>NW_011627850.1:466394-765312 GCF_000204515.1 Acromyrmex echinatior
GAGACGCAAAGGCAGCGAGTTGTCCGACATCGTCGACATCGGATAACAAGAAGCAGGCCAGCGAGAAGCAACATGATGAAAAGTGGCTCTTCTTCTCCGGCTGCTCTACCATGTTCTCACAAGCGCTCTTTAGCGCATAATTAAACAGCTCCGCGTCATTCGTCACAGACGTTTCGCTGGATTTTAATTTAAAGTTATGATTCATGACAATGCAGCGGAGTCAGCGCAGTTCAGAATGGAAAAGGAATGAGAGAGAAAGAACAGGATTCTTTAGGGTACGAAGAGGTAAAGTTCGGCGGTCGTCGAAAAGAACAAAGTATAAAGAAAAGATGTCGGAAAATGCGAAAGAACGAGAAGAGCACTAAGAAAGAAAAACAGACGTCAGTTCTTTCGAATTCGCATATCAGGAAAAAGTCAGAAGAAGTCAGAATAAGAATAATTCGAGTAGATAAAAAAATAATAAAGTTTCAAGGCAGAATACGAGAAAAAATTCTGAAAATGCAACTGTTACTAGTTCAAAATCCAAATTTTTAATTTAAAAAAAAAATGACAATAAATTCCTGTTATGGATATTTTTCAAACAGCAAAGTTGTGAAATTATTTATTAATCGATTGGAATGTTTTTAAATATGAAGAGCAGTTATGCGATTCGCGAGTAATTCAATATGTACGCTTGAGTGATTCATAAATTAAATATATTAGCGATATGTTACGTTGACACGTTGTCCGATACAAGAGGATATGCAAAAAGCGTAAAAAGGAGACGGTCACATGATGACGAAGTGACGTCAAACATCGCGGCGATTCGGACATTGATTAACGTTTCGTAAAAGAGCACTGCCAAGCTATCAAGTTCTTCGAGACGAGACTTCCCGAGGCTAAACGTGATTGATCGATTCGGGAAACGATTATCGACGTGTCGCGAGACGTAAGAATGAGAAATCCACTTTCGGCCACGGCCATAATTAACGGCACGTTGCCTACACATACGAAACACGATGATCGAATGTCGAATGATTTATTATCCAATTACGAGTAGTCGGTATTCACGAATGCGAATCGGAAAGCGCGCGCACCGAAATATATCTCGACGGGGTGCAATTTGTTATCGCAGCTATTCTCGGGTTCGGCAATGCTAAAAGTTTTGAGGTCATTGCGCGCGAAGACATCGAGAATTCTGTCGATTCAACTGTCACTTTCAGCGCTTCGCTTTGCTTTATTTTTAATGTGCCGTTCGCTTGCCAAGAATTCGGAAAGTACTACCACATTTTTCTTCTCTCGCGCAATTTTTATATCATAGAAAGAGCGGACAAGAATATTATTACTGGGCGCGGCGTCAAGTAAGAGCGCGATGATAGGCAACGCACTTGTGCAGAGGCACATCCACGCAACACGCGTAAAAAAAGTCCGACAAGTAGAACGAAGTTGTCGAGTAGAAAAGTTGCGGACTAGTCAGCCAGCCAACGCCGTTGGTCGTTGCGTAACGAGTACGAGAAGCTTCTAGCGTGATTTCTGTCGAAGTTTCAAGCCCTTACAACGTCGCGTCGTAAATCCGTACCTCTCTTAGAACCAACTTATCGTAAGTCTAAGAAATAAGACTTCGAGTTTTATGTTATTGCACGATAAAATTTATTTAAAGAAAATATCCTTCAGGACATAAAACTCGCTTCCAAAGAAAATATTTTTTTCCCATTTTTATGCTTTAAAAGATATAATTAATATATTCTTACGATTATAAATCATTAAAATGTATCCACAACGTGTGTTAATTTTACCTTTTACGATTAACAATTTTAAAGTGTTTTGCAAGTACAAAAAATAATGTAAAGAGAAAATTTATTAACATATGGTTGTATCGTTTATTTATTTCAATAGCTCAACTCCGTTGGGACCATAAAAGTTAGTTTCGAAACATTTTCTGGATTAAGAAAGTACTAATCTCAACGTTTCCGACGAGCTTCGCAAAGTTCGTACTTCATATTGTCAGAAATTTAAATTACACCCTCGAGTGTACGCCGCCGAATGAGTATAGTTCCCAAGCAAAAAACGCGATTATCCTGTGCTGACTTATTAGCCCGCACGCGGAAGCAAGGCAAGTCCTACGAAAGCACGTCTATACGAGGACACGGAGTTGTTGTTAGTATGCTGTTGTTTTTATCAATCTCTCTCTTTCTCTCTTTCTCTCTTTCTCTCTCCCCCACCCCCCTCTTTCTCTTTCTCTCTACCATCGCAATTCCGTAATAAAGCAACCCAGTCCGTTAACGAAGAGAAGCCTAGAGAAGCGGTGTTTCGCCACCAACTTCCGCGCACTGAGAATTAATTTTCCTCCTCGGATTCTAGTTCGTATAGAACGAGAGGATCCCGTGGGTAGACGATTCCGGAAAAGCGAGCATTACTTACGCGAAGACGTAGTACTGCTAGCCGCGGAACAACGGAACAATGAATCACGACGGACACCAAGACGAACTTGAGAGAAGCGTTCCCTTTCCGTCTTACGTGCGCGCAACGATGCTGCTCATTGTCATGTTAATAACGTATGCATAGTCATCGATCATAATCATGCGCTTTCTCCGGATTTTTTTTAAGCATTCTAAACTGAGTATTTTCTTAACATTTTGTTTATACATATGTATAACACATGTCGCATATTATGGCCTAATGTAATAATAATAATAATTTTATTGAATGCAGCGGTTAAATATTATAATATATATCATTCATAAAAACATCTTTATGAAAAACGGTTCATTATATATGTAGCTTACAAGTCTCTTAATAGAAAAAAAGAAAACTTACAATTTAATAAAATTAAATTGAAAGCGTGAATATTCAAAATTCTTGTAAATTTTAAACACACACACACATACATATATATATATGTAGAATATTTTTTTGGCATATCTTTCTTAAAACTTGCAAAAACTATTCACACCTTTAACTTGATTTAAATTACATATATATATATATGTATCCTCTTTTGCTCCTTCATTTGTCGTTTAAAATCTCGGAAACTTGTTGGCAAATTGTGCGCGAGAACTCGACTGCCGCGTGTCTAGGTGAAATGTTGCATTTCTTCCGGCTACCCCCATCATCCTAATGCGCAAACGGTGTAACGCTGCTGGCTATAGTTTGCCGATCCGCGAGACACGCCCGCGCGCGGTCGGAGGTACTAAGAAATTACAGTCACTCGTAACGAGAGCGGTTTGTCGACGTATAGCAGCAACAAGGTATATCGTTCCACCGCCACTCCCGACATTCAATTTAACTTTTAACGCGAGTCAATAACACGTTTTTAGCACGCGATTAATTACGTAGCATTTACCGTGTCTACCAATTACTAGCGGTGATTATTTGCGTTTAATCTGCTCGACGGTAATTTCGAGTGGGAATGTAAAAACTATATAATTGAAAGTAGCGAATTAATCCCCAATATCCGCAAATACAGAATTGTGCAAATACAAAACTATAACATTTACCTAATGATGATTGGTTTGTGAATCGATTAAACGACTGGATATCTAGGACGAAAGAAAAAAAAAAGAGAAAAGAAACGTGATGCCGTATTAATGCGGAATTGCTTCAAAGCGGCAGTTACGCAATATAAACTGTGGAATGTCTGATAGTAATTTCCGCATAAAACTGCCCTACAAAGTTCTTAAATTCGCTCTTGGAGCACGACGGGGTGGTGTAATTAAATAACGAAATTTTCTGCGTTCCGGACGCTTTATTACAAAATTCCGCTAATAATTGCCAGATATTTGAATTCACAATTTTCCCCTGACGATTCATAGTAATCAAATTAATTTAAATGCAGTCGTTGATTACAAAAAAATTGTTTGATATTAAATACTACGTTTGCAGCTAATTAAAAAGCTAGTACTCAATGTCAAATACATTCATCATTTACTCCGTAATGCCTCACTTGCAATCTTTTTGATATTTTCGTAACTTTCAATGTTATTCGTTTCAATGTGATTAACGAGTTCATACAATACAACGAAATAAAAAAATATAACAGTTACAAGAATCTTCATTGTGAAATTAATATTCAATATAATTCCACAATTAAAAGTCAACAAAATGAAAAAATGTGTCGTTTGCAGTCATTAAAATAACGTATTAAACATTGCCATTTAATAATAAATTTATAAAATTAATAATAATTAATTATATTTTCATTGTAATATAAAAGTAATATGAAAGAGAAATCATTCTAATTATATATATTATTCATCAAATTAATTTCGATATATTGCTCTTCATAAAATTTATATAAAAAAAAAAAGTAAATGGTTTCTTTCGTTCAAAAACGGTGGTCGATTCCTCTAAAGCCCGGTTAGTTTCTAGTTTCTGTATCGTTTCGAAATACGTACGACTGTGACCAAGCCGATCGTAAACGTCGACGTCGACGAAGCTACGACGCGGAGCTTTCAAGCGACCACACATTCGCAGCGGCGCGTCATTCGTCGAAACGACGACGAAGTGGTCCTGCACCTGTTCAACCTATAATTCGACGACGTCTGTGTGCGTTCTCTGCAGCACCGTGGCGACAATATTTATACACAGGTGTGCGCGAAATACCACGAGTGTTTCGACGATGCGTCAAGCGAATATCGCGCTGCGTCTACGATTTCGCAATATAAAAAAATAATCGCTTTTCACAGAAAGAATCGATTGAAAATGTGCGCATATGTTAAAAATAATTGCGTACTGCTTTGTAATTTTAATGTTTTATTGTTGCGATACGTGAAAAAATTTGTATGTCGCAATTTACAGTAAATATTCAATATTACTGTGAATCAAATATTTAAATAAAATATTTATGTTTTACCTTTTCTTATTTTTTATAAATAATGCTCTTGAAAAAGCTATTTAGAATATCTTTCTCTGATCACCTTTACTAAGCTTCTATCTTTCCTTTAAATCTAAAGATAACGTAAATTTAAATTTATTCCTTGTGACTCAATATATGTATATTCCCGTATTAATATAATTTAATGTTTTAGAAATGCTTTTATAAAAAGAACAATCGTAGCGACATACTCGTATAGTATGTAAATATTATTAAAATATATATATATATATATATGTATATATTGCTACAATTTTTCTCTTTATAAGAACATATTAAATGTTGAAGGGAATCTTAATGGGTCAAGCTAAAATAAATGTAAAGATAAGTTACTTTTAGATACAAAGAAGAGATAGAAGTTTAATAAAAGTAATGATGTTCTGAAACAGTTTTCTGAAGAGCATTTATAAAAAGAAAAAAAATACAAATATGCAATATTAAATATTACTCTAAATTAAATATTTCTTTCCTAATTAAATATCAAAATACAGTCACAAATTTACGCGAACGTAATAAACTAAAATTATGTAACATATTTTAATTTTCAATATATCTCACTGATATGTTTGCACAATACTCACTGCACCTTGTATATTTATTGTAAATAATTTGTAAACATAATAATTCTTCACTAAATTTTAATTTAAAAAATTAAAATTAAGAACAGTACACTATAATATAATTTAACAATAAAAGGTCAGCACATAAGGGAAAAGTTTGCATTTGTCAATATTTCGCGAAACAATATAATAATTAAATTCTATGGACAGCGTCAAGCCAGTTCAAAGTACGCTATGCCATTCCATGATGAAAAAGGGTTTCCGCACTGAAAGAAAAAATTGGTTGCTGCAACAATTTAGATAATAAAATATGGCATAGCATTTTTAATCTGCAGAAACCAGTTTTTAGTAGCAGCAAATTAAAAATGCTATGCCATATTTTACTATCTAAATTGTTAAAGCAATCAATTTTTGTCTTTTGGTGTGCTTTTATCCGACCAGATAGTAAGTAGCAAGTAGTTATGGCGTCGTTGAGCGCGATAAATTCTAGAAACGATGGTCAGCTTTCGGCCTTCGCGGAACATCCAAACGGGGTCAGGAAAAGACTTTGCTAACGTCACCAATGCGCGAGCGACACGTATCCTCGTGATAACTACGCGATGGAATGTTCTCTTAAATTTCCCAGGTGGATCCAAGCGTACTTGCTTTCGCGACGTCTTTATACTCTCTACTCGTAACCGGCGAACACCTCTATGCCCCCATTCAACCATTCTCGCAAGGAGCCCAGCAGTCCTTCGAGGATAAGCGAATATCGAGGATGTTACACGAAAGCACTTTCTTCCGTGTTCGAAGTAGTATTTGTGAATGTAACTGCATATACCCAGCTGGCCTAGGATTTTTCAAAACGATTTTCTGCGAGATTTTGCCCGAAGGTCAAATACCGTGAACGCTTGCACGCAAAGCAAAATGGAATGCGTAGCGGCGGAAAAACATACACAACTCGTTTTCTATTATTACGAGAAATGACAAAGACACACGCGATAACGTCGCTGTTTCATCTTCAGCGATGATATTGTTAGCAGCATGACGCAAGGATTGGCTTCACATTCTCGGCTTGTAAATTAGTCGTGGACTGCACTTCAACATTTATGGGACGTGAAATGGACTGTCAAGTAACTTATACACAGATTGACAATTGTGAAATATTTTCATTACTCTGTATCGCACATTCTTAGAACTTGGTACATGTCCTTTGATGACGAACACATTATTCTAGTATTGTGTTATTTTGGAATTAATAGTCCATGAAATCAAAATTAAAGTAAAATTTATGAGTCTCAGCTGTCACGTGGATGCAATATTTCACATTAATTCCTAACAACTACTCCTTGGAACTGGCAATAACAACAAAAGGTAAAAAAAAAATAAGAAATAGCGTCACGCGATATAATTCAGTAAAAATATGAACCGTGTAATCTCATAAAGATGATAAATGTACATAAACACAAATGATTGATGTCTGACGTCCGAAGAAATTAAGTAAATGTTACTGTACCGTCGACAACATAATTTCGATTGTAATATACGAACGAGACAACTGTATGACAGAAAGTTTCGCTCAATCCTTTTCACAGAAAAATACAGAACAACGCGAGCATGCATAAGAGTTGTGACACGTGGAGGCAGCGAAAGCACGCTAAACCTCATTACGAGTTGTGACATACGACAGGGACGAGTCTCGCACCTCTTAGTCGGCGCGCGCGAAAAATGATAAAAAGCGTGGAGTGGACAGGAAAAAAAATAATGAAGTTTATATTGCCAGGGAGGAGGGTAGGTGAAACGGGAGAGAGGAGGGCACATGGTGACTCCCAGTGATATTTATATAAATACTGGAACGTCGCCAAAATCCTAGACCTCTCTTTCCTTCTCTTTTCTCGTCCCGCTTTCCGTCTCGCTTCTTCCTCCTTCAATCATTCGGCGTCTCATTCCCATCTCTTATCTTTCTCTATCTATCTATTTACTTTTCTCTTCCTCTGTTCCTTTTGCTAGAACCAAAAGTGCCCGTAGAAAAGTGGATATTCAGTCTTGGCTTTCGCGCGGCAACTCCAGCAAGTACTTCTGCAGCTTTATTTGTCAACTACTTCGGATACCCGGCGAACATACCAACTGAAATTAAAGGTCCCTGCGGGTAATGGCTAAAATCGTTGTCCACGACTATTACTGCTCTGTTACTGGCATCGACTAACTGCATACACAGCAATGAATTTCAAACTTTTCTCATCTCCTTATGAGCGAAGTACGAAAAGGACAAGAATGTTTACACGTGTATTTTCTTATTACAATATTACAACAGAATGTAATATATCTTCAATTCTTACTTTATTCAGACTTATACAACCAAACAAATTTTTTAACTTGCTATCTAACCTAATTACAACGAATAAAAGAACTGGATTAGAGACGTATTGAATTTCGCGTTAAATAATCGTTATATAAAATAGTTACTTATAGTTGCAAGAAAAATTCATATTACAAGAAAAAAATATATTTCGCTACTTTTTAGTTGAATTATATTATCATGCAAAAATATGCATACTGAAATAACTTATGAAAATTATAAATCTAAAACTCGGTTCAGAGTTTTACGTCATTCGCATACTTCCTGTGTAAGCTCACAAAAATCAATTTTATAAATGCTCAACTAAACTCCAATTTACATGCTTCTGAATGGGCGAGTATCATATAGTGGCAATACCGTAAGATCACTCGAGCCATAAGAATCGATACACGATGCATCGGATATCCAATTGACCACGAAGATTCCGAAGCAATGACTATAGCTTGCAAGGTTTTCTTCAGTGGTTATCGTGAAAGGTCTTAAAGCCGAACAGCCGAGCGATCGACATGGCCAACGTATTTCGATTTTATCGGGCTTTTCTCTTGTTCTCCGGCATCGTTGCCCGAAGCCATTGCTAAGTCTTTGATTTTCAGACATCTGCTTCCAGCTATCATGTTCATAGAAAGTGCAGAATAACTATCGAAATCGGTAGAAAACATGTTTCTTTCGAGCATTTGAATTTAATGGCAGCAATTTTCAAATAAACCAACTCATCACGCTAATCATCCATTAATCATCCATTAATCCTTTTTTTATTAATTTCGAAATATATTTTGAGTTCAATACATTTTGATTTAATTTAAAAAAAATTATCAACGTGATATGCATATACAACATTCTTTTCTCCAAATAAATTTAAATAAATCAAATTTTTTTTAATTTAAATTTTTAGAATTTCTTTTCAAATTCCTTCAAAAGGAAGACTATAAAATATTACATCGTTAAATTTTGAGAAATTGCATCATTTTACAAACATTTTCTTTCAACAACAATAAACATCGAATTCTCGAGTTGCACTTCAAAATCAACTTGACTCCAACGTGAAAATATAAAGATATCATATCGTCATGAAGGAAGATCGCACGGTATCTGACGATTAAAGGAGTCATTAAAGTAAAGATACCCTGTGGACGTCTGAAGTGATCGTCGTCAGGCGGTGCAGTGATAACCGTAAAAGAATACGAGGAGCATTAAGAGAAAGAAGCCGCGTCATCTTGCACGCACGATCGCCTCCTAACGACCACAACACTGTTGCACCGAAGGACAAAAATGCAACCCGCCGTTTGTGTCCCGTCCCTCTAGGGCCTTCATGACATTTAAATGACCGTTTTATATCTCGTTACCTCTTTACATGCCCGCCTTCCTGCGCGTCATTACTTTTAAGATACATGTTTATTCTTCCCGGATTCATCCATTAGCATGAGCGATATTTCAAAGCACACCTTCGTATTTTTTGTGACAAGGATGTAAAAATGAAAAATGCGAGTGAACAATAGAAGTCCCAAGATATTTATTTATAGTGGATCAGAACAAAAGTTCGCGCTACTTCATTTGTATCTACGTATTTAAAAAATAATTTAGCAATTTTGTTTTTTAAATTCAATAGAGCAAAGTTCCAGTTTTTAAAATCTATTGTTCTAATTGCGATACAATAATTGTTAACAGAGTTATAAACAATCCGAGTCCAAATGCTTCTTTTATTTAATCCATTATAATTCAGCAACACAAAATATCTTAGAAACATTTTAAAAAACTAATTTCGTAGAAAAAATTTCAAGTTTTCACGTTAAAAAGTCGAAAATTTTCCCTTTTGTTCAATTCGTAATTTTCTATGTATAAAAATTATCAAACTCACAAAAACTCAAAAAATATGATATTCCAAAAATAGAAATTTTAGACTTGAAACCTTTTTCAAATTTAAATTTCCTTCATTTTTAACGAAGTTATAGCTGCTTGAATTTTGTAATTCGTAACACTACTACTGAAACTTCTGTTCCAGCCAATATATGACATAAAATAAATAACATGATACAAAGAAAATCGCACCTGATAAATTATTCCAAATTTATTATCGTTAATGAATCAATAATACGTATAATGCGAATATTAGGAACAAAATTTCTTCATAAGTCGGTTATTGCTATCTTAAGGTGCCCTATTCGTGATGTAAATGATATTTAAATTCTAACCTTTGCACACTCCAAATGCCGACGAGATACTATTGTGTAGGGCGTGTTGATGTCGATATAAAAGCGTCCTCGAGGCGAGCACGCGCGACTAACTCAGAAAATGGAATCGCACAAAGCGCCGGTCAGATAGCCTAATGAATTCAGTATGCGACACGAGAACGTCTCGAGGACTTCGTGGTTTGCCAACAAATGTTTGCCGTCTCAAAATCGCGAATGCGAAACATCGTATGACCAATATGTTCCGTCTCTCCTTCAAATAAGCTCACTAATTGCAACTGATGCTTCTAATCAACAACAATTAGCATCTTCCCGGAAGAATATCCCGACGACAAAACATATAAGAAAAGAGAGAATGTAAATATTTAAAGAGATTAATTCTAGAAATAATTTAATTCTATGTGATAAAAATAATTAAAAAATTTTATAATAACATTAAAATTATTATTATTAATTTGTAAAAAGCATAAAATTTAAAATTCGACATTTAAACTTATGCGACTAGAACGTTTTTCTTCATGTACACATAATCAAGTTTATATAAATCTATGTCAATTTTTTCTTAATTTCCAAACACGAAACTTGACAACGCCATTACGAACACAAAACAACAGGTCAACCTTATCGACGATGTTCGGAATGCCATAACAGACGGAGAGTAAATTGAGAGGCGCAAAAATATCCAGAACGAAGACAGGAGGCGAGAACGAGGAACAGCTGTCGGTTTGGCCCCAATGTAGCCACGATGACGTTTACGTGCGTGTCAGTCGCGTGTCTCATTCAGCACGATGGCCCTTTTTTCCGAAATTGACCGGGAATGGATGTGAAAAAAACAAAAAAAAAACGAACATCCTGCGCGCCGGCAATCTTCGTGTATGCAGCCATAGCGAATTTTTAACAGAATTTTCAACAGGCATCGCGATCGACCAGTCTAATGTGAAATTCTTTAATATAATTACAGCAATTTGTCATAAATTTTTTATCCTAAAATTCCATAACTTTTCCCTAACTCCCGGCAAAATTTCATAGTTTTCCCTGACTTTCAATAATATTTTAAAATTTTTTATATCTTTTTTATAATTTTTTATATTTTTTTTCACTTCGATTTGGAAATTGTTAAATATTTTGTTAAAAGACCAATTTAACATAGCAATATAAATTATTATTAATTATTATATTGTTGCTGACACTACTTGCATTTTTAAGTTGTGCACTAAGTTGATAATATTCGAAAACCGCGTAGGTAAATATAATGTACGTAAATTAAACTTTTTTAAAGCCAAGAATTTTAATTTTATAGATAGTTTTACAAAAGTCTTTGAGTTTCTTGACACACCATTTTCAATTTACCCTGACAATTCCCTTTCTCTGATTTCCAGTTTTTATTACAATCTTGTAATGAAAGATTTATGTTAAAAAAAGATGTTAATTAAGTTACAGAATGTTAACAATAGACAAATAGGCATTACCGAAATATTCTGCGGTTTCAATCATGCGTGCAAACGTTGCTTTCGACACGAGAATTCAGTTTCCTGAATCCTGAAAAAGTTTACTCCATCGAGCTTGCAGGCAATTTCACGATCCGGATCTCGCGTGCAGCAAAAATCGTTTATCCGACTCTTTTCTTTTCTCTTTCTTTCTTTTCTTTTTTTTTTTTTGTTATCAAAGTCAGCACCTAGTCGCCGGCTTTTCCACGGTGCAGCAAGTTCGTAACGAGTTCCATCGATTTCCTCCCGCAAGCAATGTATTGAAATAAACCAAAGGAACGCGAAGAGATATTCCGCGAAGAACGAGAAAAAGAAGAACGGTAGGACTACGTGAGCGAGTGGAAAAGCCGCAATAAACGGAAACTACTGTCCATGCAACCGGAAATAAATCGCGAGTAAGTAACCTGGTGTAACAGAAGAGTAAGCATCGAGAGCGAGTTACGTTTTTCCTTCTGTTTTACTTCCTTAGGCAAACAGAAGATAATTTAATGATATTTCCTTTTATAGCGTAGATGTCTTTGGTATAAATAGAAACATATTTAAGTACATATAAAAATAATTCTATAAAAATAATTCAATAGAAAAAAGAAATAATAAAAATAAAAATACTTTCATAATTGTGTATTTTATGAAATATACATTTCAATGTAGGAAAAGCCTGTTGTCGCATGCGCGCGCGGTCGAGACGTAATATAATATTTTATTTCACGAGTAGACATTCCGTAATATATTCCTCGAAACTGGAACACATTACATTCATACACTGAGAAAAAAATGCTGTTGATTCAATTAAAGTCTACGGATTGTCACTAACATAAGTGAATTGTTAATTCATGTATATTTTTATTGACATAATGGCCTTGATTATTGAAATAATAATTTATGCGAGACTTTAATTAAATCAACAGCATTTTTTTCTCAGTGTAGAAAAACCACCAATATAAAAAAATCAACAAAAATAATTACGTCTGAAATTATAATTATATTTATATATTAGAGTTCGCGGTAGCTTTCGGTTTGCCGATAAAAAGAATCTTGAAGGGAAGGAAAGGCGACGGAAGGTAGGTCGGAAATATCGCAGACCCCTATTTCTCCGGTTACCACGGAAACGGTAGGATACTTTTGATAAGGTGCGACCGTGATCTCGACCCCTCGCGCGCGTTCGGTTTATTCGGGGGAAAAACGGTCGCTGCCTGCGTTCATGCACGAATGATTTATCCGGCAACTATTGTATCTCCTTCTTTGTACGTATCAACTTGAGAGAAAAAAATGAAATTTTTTTGAATTAAAATAATATGTATCACAACGAGAAATATAGGAATATAATAGCGCGAATAAAAATTCTACAATTCTATTGTACGAGTATATTTGCAGAAAAAGAATCTAACAAAGAGATACTTCGCTGATTTAGATCGCAGGGAAATTAGAGGAGATTATCAAATCATCACTCGTATAAAACCGTTTCCCCGAATGGATTTTAGAAACCAAATGATAATTGAAAATTAGAAAATTTTAAAAATATTATAAATTCTTTAGATTAATATATTTTAGATGCCGAATCTTCATCGTAGAAAGTTAGCAGTGTTATCATAAATTTTTTTATATAAGGAGAAAAAACACTTTTTTGTAAGTAAATTTTTTCAATTGAAGTGATATGATAATCATACATATATAGATTTATTAGCTTCTTCTATATAATGTAAAAAAAGAAAAAAAAATAAAAACGTAAACAAAATATAAATTTTTTAATTTTTAAAATATTTTATGATTTTTAATTACTTATTATTCGGCTTTTAGGCATTAAAAAAAACGGCTTTACAGGTATTAATTTAGGAGTCCCATCTAAAATCTCTACAATTAATCAAAATTAGTAAAAAGAAGTGAGTAATCTCTCCTCGTAAACAAAATAAATTTGATAAATTAATTATTAGCTAATTATCGTTGAATTCGTATATGAAAAATAGAATTCGTAATTTTAACAAGTCGACCTATAATTAAATCGAAATCAGACAAACCGATTTCACATTGTTACAAAATAGTAGCCAAACAATCGTACTGTGTGCCAAGACGAATATAAATTTCCCGTCAAGATGCCCCATCACTATGTGATAATTAATAGCATTAAATGTCTCATGTTTCTCATATTTTAATGAATTGCATCAGCCTCTTCAAACAAAAAAATTAATGTTACTTTGTAACTTAAAAATAAAGGAAAAAAATTCGTTATATGTATGTAGGACATTCATTCCTTCATTCGTTCCTTTATTTTTCAAATCACAGAAGAACATCGATTATTTTTGTTAGTTGTTGAGATATTATCAATCTCATCGAGCAGTGTTCGTGCAAAGAAGAAATATCGATCGGAACATCATCGGAACTAAAACGATTCTCACGGACTGGCGGCAACATGTAATCCACATTTGTTCATTTCGCTCGTCTATATGTATCGAGTAATTATTTTAAAACGGAGTAGATATAAGAGCGTCAACGTATCGATAAAAAAATACACATTGCTAAGATAAGAATGCAACAAATGTGACATTTCGACATGCGGTATGGATGCTCTTATGTCTCCGGGGATGGTCCGCTGATTTCGAACGGCTGTGGCTGCGGGATACACAATGTAAGTTATTCTATTTATACGGTTGCACGGTCACGGGGAGAACGAAAGAAAGAGAAAGAGAGAGGGGGAAAAGAGAGAAAGAACGAGAGACTGGTTTCGCAACACGGTCTCGTCAACGTCGCGTTTTACGCGCCGCGAAGTTAAAACGGAGCGCAGTATTTTGAGGACTCGTCAAACGTAACGTAATGTGCGCGTGCTTGATCGTGATTTATTTCTAGCAGCCTGCTCGTTATCGGAAGATCGAGGTCTTCACGAAGAAATTAATTTCGTGACGAACACATCTAAAATTATTACAAATTCTTAATGTTTCTCTAATCTCCTAAAAAGGTTAAACGATTTATACATTCATGGAAAGGATTTTGACGAAGTATATCCAACACAAATAATAACTAATACAAATCTATATCAGTATAACTAATACAAATCTGAAAATAATTTTGTATGTAAGACGCTCAAGCTGCAGATTGCTAGAACGTCAAGTTTTGCTCAACATATTTGAGATTCCTATAATATAATTAGTTCGATCCAACCAAATTATTTTTCTGTATTTGATTAAATTTTTAGATATGTCAACAAAATCGTTTTTCCTACGTTGATGATCGTATTACTTTCATATAACAGAATATGTAAAAATTAACGTAACACAGATTTATAATTAGATTTAAATTTAACTTTTATATTATTATTACAATTCAGAAATTCAGACACGTTGTTCACGCAATACTAATTGCAAGTTCCTTTATGCAGTTAAATAGAAGATATAAGCATTGTCTCCCATAAGGGTGTAAAAGCGCGGCGCAAATGTCTAAGATTTAATTAAAACCCACAGAATCGGGGAAACGATCTCACCATCCTAAACGAGGCGGAACGTCGTGAACGATCGTGCAAGAACGCGCGAGTAACGTCTCATTGGGCACAGATTGACCTAATTACCGAAAGGAAACGTCTGGCGCGCACGAGTCACCTAGTTGGTGCATTTGGTGCGTTGCCTGCTTTCTGAAAATTGTCTTCCATTCATAGATTCTTATGACACGAAGAAAATTTAAAGCTGCGATAGTCTGCCATGATCTGCAGAAATATCACTGAGTATAATGGCCATTAAACGTGTTTTAAATCTATCTTTTTATTTGTACGATTCATTCTTTCTCTGATAACTTTTTTCGTTTTATAATTCTAGTTACAAATTTTGAAAAATATTAATAGTATGAAATAACTTTTTTTTAAAGAATATATTAGGTGTAATAAAAAGAAATCCATCTATTGGAAAAATAATGGATTTCTTTTTACTACACCTAATATTTTCAACACATATCCATCTTATAAAATTTTTGTTAAAGTTTACTTGAAATCTTGAAAGAAACTATTGACGAAAAAATCGTATATCAATATTACAGAAAAAAGGAATATATGTACTTTTATCGAACTAGAAATATATCGGGCTAACATATAATACGCATTGCTTTTATCGACTATCTATTAATACCGCCATTGTCTTTTGTACATTTATAAAACATTCATGATACGAACATTTGTCAAACCATAGAAGCAGTCATTGAAATTCTGGTTGCGTCACATATTGATTATAGTAAAGCCAAAAATTTTACAGAAAATTTGCAACACTGTCAAATTCATAATGTCACATACAAAATTTGAGTTATTTTTAATCGTTCCTAAAAATCCCCCCTCCTACGTCTATTCAATATATCGTTAATTTAATTGAAACAATGCAGCTGAAATTTAATTCAAGAAATGTATTAATTTGATTCAAATTTGATTTATTATATTTACTACATGCATACGTAATATAAACGCTATTTATTTTATAAACAAAATAATTCAATCACAGAAATGAGTTCATTAGATGTTATTTTTTTAATCAGATGGTTTTGAATGAAAATAATACATTTTGACACATTTGAAAGTTAAAAATAACCTTAAAAAAAATAAAACAAAATATAATCTTTAAATTGGTTTCTCTTAATATAATTCTCTTAATTTAATAGTGCATACCGAATGCAATTGCAAATAAAATCTGCTGTTGCGGATGAATAACATAATAATCAATTAACTAGTTTCAAATTAGAAACATTTAAACTACTAAATTAACACGACAAAAATTAAAAACATTCAATGCGTTTAATTGCGCTATCGAATAAACGTATACAAAAAATGAAATGATAGGCATAATAAAAACATGGCAAGTTTTTATAATAAAATATAAAATGCATAAATATATAATTTCTTCTTCTTTGCAACATCTATATCTATTTGAGACGTGATGGATGTCCCCACATTTTAAATACGGTGTTCAATGTCCAATCAAAACAAAATAAAGTTCGTACACGTGCTATCGGCACATCGCCAAATCGACATATATCTCTTTCGCTGACAAAAGAAACAACAATAATGATGCGACACATGCGACCGAACGTCTGGAAAATTTATGATCTATTGCAATCTTATCTATTAGTAGATTTTGATCATACTTTGATGCAAAATGTCAATGAAAAAGTTACTTTAAAAGATATTTAAAAAATATACTATCCATTTCTAAAATAAATTTTAAAATATAATTGTATTGTGCTTTTTTATTAATTTAATTATTGCAAAAAATATTTTTCTTAATTTAAATTATGTCCTACAAAGGACCTTATGATGTTCAATTTCAAATAAATAGAGACAGAGATGTGTATACAAATTCACATAGAAATAATTAAGCACTAATTGTAGAGATTCGCTTTGACCGATTATAGGAATTCTTTATAGTTAATTAATTATATTAATTTTAATCATGTCTGCATAAATTTTTCTGATAAATTTTCTTATCATGATATAAAAATTACGAATTATAAATATTTATACATATTAGCGGAAATATCAACTGGAATATCCATTTGAGACGCATTATCACGTTTCACGTTTACAGTGAGAATTGCATATTTTCACGAGGCCGTTTCGCAATGAGAGCGGCAAGCGTGTAAATGTCTCGCAAACTGGAGAGACTTCATTCCCACCGTAAAGCACGGTTTTATTTGTATAGCCGTTTTCCAGTTGAACGTAGCGGTGCGCAGCAGTTTGTCAATACGATTATATGACAGATTTATCTGCAATAAAATGCACGTGAGTATACGACGGCATCATCGAAATATTCTACGGCCATCTCCGTTTAGTCTCACAAATACTCAAACTTGATCCATACAAAAATCAACAAGAGAGAGGTTGGTTATGAATACAAACCTATTTTTTCTCATTGTGGATTTAATGCCCAACTATCCAAATACCGAACAGATATCCCGCTCGTTTTTCATGATCAAACATCATTAAATATAGATACGATTCATGATGGCAATTATGCGAGCGTAAACAAGTTCGCGCTGCCATGAATCATCATTTCAAACGCAAAAACTTGTTTTGCGTAACGTGTATAATACGCTTATAATGATACGTGAATCAAGTAAAATATAAAAAAATAAAAGCGAAAATAGAAGAAAAACAAAACATGTCATGCACGAACGTGATGATCGTTTACTCTCGCGCGAAAAGAGAATGATTTACTTTCATGGCACGATGCTGCCAAATTTTCTAAGTACGAGATCACTCACATCATCTTCCTTCGTCACAACGATCTTTCTTCACTTCTGACGATCCTCCTTCCCTCCTGCTTCTCCCGTTACGACACGAGCTGCGGCACAGCACAATCGCGAAGAGGAGCGACAGGAATCGCGCGCGAACACAGCTTCGGCACTGGCTCCTCTCGAGAAATAACAGCCGGCGATGTGCTTGAATCACCGATCGATGGAGGTCGCGATCCTCCGATCGACTCCTCTACTCTCTCACACTCTAATCGCGGGTGAACGCGCCCCGTTATGGCGCCACGTTCGGTGATTAACGACGGTGCAACAACCACCGCGACGTGACACGCGCGTACGAATTTCCATCGCTCTCGAGTTTCGCGTGGCGCGAACCAACCAGCGGCACGGCCGAGAGCCAATTCTCACCAGACGGGAGCACTGCGCACGCGACGAGATCGACGCCGAAGCACGATAACGAATATGATGACGACAACGATGACGGCGACGAGTACGTCGACGACGACACAACAACCGGCACGCGAGAGGACCCTCTTCCGTCGCGCACGATTCGCCACCACCGACGACGGAGAGAGAGAGAGAGAGAGGACGACGCGACGTTCTCGTGGATGTCGCAAGCGCCGTCGCACGGCCAGTCGACGAACCGTCGAGGGAGAACGAGCGAGAACGACTGACGAGACCAGTGGAAACAGAGAGCGGTGCACCGGCGCGCGTCCCGCGTCTAGTGGAGTAGAGCGATGAGCGGCGCGGCGCGGCGCGGCGCGGCGCGACGCAAAGCGACGCAAAGCGAAGCGCCCAGTAGAAACGGAAAGCGACGCGGGGTGGACAGTGGAAACGGACACAGCGCGAACTGCAGACGCGGGGCGGCGCAATGTTTTGGCGTACGCGCCGCGTTCTCCGTTCTTGAAAGAACATCAACGGAGACGGAAAGAGTAACATCGACGGCGTGCGCAAAACGGAAACGCACTCGAAACGACCGAACGATATAATGAATGAAATCTATATGTGACAAAACGAATAGATTTTCGCGTCCTTCCTTTTCAGTCGCTTTCCGCGCGCTGCATCGCGGCGCTCTCGACGTCGAGACGCCCATCACTTATGATGTTCAACCACCCCCCCCCCCCGTTTGTCTCGCGTCCTTCCGTTACTACTGTACCAGGGGGAGGCGTTCCGATGTCGCGCGCACACGCGCGTGCTCGTTTCTCCTCTTTTTCCTCTCTCCGTATTTTCCTTGCACCTACCATCCTACCTTTTTACCGCTTTCCTTCTTGCGTCATTTGAATCCGTCTGTGTACAGGGTGAAACATTTATCTTAGCCGTTTTGAATAACTCCACGGCGACATTGCCGCGTGGCGAAATTGACGTAGGTATGTGTATATTGATATCGGACGAACGTAATGAATATTTCGGATGATGTATCTTTGGAGAAAGACGTATCCGTGAAGGAAAGTATAATAAATATTATTAAAATCTATAAAGAGATACAGTAAACAATGATAAACGTATTTCTGCTTCTCATAATATTATGAAATAAACGTTACGTTTATTAAACTCGAGAAAATTAACTTAAGAGAAATCGTAAATTCCATCAATGTCGAAAAGATGAATGGTAACTTCATAAAATATCGCGTTGTAACATGATATTCGTTCTGTCGAGGCGAAATGACTCGTGGATGGATCGAGGAAAAACAAACGATTCTTTTTTTAAGATCTCCCAGAACAGAGAGCCTCGAGATGTATCTCCGATATATGAGCCCGGTACGAGGAGAAGCGTGGACAGGCTTACTCCCGAAGTACAAATGTTATTGTTCGATCCGCTACTGGTGTAGTATTTCCTCGCGGTGCCTAATGCAAACGTTTGTTTTCGCAATCCGCGAGATGCGTAATCACGCGTTTCGGGCAAAAGAGGTGGGATCTAGCAGAGCCGAAAGCAAACGCTAAGACGAAAGAGAGAAAAAGAGAGGCAGCACGCAAAGTCATAATCTTGAGTTCGCGTATTTCTCGATCCCGTAGATAACGCCAGAAACCCAAGGGACTGGTAACGTGTACGAGAATTCGATTAAGCTCCCGTATGTACGAAAAAATATACAATAAAATATTGTAAAACCACGAAATTGTCGATGTGCTGAAGAATATTTGGAAAAATAGTAAGAATATAAATCTGTTGATTTGTTCATTTTTAAGAACTTAAAACGGTATTCATAGTTCGTTCTTATTTTAAGACCGTCTTAAGTAATGTTTTAAGATGTTAATACGGTTATCTGATTGGCTCGTGATATCTTAAGACTGTACTTAAGACGGTCTTAAATATAAGATCCGACTATGAATGCCAGCCTTAATGTTTATTACGTAAACAGGGCGTTGCCTGATTGATGATGAAATTTGCGACTCAAAATAATATAGTAAAAAAGTTCTCAGAAAATTAAGTAAAAATGTCATTTGAAAATTATATTAAACAATAATGCTTTAGATAATAAGGGTTTAAATACGGCTAATTACAAGCTATATGTATTTACACAGCCACTTGCGCGTGCGATAGTATTAATGCTAGTATTAGACGCTAATAAGCTCATTAATACTTACAACTATGACTATCTAAACGTAATCTGTAACTGGCCATATTTAAACCGTTATATCTCAGAAACTACTGCTTACAATGTAAATTTACAAATAACTTTTTTATTTAATTTTTCGAAAACGTATCTTGCTATAGTATTTTGAATCGTGAATTTTGGGACATGCTTTTATCTTACATTATATCTAGAGAGAGTTTTCTCTTAATTTTATTACGGAAATTAGATTGCAGATACTATGTGTGCATATACGATGGAGATATGGTCTATTTTCGAACGACGCAAGATCGAGGTAGCGCAAACCGCGAATTGATGACGGTTAAGTGCATTAACTGAGAAAATTGCGATCCCGAGTCATAGAAAGCAAAAGATCGACCACGGTAATCATAAATCGCAAAAGTTGCTTTGCAAAAATCGCATCTTGTTTTATTTTAAATTAAACGGTATATAAATAAAAAATAAGTTTTCAATTTTGCTATACTCAATCTATATCTAAATGTACATGGACCTGATTCTTATTCTAATTATTTTAAAATTAGATTGTATCTCTTTTGCTTCCACTTCTGTTCAAATGTATATCATATATATAAATGTATACGACGTAAATGTAAATATTTCAAGTGTATTGAGTTTAAGTCGGTGAATTTGCCAAGCCTGAATAATTATGCGATTCAGCTATTCCCCCTACAGAAAATCAAGTCTTTTTACTCAGTTTAAATAATAATGAGCTCTCTCTTCTTTTTTCGCAAAATTCGCGACGCATGGAACTCGAAAATTTAGAGCTCTCTTTCTCTAATAGATTTACGAAGCGAAGAGAGAACGCGAGGAAAGACCTCTATTTGTCTCGTTCGCTTAATTAGCACTCGCTAAACTAAATAAAGTCCCGGGATTTATTAGACACGTGTGCCATACTAGAACTGGATACTCGATCTTACGGAGAGGAATACGAACGTATGTCTCAAGTTGATATGTATTCAGCGAAATATTCGTCATATCGAAACTTTTGCATTTGAGCACAAGAAATCGATTTCAGGAAATTTATTTTCTATTAGTGATATATAGACTTTAATTTTTATTTACTTTAATTCTATTTTCTTTAATTTCTTTATTAATTCTAAATACCTTTTACTTCAATGAAAATCTCTTGCGATGCTCTTTAAAATAGAAAAATTTAGTTTCAAATATTAAAGAAATTGATTCTAATTTTATCTTACGCTGACAATTGCGCAACACGGCCTTGACCTCTAAAGACAATTCTACGCTGAGAAAAATAGTCTGGTTGGGTTAAATAATAATTCTGATGGAAAATGGATGAATCAGAATTTTCTGGTTAAATCTGCTAGAATTCTAGTTGAATTAACTAAAATTCTGATTGATATAATTATTCTGGTAAAAATAAGAACTCTAGTAGATTTTACCAGAAATATTGTATTAACCAGAATTCCGGTTATCTCAACTAGAATTCTAATAAATTTAATCAGAAAATTCCGATTCGTCCGTTATCAACCAAAAATTTTTTTCAGTATAAGATATTTGTATCAGTAGACGCGATTCTCTATCCTATGTTTTGATTACTAAGAAAGCGAGCGCATTATTGTTATTAAGTACGTGTGCAAACAAATTGGTTTCTCTATCTCTACATCTCGTATGCTGTAACGTCATTGTCACATATTTAAACGTCTGCGTATACACGTCGTAATTTACTTGTACGTAACTAAGTCACGACATCTCAGAATATTCTGCGCTGTAGTAATAGCTTAAATATACGATCCAGTATTTGCAGATAAGTATTGGCTACAATGGCTACATTTAAATAGAAACTATGTGGCACGATTATAATAATAATGTTACAGCTCTTATAATTCTTAATGCGCAGATTAATTATGAGGCAAATGTTAGAAAAGGGATACTTTAATCTCTCGCAAAATATGAATAAAGTAGCTTAAGTTCACAGATTACATAACACAATACATTAGCGGCAGACTTTCTTATGCTCGTCATCGCACAGAGTGCATAATCCTCGATGCAACTACTCGGGAAATTTTTAACGAATTTTTTCTGAAGACTCTATACTTATTTATTCATATCTTGATCTTTTTCCGTGTATAAGGCAATAAATTTACTTGAAAGCAGTACATTTCGTAAGCCATAAACATTGCCTTTTTCCATTCAGACGACGCGTGTGATGTGCTTTGAAAAAAAAGGGAACGGATTTAATTAAAATATTCCAAGCGCTTTTCATGCCAGCACGAAATACGCTTTGCACGCTAGATAAAGATATTTTCCCTCTGAGTACAATGCACAATCCGAGAGAGCCTCGCCGAGATAAATTCTAACCATCTTTTCGCGTAAAAACGCACCCATTACGCACGCAAAACGATAGATATTTCGCGCTCGCTCTCTTCCGTGATTCGCGATTACTTATAGATACGACCATTACATTGACGTCATCGCGAAGAGAAAAGATCGAGCGACGATGATAAAAACAACACTCGGCGCCTATTTATTGCTTGAAGAAACGTCATAACATCGAGACGTCGTCACGCATTTTTGGCAGTGGATCAACTAACGATGAAACGAGTGCGATCTGCTCTACGCTCTATAGCCTCGGCTCTACCGTTTCATTCATCATGGTTCATTTGATTAAGCCCACGCGGCTTATGGCTGCGCTCTGCGTGAATCGTGTGCACCACGGCCATGGAATGCTTCCAAAAGCCATTCGGAACATAACAGAGATCGAAAAGAGCTTATCGGCCGTTTACCAGAAATTTTCGCTGACGTACATTCGCGGTAGATTTCGCGAAATCGTTCCACAGCGCACGTGCACGTCGTCGTTGCGGCCTACGCTAATGAGCATTCCGACATTATCCCCACTCACCTCAAATCGAGAGCGTGATATGCATTAAGAACAATGCGACGTACGCACAAGATACTTTCGTAACTTTCGTGTTGTTGGAAGATTACCACAAAATCTTTCCACGACGTAATTAAATTAATAAATTTGCACGTCAGATTCTCCTTAAACATACGTATTTTTATATTTCATTAAGAAATATGGCTAGTAAATTATGATAATAATTAACAAACCTTTCCTTTTGTAACACAAAAATTTCCATTTTTTAATAGCAATCGACTAATATAAGGGAGTTTACGTATATCGTTTAAATAATATTTAGATTTTCGGTAAAATAATAAATTTAATAAAATATAAACTTTATACGTTATTTTGCAAAAAATATTTGTCATTTATGTCAGCGATTATAAAACTTTATTACTTCTCGTCCCGCAAATACACATACGCAAAGCCATTTGCACGTTTCATGCTGCAATTTCGTAACTGCGATTAAACACACATGAAGGGGACACGACGTGATGTTAAAGACAGCTTCAGTCCTCCAATTTGCTTGTTATTCGTCACAATTTCGTGAGGATATCGCGCGAATGCCGCGCAATAAGCGCAGTGCAGAGTTTCCCTTTTTTCAAAATCACGTTGACGTTACATCGACGCGAAATCACCTCGCTATCGATCGATTCCTGCTCGTTCTCTCTTTTTTGTTTTATATATATATATATATTTCGAAATGCTCAGTGTAATGCTCGGAGAGCCGATTGCGACAGCGGATGTTGGAGCGCGGGCGCAAAAATAGCTGACAGATAGCCGACTGAATGGTGTTACCGCTGCGGTGGCCCGTAGATTACTGCGCGGACCGGCGAAACTTCGTTTTTGACAGACAGGTCTGTTATTACTGTCACTCCGACTCCCTTCGCAGCCCTGACGGCAGCAACGGCGTTAATCCTTTCGTCACCGTGTCCTGCGCCCTGTCAGTGTCCGTCGAATTACTTTAATGAGGAATTGTGCTCACTGCGTTGAATACCGTCGTTGCCCACCCCCCCCCCCCCCCCCCCCCCCCCCCCCCCTCGCGGCAACCCGAGCGATCTCACGTTAACTGTAGTTTAATTAACTTTTTAACGCGTCACGCACCCTGTCCTGTCCGTATTTTTTCGTTGGCATACTTTATGCATACTTCTTTCTGCCGAACGCATGTCACGGCTCTCCTAGGAAACCTCGTAACGTTTGATTTAATGAAGAGTGAAAATATACAATATATTTCTCACATTCAACCGTGTTCCATTTAAGCTTCAATATTTTGGAAATGCAGTAAAAATGTGATGCAAGGATTCAAAAAGAGTATGACTTAATTAAAAGTAATAAATAAAAAAAAAGATTAAAAAAAAGTCAAATTTTTTTCCTGAAAGAAATTGCCCAAGATAATTTATCCATTTGATGATTGTATTATAAATTTAATTTTATCACAGAATCGTCGATGATGTCATTTTGGCTCCGTTAATTTGAATTTTTCCTTTTTTGTATATTATATATAGAATTTAGAATATTGAGAAAATATGTGAATATAATGCAAATAATATCAAAATAATTTATTAACCAAAAACAAGGAAATTATCAAATTGCTACCTTCGACAATTCTACAACAAGATTAGGCGGTTCTAATGTTAAAGCTGTATTTTTTAAGCAGAATCAAGAAAATTTGTCGTGACTGCAAACATATGCAAACAGATTACATTTCATTAACACGGGATATACACGTAATAATTCTTGTTCTGTTACGATTGAGTTACTATATAAATATGGAATTATCGCGTGCAAGTCGAATTTTACGGCCTCCTAAAGCAAGATTTCTCTTTTTTTTTTTCGCTGAATTGTCGGCAGTGCGAATCGAATTAAAATTCCATAGTGTCGTTACAACCCTCGTACAAGAGCGTCCAAAGCAATGCCAGCAAAAGGGGTGAGAATGTACCGTACGGCATTCCACGTGCTTGCGTGACTACGAGAGTTTCAGGGTCGTTTCGAAGGCAAGCTAGCGAGACTGAATTGCTCTTTCTTTCACCCTCGCATTGTTGGTATCGCACTATAGCTGCCATTTACTTTTACTCGCTCAAAAATCCACATTTTATGTCATAACTTAACATGTATTTAAGATTCGGAAAACCAATTTCAATGGATAATACGCATACAAAACATGACCTCAAAATCACTATCAAAATAGATAGAAATGGATTTATATGTTATACATCTTATTGAAAGTGACTTATCAAAAATGTATATGTAAATGTACTTTCAATAAGTTAGTAATAATAGATTTTACATATATATCTTATTATCAATAGCAAGAGAATAACGATGTTTGAATTAGTATCCTAAGTCGATGTCTCTCGATCGCAAAATCAAAGCGCACGAAAGTAACGATGTACGCGGAGAAGTTCGCCGCAGTTCTCAGACATCGTCGTCAATCAAGGAACGAGCGTCGGGCGATTCCTCCATCCAGGAGGAAAGTCTCGGCAAGTTCCGTGGACTCGTTACACGAACAGGGAAGACGAACGGTGCGGTGAGTGTTTGCCTTTCGCGAGTGCGAGGAGAAAGTCCCGGGTAAATTCACCTCCTTTCACCCGCGGGCGGGTCGGTGCACCCGCCGCCACCGCTGCCGCCGTCTAAGAAGGATCGATTCGTCTAAGGGCAACAGCTATCCGTTAACGGGACGGAATAGCCTCCGGGGAGAGATCCTAAACCGTGGAACGACGCACACAACGCGGCCTGTCGACCTCCAAGACACGGCGTGCGAGACGGGCGTCTCGCGCCCACCAACCCTGCTCGAAATTAATGCCTGTCCCTCGCAATAACTTATCCGTCGGCCCAATATATTATAGCACACGGTCATCATCCGCTGAAACGAAAAAAAAAAAATGACCAATAATTTTCTCCTCCGTTATCTCCTATCATGTTACTTTTTTGCATATCGATCTTTAGAATTAAATCCTAGAGTGTGAGCAGTCTTCCCATAAATCCCTCCCACAAATTTTCTATATACTGAATTCTATTCATTATCGTAACTATTATAATTATTATAATTAATTAGTTTCACTTGAAATTAAATAAAAACATAACACTTTTCAAACATGCCATTTTTTATTTCAAACTTTGTCTAATCTACAAGAAAATGCAGCAAGGAAAGGCATGCTGTGCAGCATTAAGTTACGCGCGCTTCTTAACCTCGATCCAGAACACGGAGAAACGCAGGAAAATATTTCAATTAAGTCAACGAATACAAATACTATGGTAATGTTTGCTGTCTGTGTATTTCATACGATCCTTTGCTTTGTTGTTTTTGGCTCTATGAAACAGAATAGCGCTGGCTTTAGTGACGCTCGTTAAAACGCGTCAGTTTGTGCACGTCTCACGTCGACGATTCGTGTATACGACGTTGTTAGTCATCATGCTGTTCGTGGAAGACGATATTTTCGCCTTCTCGAGTTCCCGTCTTTTTTTTTACTAATGCTCAGCTAAGACAAGACATTGTCTCGATGCAACTCCATCACCGTTATGGAAATATCGTCGCATCAAAACTCTACCACGTTACTGAGGCTGTTCTTTCAACGTCGTGAAATATTACAACAATTGATGATATGCGAATCATAAAAAAATGTTGAATACGAAAGCGGTGTTGATCTACTGTATATTTTAATCGATCAAAAAATGTGTCAACTATCTGTCGAAGTGTACCTACTTCATGTTGACTTTACATGGATATTTTACAAAATTTGAAACGAAGTCTTTATTAAAAATCTTGCAGAAAATATAAGAAATCTGCCGAGACATCAATTTAAAAAGTCATACAAGAAATAAATTATATAATTACTGATTTACTTATACTAATATTATTCTTAAATAAAATTGCATTTTAAAGTTCTTCGTGCATCACAAATCGGTCGCATTAGAAAATATCGTTCCTTTATTTCGAAAATAATACAACTCAAGAAAGAGAAATTAAATTTTTTTCAGAAAAAAGAAAAAACTATTTTTAAACTTAACAAAAAATTATCGACTAATTAAATAATATCGGCAAAAAGAAAATACTCTTAATATGATCAAATGTCATTTTTGTTTCGCAATTCTTATAAAACCATCTTTTTTGAATTGTGACGATTTTAATATTCTATAAAATCATAACAAGAATAATTCATAAAAAATTATATAACTCAAAAAATATAACCAATAGTTCATATTTACCTTAATCAACTAAAATGACTAAATTCAAAATAAAACAATTTCTTCTTCAACTTCGATCATCAAACTTACCTTAACTCTAAATGTTCTTTGAAGAAGACTCTCTTTTTTATTTACAAAAACGACTCAAAATGTGTCACTCTTGTCGAAAGTAAAAGGATCTCTTCGAAAACTTCAAGAACGGTACAAAATTTACGTTTAATGGACGATCTGTGAAGTTAAGTTAGTTTACTTTTAATTATTGATAAATTAATCTTTACCTAACTCATTCATGGTAAAACTTCGTAAAAAAAATCATATTTTTTAGTTATGTCATTTTTGAAGTGAGGGAATAACATTACTTCTCACCAGAAATAAAACTTCAACGCGACGATTTGATGCATCGTGTCTAAAGACCAAGAGCACATTTCTGTTGTATCGTCGAACTGCCCAACATTAAATATTTCGAATAGTAGCCATAAAACACAAGTAACAGCCGCACCGATATGCATCGCTGCTACGGCTTGCGGACGGCGGTGCTTTTCGTCACGCCTATGTTAAACTGCGACCGGAATGTTTTTCCTCGCCACTAGTTGTTTAGGATTGTTACGATAGGACCCGATGTATAACCCACGGCGTAACCGTGTCTGCATTCCTTGGCCGCGTGCCCATAAGCGAACTTTTCTACTCGCTGAATGCCTAATTGTACGACGTATCACTAATGACGAGCGATATCTATTTACAAATTTTCGTATCTATCCTGCTTTAATTAAATTCCATTTGTTATTTCAATTAAATCATACACTATTTTCAAATTAAAAGTCACATCGAGGATTACAAATGTGCTTAAGATAAACAAAATACGAAAAAAAAATTGTTACATCTATGTTTACATTTTTATATCTATAATGTATCTTTTTATCTTGTCTAAAATATAGAATTTTTTTTATTACTTGATTTCTCATATAAAATCGATAAAATTATTCGATACAATTAACTTCAATTTCGCCTTTTTCAATATTGTTCAACATTCCAAAAAAGTGAAAGTAAAATGTATGTATTTCAAGCCATTCATTGAAAAAAATTTCTAGTGAATGAAAATGGACGAATCAAAATTTTCTAGTTAAATTTATTAGAATTCTAGTTGAAATCACCGAAATTCTGATTGATACAATATTTCTGGTAAAATCTACTAAAATAATAGACTAATTGCACTAATTGTAACTTGATTCTCAATAGAATTTATATTCAAAATAAAAATATTATTTTAATTCTTTATTATGCTAGATAATATATTTAATGATAATAAAATATGAAATTGGTAAAAACTTTCTGAATATCTCAACAACATAACTGTTTACACTTCAATTTCATTTCACTGGCAGAATTCCAAGCTACATGTCAATAATCGATAGTTCTTCGTGCACTTCGCAATTCGAGAAACTTGTCTTGAAACTTGTCTTGTTCACATAATTCACTTGGAAATTATTTCAAAAACATCAATAACGTTTCGATAAATTATAATTACATCCGTTCAGAATCTTCGAGTGTTACTAATGAAGTCATATTACACGTGTTACTTCAAAATCATCTTGTACCTGTAATCTTCACTGATAATTAACTGCGGAGTATCTTGAACTCTTTCAGCGAGCAATGCGCCGGCAGTATTTGTAATTAATCGCGACGAACAAACAAGTTAAACGGCCTCGTCCTGGGTTCGTTGCAGCGCGAGCTTCATGGGTGAAGTCGGTCGACTGGCCTAATCGTAATTTCACCGCGAACGAACGGCTCCGGCAGGACCAATAATCGTTTCACGGTCACTGTAACCGTGGAAATTGCCTTCCCTCGATCCACCGTAATTACGATCGCCGGTTATATTGCCTTCCCTCGCGCGCGTCCTGCAGTTAACGCCGGTCGACGGTGTTAAGAACAACGCTTATGGCAACTCTCTCGTTTGCACGCTGGCTTTACGTTTCTTTTTCTTTCTCTCTCTCTCTCTCTGACTCTCTATCTTTGTCTACCTTGCTCGGTGGCAAAATGTCGCCGAGAAAAATTCATCGTTCCATTGTGACGCAAATCCACGCGCTTTCGATGCACCGACCGCCGGCGCGCTTCGTCGTCCATCGCTCTGCTGCACAAATGCACTCGACTATTTACATCGTGACCCACTTGCCTTCGTGAGTTCGCTATCGTTATGCTGCAACGTACTCGCGATAGTACGCCGCGTCACCATTTTTCACCCAGAAAGAAATCCTCGAGAAAAACTCGCGCGTAAGAGCTTCTTTTCTGGTAGATAATACCAACATATCGCGCGCCTGAGAGAAAATTGTTGTATGTCAGAATGAAATTTTTCGGAATGAAATGCGAAATAAGAATAGCGGCTGTCTTTTCCCGTTATCGCGAAATAACTGGCATATTCACGCAATAGAATAAATAAATAATTCATCGTGTAACATTCAGAGCCACCGAATAATGTAATTTATTATTTTTCCTTTGTAATTATATTCTTCATTAATATCGTATCAATCTCATGTCTTATTCTTAATCCTATCTTTATTCAACGTAAAAATAATACTGTCGTAATATATACTCACTAATTGTTTTCCGCATATTTCATTTCCTACAACGGAGCCAGCTTAACCACGTGTGTGCGACATCTCGCGCGCGTTATCGAGTCTCGCTTTAACGACGACAATTTACGCCAGTTAGAGAGGGTCACCTGCGCACCTAAGCGAGAAACTTCCTGAGCTCCTAGAGTACCCTGGACACCACCCTCTGCGCCAACCTGTATTATAGATGTATACGAGTCCTGTCCACCGAACGGTCCGCAGCACCCCATTTATCTGGTGGGGGAGGGGAGAGGAGGTATGCATAATGCAACACGAGCAGTGGATGAGAAAGGAGGAAGAGGAAGAGGGTTGGCTTCGGTAGGGTGCGACTCCGGTAAGGGAGAAGTATGGGCGATAGGATATGACCGGGGAGTATGGGCACGCGATAGTAATGGCCAAGTTACGCCATTGTGCGAAGTTTCGCTGCACCGAGGTCCTGCACCGGATAGTGGACGGGGTTCTCGGACGAGAAGGAAAGAGAGAGATAGAAAGAGAGATAGGGAGGGGGGGGGGGGAAGAGGCGAGGTCGCCGGTGAAAAAGGGGGTCAGAAAAGCGAGCGACCAAGCCATCCCAACCGCCAGGACCAGACGCGAGAAGAGAGGGTGGAAGAAGGAGAATGAGATGGTCGCGGTACTGGCTAAAGCAGGAGGGACAGTGTGCTGTGCGACCGGAAGCGGAAGCTCGTGCAGGCGCCACCGGAAGTGACCTCGTAATTCTCTCCCTTGCAATCCCTCCCGACCCTTCTCTCCTTCCCGTTACTGTTCCTCCACGTAGCCGCGACCTATCCACCCTCCCCTCGTCCATCTAGCCATCAAGTCTGAATTATAGGCCGCCCCCAAACCCTTTTGTCTACGCTTTTCCTGTCGAGGATTCGAGGCATCCCACCCGCCATCCCTCCTACGGCGCTTCCGATTTTTGGACGCTTTTGTTTCGTTTACGACTTTCTCTCCGCTCTGCATCACTTCCTATGTTGAGGTACAAGGATTAGTCTAATAATCGTGCGGATGTAGTACAAATTGTTCCACTTTAATCGTTATACATTTAAATATCACATTTCCAACAAACATTTTATTCGTCAAAGTCATAGGATGTGATAAACAGCATTAAATTTATCGCGAAAGAAAGGGAGAATTAAAGGAGGAAGAAACTTTCTAAAGATAAAAACGAACGACATGATCGTTCATCGTGCGTTCTTTCAATACCGTTACATCGTCGGGATTCCGTGCTTTCAGATAAACAAATTTCGTTTCTTCGTGCTTGAGTGAGCGAGCGAGCGAGCGAGCGAGCGAGAGAGAGAGAGAGAGAGAGAGAGAGAGAGAGAGAGAGAGAGAAAACAGGGCGCTTTCAGGAACTGCGAAGCTCAGCGATCTTAAATCAAATAAGAAGTCGTGCAAAGGGTCGCTCCAGCCGAACGATGAGAAATTCGCTCTCGCGTTCGCCTTCTCTCGCGAGAGAGCGCGAGGAAAGGGGGGGACGGGAGGGGGAGTAGGTACGCGCGCGAGCGATGGAAAAAGAAACGAGAATTAATTCCCGTTAATTGCTCGGAGCTGAAGTTTGCTGAAAGCGCTTTATCGAATTGAAAGCCTTTCAGCTTCGCTCTTTCGAGAGCACGCCCGCCCGTCCGTCGAATGAAACGCCGAATAGACGTTGCCCGCGGGCGCCGCGGCGGTCCGCTCGCGTGCGTGAACGTTCTATTCCGCTTTCGTTCGCCGAGACGAGGCACGAAAGGAAGCAGCAGCGAATGGAAGAGAGCCTGACCGTGGAGAGCGTAAGAGTCGAACGAGAACGGGGATCGTAGAAGCAAGTCGACGAAGCGAACTAAACGCACGGCAATTCAGAGTACTCCGTTGCCTGATTGCATTTAATTACACGTGCCGCGGCCTTAGTACTACCGCGATTGCTGCATTGCGCGCGCTGGGTGGCAATGGACGGCGGATGCCAAGCTTCCATCAGCCGCTCTCGCTACCTCGTAACGAGCTTCAGACCGAGCTTTAGACAGACAGATGTAAGCCGTATGGAACTCGCGTATAATCACGCCAAGCGAATGGGATTGCCGGAGAGATCGAATCTTATTAAGGATGACCATTGTGGAGTAGTCTATAAAATCAATTGTTTAAACTGTGAATCGTATCTTATGTTGGCCAAACTAAAAGGAAATTAAAAACTCGGATAAAAGAACATAAGGCTGACATAAAAAACCTTCTTCCGAAATTTCAGTGGTTTCACGTCACCGTTTGAATGAGATGCATGAATTGGATTGGGATAACATAAGAATTTTAGATACAGAACAATCATTAATGAAAAGAAGAATTTCGGAAATGATACATATAAAAAGACAAACAAGAGGTATCGATAAGCAAAGTGACACGGAAGGTTTGCCTGATGTTCTTCCTCTTCTTAAGAAGGATCTCTCTTTCTTTTAATAAATAATTCTAGAACTTTCTAAACTGTTATATATAAATACTCATATATATAAATAGTGGTAAAATACATGATATGACAAATAACAACACATAATGTCACGACAAAATTCTAATTGTGCAAAAGAAGTACTTGAGATTCATCGTTTAGTTTTTTTGCCGTAAAACAGGTAACGATTCTATTTCTTTATATTCCGACTAGAAGATATTAATGATATACAAATTTATTTTAAATTGGAATCTGGAAATTCTTGTTCTACACTTTTCGTGATATGACAATTGGCGTTGTAACATTTCGTATGAAGCATCTTCATATAGAAAAGAACACGTTTATTTAATTACAACACTCGACTTGAATTTAATGTCAACTAGATGTAACTTTGCGTTTTAAGAATATTACTGAATTACTGAAGATGGCCAGATTGTGGCCGAAACGTTTAATGTTTTAATTAATGTAATAATAATTAAATATCACAAATTATAACTTGTGCTGTGATTTTTTATGCTCTTCTTTTTATATATTTTCTTATTGCGAAAGTACTCGCGTATCAATCGCCTTCTCCACCTTTCATTTCAATTTATTCTTTCATAAACTCACAAATAGTCAATGAATTATTGGTTTTTTTTAAATAAAATATAAATCTTTGTTTATATGTTCTTCTACCAGTCTGATCGAAGTCGCCTACTAATTATGTGTTTATCACTGAATTATTATATATATATATATTCACTAAGGTATTCCCCAATTCCAATAAATCTCTTCCCTCTCGGAAACAGATAAAAACTTTATATCATGACTTGTACACAATAATTAATATCTTAGATATAACGCAGTATAATTTATCGTCGTACACTACTACACAACATGACATTAATTTTCAATATATGCAAGCTATGCAGCCCGGGTTGTCCTCTAATTCTCTTCGACCATCCCTTCAATTCCCAGCAGAGACACTTAGCAAGCTCTAATGTATTGTACTAACAACGGAAAGAGAAGAGAATACGATATCTAACAGGTCAGCATATCTACCAGAGATAACGATTAAATATCGATCTGACGGCAGTAAGCAAAGGATTAGTTCTATTAATAATAGTATTTGAAAAAGAAGATATAACACGAGATACCGCAAAGTTGGAGACGTATCGATTTTCCATCGACAGAGGCTTTACTTGTCCTCTTTAGTATTATCCCTCATCGGTAATCGTTCGAAGCAGCGAGAGAACGTTACGTAGAATTTCTCGACCTACCCGTTTCTCCTCGAGCCACTTAATTACACGTATAGAGCTTGCACTGCAAACACCGTATCGTACGTTGGATTCACTTGTGAGTATCAGAAGGGCAGTTATCTCACAACGATGGCCGATACATAATCGTGGAACGATATCGCACACAAGGTGGTACAACGCCAGCGTGGTTTGTATCCTTATCGCGTTTAAGAAACTCTATATCTTGGAAGATATCCGACCGTGTTCGATTATCCGCAACCGAAACCGACGGAAAACCAATAATTCATCTCCACGCGTAATTGCATGAAAATGAAGATTAAAAAGTTAGTTGGCTTAATAAAGTGGGAAACAAGTCGCGTAAGAAAGCTGTGACGGGCACAAAAACCAAGAGAGTTCGATCGAAGAAGAGCGATCAACTTAGAAGTCTTAACGTTGAAGTACGGAAACTAATTTCAATGAGATATTGAAACTATAAATTTATTTGACTTATTTATTAATTTATTAATTGTACAAAACTTAAGTTCTTTAAATAGAGACAAGGAAGAGAAAAAGGGAGAGAGAGAGAGAGAGAGAGACAGAGAAAAAAATATTGTTATTTATTAAGCGCTCTAGAATCAGATTCTCTCAAGCGTTAAAAAGCAATACATAATTGAGCAATAAAGTAAGAAAAATTGAAATACATAAATACGTAAAATAAAACAAAGATAGAGAGAGAAGAAAAAGAGATTAAAAAATATATATATTTATAACTTTAACTTAAGACCTTAAGAAATATATGTATCCATGATTCCTCCATTCCATCTTCTTATGTTCATATATAAACGAACACACACACCGTTAGATACATGTTCTACCTCGCGCAAATAGCATCACCGTTGCAGAATTCGATTTCGGAGAAGTTATGCGAACCGGTGGATATATACGCCGCAATCTATCCTCTCGGAGTATCCTCTCGAGGATGTATACGCTTCGAAGAACCGCCGGATTAGCGCAAGCTCGTGGATCTCTAGTTGCACAAAGAGAATGCGAGCGGCCTCGAAATTCGTTATGCTCCGCCTGTGTTCGCCATGTAATCACGTTAATGTTTAATTCGTTGCCACCTTAGCTAATTCGCTCTCTAATAACTAATTTCCTTTCCTTCTTTCTTGCCGTGAATATACAACGTGTAATATTATGCAGTTTAACGTTCTCAAACAAAGTTCGCAAGTTGTACAGATTAAGCACGAACTGTATTTTAATCATTTTTTTTTATCTTAACAAAACTCAGATAAAAAAATTTCTATGAGAAGAATATCGAAATACTTATACCATTAATAGAAAGTGTTGAATAGTACACTTCAAACAGAAAGTACACTCATAAAAAAGATTTCCAGATCCAATACTATTACGCTCTTCGATCTGTCATAAAATATAAGATCGATATAGAGACAGTCACGTTTATTATTGACAAAGGAATATTTTACTTTCAAATAAAAAAAATTCTTAAATCTAGAAGCATCTGATCTTGGATATTGATTTTGTGTCAAATACTATGGCGCCAGTTATAATATTAAATGAAAAATATTTTTTGTCTCGTTAAATCTTTTCCGAAAGTGTAATGTGTAATTATTGATAGAGAAAGAGCGCACCAAAGCCGTTTATTTTAACATCAACAATTTTAGATGTCTAATTAGTAGTAATCTATTAATTGCTTAACAAACAACAAATAATCTCTGTTCCGTTATCGGTCTATTACTAGATCGTACGCCTATGTCAACCATAATCGCAGTTCTGACCAAGAAACAGCCGCGTCGCGAGAGCAGCTGTTTCGCATAAGTCTTTCGGGAAGAATAATACCTTCGCTTGCATAAGTCTTGCGTTGCTGTCCGCCCACCCGCCTCATTCCGCCGTGAAATGTACAAAAAGCTTGAATAGTTTTAGGCGCACATGCGCGTATATAACAATGAGTACACCGCCTAAGGCTCCGCGTGTTTCATACAACCGTTTTATTTTGTCGAATTACTTTTTCGTCTTTTTTGTTTCCATTGTCAACGGAAAGCCCTAGCTATCTTGCGGTTATTTTTCCGTGAAACGGAAACACGCTGTATGTTATATTTACTATTTCCAGACGCAACACGTAGCTTTTGTTACTGTTGTAACATATTTTCAAGACATAATTGCACTGCAATTCTTTTACCTTTATTGTAATCATTTTGGTTTTTAATACTTAATTAACTATAACGAGAAACAAGTTAATTTTAAAAAATTGGTCTGGAAAATTGATGCGACATTAATGATATAATATACACGGGAAAAGTTATAATTATTTTTATGCTTGTAACGCTGCAAACATGTCACACATCTGATATTATATTGTAGTTGCAGCATGCATACAGTATACTTCAAATATCATAATTACGAGTGGAAGCTGCAATGTATGTATAATATGTTACGAATTAATTTCACATACCAGCTTGATCAAAAAGTTTCCGGAAGAGACCACCAGGTGATGCTCTGAGTCAGCTGATTTGAGTTCTTTTTTTTTTGGCTAGGTTGCCACATCTATCATTGACATTTCCATCAAATTTTATCACCATAGCTTGACATTCGTAAAAATTACGCCGTCTTGAGTACATCTACCTCTGCGCGTGTTTTCGATTTTTTACAGTTTTAAAAATGGAGTTGAATTTGCAACAACGAATACCATCCAACAGCCATCGAATTCACCCGATATGGCTCCCTGCGATTTTTTTCTGTTCGATCGAGTCAAAAAACCTGCGGGGAACGCGTTTTAACAGCCGAAAGGAGGTAATGGAAAAATCGAAGACGGCTCTGATGGCTATACCAATAATAGAGTTCCAGAAATGTTTCGAGAGCTGGCATAAGTGCGTTGCAGTCGCTGGAGAGTACTTTGAAGGGGACAATATCACTTTTGATGAATAAACTTGTATTTTGAATTTTCTGAATGAATTCCGGAAACTTTTTGATCAAGCTAGTATACATTCCCCAAAGTCCCTCGAATTCGTAAAATTAATTGGAAAAATCCTCGAACGTCGTTCATCCGCGGTTCGTCTTCTTGAGGGAGTAGGTAAAGGATGAGCGGGACAGATAGTAGATACAGGTGAAAGAACTCTTCTCAACCATTCGTCCCCGATTTCTAGTCTTCCCCTGCCTCTCCTCTCCCCCTCCCTCTCTTTCTCTCCTGCCAACCAGACCGATCGTCCCGAGAGAAACGGAAATCCTTAATTGAAAGCGTCCTCGAGCGAGAGCAACTTTTATAATTCCCCGGTCGATGATTAAAATTAAAAGTCCGTTCATGTCACAGGCAGGAAATCGTTGCGCCGGAAGGAGCGAAACGGGAAAAATCCGGGAAACGCTTCACGAAAAGGGAGAAGCAGGTGGGAAATAGTACGTTCCTTTTTTTTTGCGACGTTCGTTTCGCGCGAACTCTTTTATGGAGGAGCTTCGAACTAACGAGCGAATCGGCGAAGACAATCGAGACCGGTCGGCGTAATCTCGACTCTCGGAAATATATGCGGAATATGTAACGACAGCGGAGATACACGCAGAATATATAACGGCAGGGGGATTCTGGTGACACTGTGCCTGACAGTTACACCGGTCTCTATCCAGGGATTCCAAGTTAATCGAAGCAATAAGAAGGAGAACGTAAAAATCAGGGGGAGTACCGAAGCCAGTGGAAAATCGAAGAGAATGCGCCATCGTTTTATAGAAAGTCGAGAGATGGTGGAAGAGAACGTTTTTCCATTTAATGGAGCAGCATCCTTCCATAACTTCTGCGTCCCGGAAAAATCCATCGGAGAACCTTTCTGAGAAATTTCGAATTTATCGAAACTTCTGCCATCGCCACGCTTCGAAAACACATAGAATGTAACCGATCAGAAATTCACTTAAAAAAGCAGCCGCGTAGCAAATCGAGAATGATATTGACGATCGCTGATAAGAAGGATAAAAACACAGGAACGATCGAGGACTTAGTTCAAGGATTTGAAAACATGCCAAAGTTAGACAATTTCGTCGCAACGCCAATCGTGAAAAATTTCGCCGTGTCATTTCGCAAATCCGTTCCGCGCGATTTCAGAATCAAGATTTCGGGAATGACGATATTACTGAAAAGGTCGCGATTAATGTGTGGTCCCACGCAAACAATGAGCGTGTAGAAACATCTCGGCACTTTCAGCCAATAGCTTTTAACTCCGATAACGAAAATAATGGACACAGAAAGCGATCTGTGTGGTAACTTCTGTAAGGAAAGGTCGACAAATTCGTTTGAGAAATTAAAGCTACACTGAAAGAACAATTTTGCCAAAGAATGTAAAACTAGAATGTTTAACTAGATACAGATCTGAAAAATAATTTTGCTGGATCATCAAAACGATTAGATAGAATTGCTTGCTAGAATATCAAAACATTCTGCAGCATTGCTGATCACGCTTAAAATTCCTGCAAACTTATTTTGATGGTCCAACAAAATTATTTTCATAGCAGATCTATATCTAGCCAAATTTTTAGATTCTTCAGCAAAATTGCTTTTCCAGGGCAGATATCCGAGACATCTCTGTACGAAAAGGGATATGCACGACGGTCGAAGCGTTTCTGTGACGCAATAGTATAGATGCACCGAGAAACCGGAGACATCCATCTCCGTTGACAATCTCTTTTTACATCTGCCTTTCCTCCGCGCTCCCCTTTCCCACTGTCTTTCTCTTTCGTGTCTCGACTATTCTTCTCCGTCCTGATTCGGTCGCATTTTGCAATTTATCATCGGTCGATTAATTTATGCCGAGATTCCATCTCCACCCCCGCTCATCCGTCTCTCGCTTCGACGACAGTCGACAGTGCTCTCCGCCTCCCTCTCGATTGGATACTTAGTCAGACACAGTCTGGTACGCCATTACGCGCTAAAAGCGAGGACATGATTGCGCGGGAATGTCTGGTATTTTACAAAATAGGATATCCCAGCTGGGAGATCCTGAGGGAGAGAGAGAGAGAGAGAGAGAGAGAGAACGACTAAACTTTTGCTCTGAAACTGAATAGCACTCCGGCGGCCGCTCCCCATTTGATTCAACTGCTGCATTTCGAAACTGTTTCGGAACTTTTCGAAAAATACCGCGCAATTTATTGAAAATTTCATGTTTATTCAGACGACACACTACGGCACGCAAACACAGGCGCTGTTGATCGTCGCTTCTACAAACGTAATCCGCATAAACGTTAACCCGCAACGCGACGGCCGGCGTCGCTCGGAAATATCCATTCATTCGCACATCAAACGTCTGTATTCGTCGGATGCAGAATGCAGCGCGCGAACTCGCGTAGCAAAAACAAAACGCAAATAATAACAACATATTAAAAGCTCCGAGCGTGTGTGCATCGCTCGAAATATTTTGCGCCATGTAATCGAATCCCCCGTGTACGTCGCGCGCGCACGCGATAAAATCCAACCGAGCGACGCACACAATCGCTCGTTTCAAATCCTCGAAACCATTTAAATCACGTTACTCGTTTGATGATGTACGCGCGAGCGTGTAGGCACGCACGCGCATCCACGTCCTGAAAATTCCAAGTTCGAAAGACGAATCGATACATGGAGAGCGTTACAGTGGCGAAGGGCAACACTTCAATGCAACCCAATGGGACCGCTGCGTACGTTTCTCTTCCTCGTCTCTCGTCCATTGATTCCGTTTCCTTCTTCGTCTCATCCATCGGGTCTCTCTCTCTTCCTTTTCCGTCTCCGCTTTCCGATCTCGTTCCCTTTTCCGCTGACTGACAAACGCGTGCACGCTCGACGTAGCATAGAAAACTGTCTCTCCGCTCTCGGCAACGTCCAATTAACGTAATTTCCAACGATAGGCGCATCCATCGATCAGTCCCAACGAAACGAGCGCTCATTCCTTCGCCTTATCGACAGTTCGCGCATTCAGTTTTGTTTCTGACGTGAAGCACCGTGCAAAAATCAGAATCGAAGATAGAAGACTTAATTGATCAACTAAATTAAAAATACTTACAATAATTAATTTGAAAAAGTAAAAATTATTATATGTGCTATACATTTTACATTTAATATTCACTGTATCAACGTGCTTTAACGTTTCAACCCTCGTAATGTTGAGCTTTAAGGACAGTCGATTTTTTTATCGTGAGAGAATTCTTGATAGGAATAGAAATTTTAAAAAAATCTTAAAAAAAATGAATAAAATGCAACCCGAATTCTACGATAACAAAAACTCAAGCTTTAACAAGTATGCAAGATTTTTTTCAGATTTTGATACTGAATCTAAAATAAATATCTAAAGTTTAAAAAAGCTCCAGGTCGCTAACAGAAGGTGCAAAATTAAATATTGCCAGAGAATTAAAAATAAAAATTAAGATCGTTAAGATAAAGATCACTTTAAATTAGCCAAAGACTTACCCACTTAATCATATTTTTTTCATTTTTTTCTCATTTACAATTAAAAATGAATTACAAAAGAAATTTCTGTACAACATTCAACGTGGAAAATATCTCGGAAGTTAATTCATGCAAAAGCACTGGATGGAATAGCAAAAGCAACGAGGGACTGCACTCGTCCCGAGTCGAGTGACCCGACGAGACAATCCGCCTTGGCGGGAGCAATTAGCAAATAGTCAGCCCCGTCGTTGCTCTCGTCATCATTAACGGCTGTTACGTTGGCGTGCCTCACTAAAACATCAAAATACAGGAACTTGAAAGAGACCGAATGCGAAAAGATAAGCAGAAAAGTCGAGAGAAAAGCCGCGAAAGGCACGAGAAGAAAGAGATAAATAAGGCGGAAATAAATAAGGATAGACAAAAAAGGAAGAAGCAGAAAACGAGGAGAAAGAAAGGGGCCGCTCGACGTCGTCTAATTAAGCGCGTTAATTCATTTCTCCCTTTTCGGCTCTTATCCGTGTACCGGAGCTCCGTGTTACGTCGGAGCTTATTCGGGGGGGAGCTGCCAAGGGGCAAGGTTAAACGTATAGAGAGAAGCACGTAGAGAGGAGACACGCGGCTACGCTCGTGGCTACGTGTATCGCGTGCGTAGCGTCGCACATGCGAGTGTGTACACAGAGAGAACACGCGATCTTCCCGCGCACCCCGCCACTCGCGACGCAATTAACGTCTCGGGGTTAATTAATAGGCACGCCACGGAGAAAGGAGCCCCGGCGTAGCCAAAGGCGGTGCAACAGACATTAGGCAAACCAACGTAAACCCACCCCGTACAGTACACATGGAGGGTACGTGGCTTGATATGTACCTACGTGCGATACGTACGTACGTACGTACGTACGTGAATACGGGGAAAGGATGGACCACCACCATTGCAAGCGCGAAGCAGCGAAAGAGCTACTCCGTAATTACCTCAATGTCGCTCTCTGTGACGCAGAGAAAGAGAGAGAGAGAGACTGGCGTAGACTTAAATGCGAAATTGGCGCCGTTAATTCTATCGTATGACGAGTACAATTCCCCTACCCCCTACCTCGTTAATGTAAAACTAATTAGACGACGAGGCCGTACTTCCCCCGTGCGATCGAAGGAGGGAGCATCGGCAACAAAGACAAAGACAACGATGAGACTATGATGACAAAGACGAGGACAACAACAAAGATGAAGACAATAATGATGACGACAATGATGATGATAACGACGACAATGTTTGCTGAAGACGTTATACCGGATAAAACGAAGAAAATATAAAGTTAAGCATCGTCGCATTCTTGGTTTTTCAATGCTTTTCAGAGCTCTCGATAACGTCGTGAGAGATTAATTCAAGAATACGAGTCCCGCAAGATAAGTGTTACATGGGAAAATAAATATCCACATGCTGTGGTTGATAATCTTATATTTCAAGTAAATTAATTTGTGTCCCTCTTTCAACTGGGTTAACAATATAAAACGTGATATAAACAATTCCATGTATTTCAATTATCGCGCGCGCGCGCGCACTCGTTACTTGATATTTATTACACGATAAATATCGGATTATTTGTATTTTAGTAAGAAAATTAATGTTTTTATAAATAAAATTTCGAAGAAATTATTGTTTAGACATAAAATTATTATGTGTAGACATAACATTATTATGCATGCTTCTAATTACAGTTATACTACAGAATAAGAACAATGACAATAAAAAGATATTATTGACATAAAAATGTTAAATGCGTTGTTTGTGTGTGTATGCGTTGTTCCAAGTATATATTTAAAATTTTACTTTTGTAATATAAAATGAATCGTGAAGTGTTTAGCAAACACGCAAGCACTGTGATTGAACATGCAAAATTCACTTTGTTAATTACAATGCGCAACGCGTACAGTACCATCGTTACGCTAGTGCAAACCTAATTAAATGACAGGTACGTATACGCCTTTATGTCTATTATGCAAACAAACGTGAATAGATATTATTTCAGACAATATTGCATTTCGTAGCAAAGCGGTAAAATAATAGAAAGAGGATGCAGAATAACCAAACGTTTTGTCATCGGTAAACAGTAACATCGTCTAATGTGTAATACATGTAAAATGTGTAATATTATTTCATTCATCGTTGCTGTAATTAAAAAAAAAAATTCTCAAATCGTGTACTCAAAAAAAAGATCCCAAATATGTGTTTCACATAAAAAGTTTGTAAAATATATATTTATTATATGCACGTGTATGTGTGTGTGTATTATAACTGTATAAAGTTAAATGCAAAGTTAGCCTCATTATATTGCCCCACTAAGAGAAGTAGGAACTCCCACCCTCGTTAGCGTGAAACTAATTAGATGGCCAAGATATATTCGGCTCAGAACTTCTGTCGAGACGGAAGAGAAACGAGTACTTTTACCGTCTCATTCTAACCAGCCTGAAAAGCAGCGCCTCTCACTCAAAGCTCCTAGACATGGTAAACAGACGCAAACGCACGTGGATAACATTAATTAGCCGTCGCACCTCGGAACTTCGAAAGAACTCTCTCAGAGAGGAAGCCTGGAGGAACCAATTTTCCTTTTCTCACAACAATAAATATTATTAGAAAATTAAACCTCTCGTATCAACTTTAATGTTTATAATATTAAACTTTGATATTTTAATGACATTAATGTCGATCTGTATCACGATTTTATTAATTTTTACGCGCGCGCGCACACACACACACGTGTGCATACAAAGAATCTATAGTTAATAAAACTTATGGTTAACAGATTCTCAATAACTGTCGATTTCGCGGTCACTCGCGATATTTTTCTTCGCGTGGGCGAATCGTCGATTTGAAAAATCACATAATTGGCGTCAGAAAGAGTCGATAACGGAGACTTGGAACCACGCCAGGAGATAAGGGGCCTCTGGGGAATATCGGATGAAAGAGAAAGAGAACAGTTAGGTCCGAAGAAAAGGTCGAAAATCCGAAACGTTTCGAATAGAGCGATATGGTGATCCCACCATCGAGAATCATTACTCCCGATTTTCACGAAGAATCTCGAACAGCTGCACCTGCGATAAAAAATGTTACTTCTGACAGCGGTTAAATCGTTATTGTCGTTGTGGTACTCCGCGACGCTATTTATATAAGGGCGTTTTCATTCGCCTGTAAGGGAGGCGGTACTTTGAAAGAGGAATGAAAGACTGGATGTAGAGGAGCGACGTACAAAGGGGAAACCCCGATAACGGGTGGAAAATATAAATCTGAACGCGTCGAGATGGCGGCACAAAAATTCGACGAGAGTGGCCTGCAGTGTTGCAAGCGAATAAAGGAAACGACGAGAGGGAGCCAAATGTGGCGACGTAAGCGCGAGAGACCGCACGAATAATTTTTCAAAAAAGGCATGTGCCTAAGGGTAGAAAAGAAAAAGCGAGGGGAGACTATAGATCTCTAGACGTTCGTTTATAGCTTCGAGTTTACACGGACGCCTTTTGCATTCCTATCGAATAGATCAGTTGTGTCGCCAGAGACCCTTCCCACATCTATTTGTCTCGCAAGACATGTATCGTAACTATTTGTTTTCTCAGATCGTCACGTCACAATATTCTGCGATGATTCGAAAGAACGATCTCAAAATAGCTTTATGTGAAATGGGACGTGCTTAATAAATTCGCACAGTGTTGGAATTAATTCGTAGCGTTTTTAATGAAAGAATGTTATTTATTTCACATGAGCATTAAAAAATACATTAATGAAAGTACTTCCCATCACTTGTAAAACGCTACGAATTAATTCCAACACCTAATATATATTATTATTAAATCAAATTTAACCTAATTTAAGTCCACTGTTCCTACTCAATATATCGTTATTGTATACTAAAATAATGGTTAAATTTGATACTATATTGTTTCAAATTTAATCATTGTTTTAGTGCAAAACAACAATATATTGAATAGAAACAGTGACAACTTAATTTAGGTTAAATTTAATACTATAGATTTAACAGTGTGTATATCTTAAATTTTATAAATAATTATTTATCTTGTAAATTAACTGCATTCCAATACGTAAAATAATTTTTAATGAATTGACTATGATAGATGAAAATAATATCTTTAACCTTTACGTGGATAGATAGAGTGTGATTATAGCACCTCAAATATAATTTTCTTTGAAATCTTGTTCAGAAAAAAAATCTCATAAAAGTTAACTAACATAAATTTAACTATAACATAATATACTAATAAAAAATATAAAATAACTATAAAAAATTAAATCTTTTGGTGTGTGTTCTAAAAACCTCATGTATCAATTTTTATCTTTAAATTACCTACTTACTTAAAGCAATAATGTCAACAGAATAACAAAGATTTCAAGTCATTTGTAATTAAATGCTACCTACCATCAACGTTAATTTATATTTACAATTGTTATACGAACATCTGATCGTTATAGACTTTCAATCGGATAATGACAAGATGCTATATCGATCTTTGTTCATTAACTTCGGCCACAGTATCTCTTTAACGAGCTTTTCCCAACAAGCGCTATAGCCCGCTAGCAACCCCTTTTTCCATTTCGTCCCCATCCTCTGTTCTCTACCTCTCTGAACCCTCTGAAACAACGGGAGCGAAACCACTCCTCCGATTACCGCCCTCTCACCTCTTCTCTCCCTCCCATACAGCCGACGTTTGTGTTTTACCTCGTGCCACTGCAAATGCGCCAAGATAAACTGCGAACTCTGAAATTCGGTACACTCGTCCCCGCCTCTTTGTATTTTCGCCCACCGTTTCTATGTACGTACGTGTACACATGCAGGAGCGTATTTTCGCGTGCATACCTAATGCAGTTTGCACATTTGAAGAAAAATAGCAAAAGAGACAAATGCAGACGAGCGTCATAAAATCAAACGCATTCATGATTATTGCGAACGAATAATCTTCATTATATTCTCTGTGTGATCTTGATTAAACTCACAACTGATGTAAAATGCTACTTTATGCGAAAAAGCTATTGCATTACGTAACATTGTAATTTCATTTAACAATACAAATTGTCCCGAGTATCGCGCCACATAAATATGTGTATGCTAAAATCAATTTTATTTTATATAATATTTTTAATAAAAATAAAAATAGCATCTCCATAAATAAATTAAATATGAGGACACAATTGTTTGTGAATTATATCTTATCGCCTTATAAATACATTATTTATATAGTAGAGTATTTGACAATATTCTATATTAGATTAGAAATTTACAAAATTGTAATTAATTATTGATGCAATCATATATTCATGTATAGTGTCCATAACAAAAAGACAACGTTTTTAACCGCGATATTTTATCAACCGTAATATCTCAGCGTGATTCTTGCAGAGAATAAATACGGGGATTGCGTCATTTTTCTTCTTAGATAGTACACCGTGGTAATTTTTTAGCGGATGCTGGAAACAACGCGGGGCTTAAACGCGAATTTACGGCCTATTCCGCTTCGCATGGAATGTAGATCGCGGAGCGTATTATCTGCTTCATAAAAATCTGCTTCCACTCGTGCTAGTGCGAAAGGTAATCTAAATTCATTCGCTCGGACCATGAGATAACGCTCATAGCCGTATACTTCTCTGTGTTGGAATATAAAATTAATTCGCACTTACGAAAAACGTCGTTTCTTCGATATTCGATGCAATGACTTAATTATTTTACATACATCACAAATAGCTTGTATATTTTATTAAATTTCCATCTCCTTTATCGTCCCTATTTTTATTATCACAAAAATAAAAAATATATAATCGAGGCTTAACTAATAACTTATTCCTTAAGGTACGTTGATCTATGGTAAAAATCATTAATATCATATGCCAATAAATTTCCTATTTAAAATTATTTTTCGGATCCTTTTATTACAAAATTAATCTAAAAATATATAGTGAGCTTTAATAACCGATAAATCCTTACAAGATTCACTCTAAGCTGAACAGGAAAGTCCATCTTGCGCGCGTTTCGACTTTCTCATTATCTCTTCTCGAAGGTCCCGTTGTCGTTTTTCTCCACCTCGGCACGGAGTCATCCCAACCGTGAGCCGGAAATACGTCCGCGGCCATGCCGCCCTCGAAAGTTTTTATCGCTTGGCTTAAGTGCGAGTTTACAACTTCTTCTCCCCTCCCCCCCCCTCTCTCTCTCTCTCTCTCTCGCTACGTGCTTGCAGCACGAAATCGTAAAGTCACGAATCAGATTCCCGAGGGCTTACTCAGGCGAGAGATAGAGGCAGACGTCGTTTCGGAGTAATCGAAGACCTTGTACAACGATACGAAAGTATTCGTGACGGCAGATTTTACGATACACGCGGTTTATTATCTCTGCGTGCCAGAAAGTTGAATTTTCTAAAAAAAAGATCAAAAGTGTTTGAGCTCGCAAAATAGCGAATTTATCAAACCCGTCAAGATCCGAAGAAAAACATTTCCTGAAAATTACAATAAAATTCTAAAAGATCAGTTTAATACCTACGTCAAAATTCTGTATTAATAAAAAATAATAGGTAAGCGTGCGTTTTAAAATAAACGAAAATTCTGGAAAATCTATTGAAAATATGGAACAGATTATTGATATAATAATTGTTTTAATAGACATAAAGGATCTTATTACACGACGTGTTGCTCGCTAAGGGCTTTCTTTTTTTTTTCGATAGAAGCACGAGAGGATGCAACAAGCGGCGCCTCACCACCATTCGAGAAGCTTTTACACGTCCTTTGTGTCGCTGAATGGTACGTCGTTCTGCATTTTTAGTTGATTCTCCTTAACGAAGGGCCGATAAAAGGATGTTTATGGCTAGCTCCGGATCAAAGGTAAGTGCGCTTACGCTGTTAGCGAAAAGCCGAGAGAGCCGGCTCTCGTCCGCAAAAGACCGCCCTTCATCCGTCCTCTCCCCCTACACACACACGACGACGACGACGACGACGACGACGACGACGACGACGGTGTAAATTACGCTTGAGAACAGTGTTCTCGCTGCGGCTAGAGAGAACGATGACATTATAAACATATGAATATAATTTGCGTGTACCGCATACAGGCATACGTATGTTCGTGTCCATAATATACCTCCCGTGTGTAACATCCTAGGTCTTTAGAGAAGCTGAAGTTAGATACTCGCGCGCCCTGGCTCCGCTCTAGCTTTAATGTCCGCCGCCTGATTATAATCTCGTCAACAGGTTACGTCATTAGAAGCAGACTGTGCGGTAATACGTTCATTGTCTCTCTTTCTCTTTCTCTCTCTCTCTCTCTCCCCTCTCTTTCCCCTTCCTCTAACCTCACCAACTCAATTGTTCAACGCATTTCCGTTCCACCGTAAGCCGTGTCTTAGAACGCTATGCATTTCTACTATTTCGCAGTCGAGTTTGTATGCACACATTCAAGTGCGACGTTTTTATTTGATACATTTATTCCGTGGATAAATTTCGGTTAAAAAATATACAACAACACGACAAATACTTACAACGATACATTAACATCGATTTTTCCCAACTTGGTTATGAGAGACCAGCGTAATCTATTTGAGTGACCGCCTTTTTCCTACTAACTCGTCAGTAATGATAGTCGAGGTCAAAGGATGGGCGGAACTTTTCTGAAAGAGAAAATATGGACGCAAAAAAGAAGCGTGAAGGCAAAGGATGTAGAAGAACCGCTCATTTCGGTTAATGACGGCGCTTCCTGTCTGTCCCAAGGCGAAGCCTTGGGATTAAGTAATTTTTCTCCACTTTGATAATTAGAATTACATCTCTCATGAACAAAAATTGTCTTTCTAAATGAAAATCTTCAACATCAAACAGCTAGTGCGTTCAATTCACCGCCTAACGTCGCGTTCCTTTTAATCGGTAATGGTTTAAGCTCGTGACATGAACAAAAGAGCAGAACGAGGCGTAATGCGATAAGGTCTGAAAATAGTTTCACGATTCTCGCTTTTGACGTGTTAACACATTTCGACGCTTTGTATTTTCGCAGTGGAATTTGCCCCGCGCAAGTTTTTACTGCGTCTCGAGTGACGTTTTTCCGCGCTTCGCGTCATGTTCGTGTACGCTAGGCGAGCGTTGGTTATTTCGATAAAAGGAAAGTGAGAAAATATTGCATTAGCAGTTCCACCATACGACGAAATAAGCAAAACGCGCGTTGTGTACTTACGAATCCTTACTTATCCGCGTATTGCGCGTGTTTGTTTTGCATTTTATTACTAAAGAAGAAAGAATTACAGACGCTCGTGTCGTATCTCGTTAAACGCACCGATGCGGTGATACTCGATTTTGTAAACTTTTATACCGTCGAAACAAATTTAATTTCACACAAACCATAAACGTCAAACCCTCCGTCGCAGATCCGCGTAAAATTTATGTACAGGACGTAATATTTGTTATATCTTGCGCATTATATCCGTACATAAAAAAAAAATGACACTTAAATGGTACGTCACGCCAATTATTTCACCGCCGTGAGATATCTATTACGACATATAAAAAATACGAATATCCATTTCAGAAGTTTGCCATAACGGACTGCTCTCCGCTAAGTTATTATTGCAAACGCGAAGTCGCGAAAGTTACTTCGAGAGGAAACTTGGAGTGAATTTAAAAGCGATTCACGTGGAAAGCATCAAGGACGGAAAATGTATCGGGAAACGCAACGAAAGAGAAATGAGAGATGCCAGACAGAGATCTAAAATTACCCGCGTCACAGGAGTAACGATATACATTAGTCAAAACGGATAGGAAATTCAGGGCTACCGAAGGTATAAAAGGTACGAACAGAGAGAGCGTGACGGAGGGGTAGACAAGGATGAGTGCTCGCGATGAGAGGAAATTTAGCGACAGTTTCGGATAATTTCTGAATAAGGATAACCCGGACACGTTCGTTCGTTGTAGTAGCCGGCGGCGGCGGGCCGACTGGTTCGTGAGCTAAATTAAAAGCACGAATTGCTCCGAGCTAGGAGCTCTCTTCCTTTGATCCGCCAGGGTGGCGCGGTGGTCGGGGATGTGTACGTGACGTTATTACGAAGGCCCCCCCTCGTTTCGCGTGGCAAACGCGAAATCGAAGCCCGATATTTCAATATATTCCCGCCGAGTGTCGAAGTTGCCGAGTTTCGTTTTGCACGATTCGCAAAGACGCGAACGAAAAACGCGAGCGAATTAGCGATGCGACATCGCGATCATTACGAAGACGTATAGTTGCGACAATATTTACTCACGAGTAAATAACGTACGATACTCCATTGATGATAAGTTAACTTAAATACGTTGCTTTTGCAATGCTAATGTAGCAAAAGTGTGGAAAAAAGTATCACTTTTGATTTTATCGATATTTATAAGAAAATAAAACGCGAACGCTCAAAGGAGTAAAATAGTTTTCAATATCTGGGACAATAGTTGAAGCAACGTCCGTTTAATTACCATGTAACTGCATATTTATACACTAAAAGAGAAGATTAGCTGTTGCAGCAGCAAATTAGATGGTATAATATGGCCTAACATTTTTAATTGGCTGCAACAGCCAGTTTTTTATTGCAGCAATTTTTGGTTGTTTTAGCCTATCTGCAATGTCAGTATAGGATTTCGATAGGCTAACCAAAAATTAATTGCTACAATCAATTAAAATAAAGATATGGCTATGCCATATTCAGCCAATCCTTTCTTTCGGTGTACAGCACAACTCTCTAAAGGACGATCTAAAGATGTACTTACATCATAAAGATATGCCCAAGATGTCCTTTGAAATGTGCTGTGTGGAATAGTATATTATTGTACTCTGAATATAATATACATAATAGATATGAATTTAATATACCATGTCGATGTTTATACAATTCTCACCGTGTTGGTGTTGACATAAATATCAACATGGATTTGACACTCTGGTTTAAATGATTTAACACTAATGATTTAACACTAATTAATCCACTATGTTTATACCAACACTCATAATGTTAAATATCCGCACCTATATTTTTTAAAACATAAATAGTAATCGTCACGATGCACTTGTGAAAATAAATAAAAATGTTTATTAAATATATTCAATTTGATTCGTAGCTCTTGTTTTTGTTATTTTGATTTTAATCATTTGAGCCGTTTCCTTATATAAGTTTTAATTTTAAATAAAAATAATTAACCAGTTATTGCATTACAGAAAAATCAGAAGAACAAAACGCGGTGGGTTGCATTATTAATAGTTAAAAAAAAAAAAATGTTGAACATGATAGTCGGGCACCCAAGGAAAAGGTTTACCAGTCTTTCGATCATTTCACGGGATTTCCCCTCGATCGAGACCGTTCAAAATAAGCGGAGCATCAGTTTTCGCTCAACGCCGCACGCCTCCGATTTCAAAGTTATCCACCACCGTAGTTATTCTCGTTGTTTTCTCAGCGTCTACTTACACGGCACGCCTCGCCGATCGCTTTCAAACGAAATATTACCGGAGCCGGTAAAACCAACGAAACCGCAGGGCGATATCATCGTCAACATCGATGTTTACCCCTTCAACAGTTAGCCTCGGGAAGGAGAAGGATCTTTTCCGAAAGATTAGAAGAACGTTGAAAGCAAAACTTGTCAAGACTATGTTTATCTACCTCAGGGCTAGTTTAACGTAACACCTACGAGAAACAATCCGCTGCGTTACGACGTCAAAAACATAATTATTATATTGTGTCGAAGTGAGAAAAAGCTTGCAATCTAATGTTTCTGGTTTCAAAGCAAATATTTTTATTTCTACTAGCTCTCTCTCCCTCTCTCTCTCGCTCGCTCGCTCCCTTCACATTGTTTTTCTCGCGTATAACGCTTTGATCTTTCAACCTTCTGTGATGATTTTGTCATAAGCGTAGATAGAACGAGACGCTCGAGGATTATTAACGGTATTGTCGATCGATATAATTTATCATCATATGCCGCGATCATTTGTCAGGGACGCTGTTCGTCCACGCATGCGGTATATTCATAAATAAATTTACGATCGCTCTGTACGACGGCTAATTACACGAGACAAGATGAAATTCGCGCGACCTGCGCTCGCGCCACTGTTCGCGGACGATTAAATTCTGTGGCGTCCGCATTCCGACGATTGCGCAAGACGAATAGCGACCGAACGCTAGTTGACGTAGGCATTAATCACCTCGAAGAACGCACTCGGCAATTTATTTCACGAGTTCGAAGTCTTTTAGAATATGCATCAGGCGACGAATACGGTATTCCGATTTGCAGGTGAGCGATTTCTAATACCGTTATCGCTAGAATAAGCTCACCTGCTTAATTTAATAGAGAATTTTTGTAATAACGTGAATCCAGATACGGTAAAGTCAGGTTATCTTTTTCTTAATTAGTTAAAAAGAAGATAACTTGATCTTAGCTCACCGTATCTGGATATACGATTATTGCAAAAATTTCCTATTGTAAGCGATTGATTGAGAAACAAATAAAGAATGACTCAGATATCTAGCACATGAAAATTTTTTTAATCAAATTTTTTGTACGCAAATCGAGATTTATTTCAGATTCAAACATATACCATTTTTTATGGATTACAGGTACTTATTCATTATAAATAAATTTTATAATTAATTAACTTATAGTAATTAAGTTCGATATTTCTTGTTGTATTGATTACTCTATATTAATTTATTTTAATGATCATAATTATCTAATAATGCACTGAGAGAAATATTTTGTGACTCACGAAAATTGTTTTACTTTTTAATTTAAGAAATTCATTGTTCTAACAAAAATGTGATTAGAACAAAATTTGGTTAGAGCAAAATTTTTCAAATTAAAAAGTAAGAAAGTTTTGCAAGTCATATATATCAAATAAATGGTTATTTACACTTGGTTAGATACACTTCTCTAAATAAAATCATGTGTATTGATCAATAATTATTTTAGAGTAGCCAACAGTAGAGTTTCCAAAATTTTCAGATTAACGTTCAGAAATAAAAATGGGAAATAACGTTAAAAATAGAACATAAGCAAAGCACGGTTCAAAGAGATTACATATCACTAGCAACGCTGTGAAACTTTTACATTCATTTAAAATGCTCCAACGACTCCCTAAAGTAGAATCCTACCTTGAGGTGAAGAACGAAGAAGAGCTCTTCATTTTCCCTTGGGGCACTAATGTTTCGTGCCTTGGTAATTCAATGCTTCACAAACGGTGACAACGATCACACGATCACCGTACTCGTGAACGATTCCCGCTGTCGTCAACGGAAGCACCACCACCACCACGCACAATCGTCATTCGATAGCGAATACGAGAACGTGTAATCTCTTCCGAATATATCGTACGTAGACTTCCGTGTTCGATCTACTACACGATCGAAAGCGGGACCCTCATTTTTCGCCTCGGACTGGCCTAGAAATGTTTTGACGTCAAGATAACGCACGACACTGACATACACTGGGATCGCAAAACTGAGAATTAAACGTGATTGTGGTCTTTTAACTCAAATTTCTCGAAATTCTCGCGGTCAAGAAAAAAAACTGTATTCAAAACGAATATTCAGTGGCTTGTCGGTAGAGGTGTATAAATTTACCAAGTCGTAATACACTCTGATCAAAATAAATTCATTTATTCGCGGAAGAGTGAAGTAGCAAAAGGCTCACAACAACACATCACCTTTGCGTAATTGCGAAATACATCAGGCAAAGAACTTCCGCTTGGTACTTCGACCAGACGTCGATTTCGTTAAAATATCCAGTCGATCGCGGAGTCTGTTGCATTTCAGGCGAATCGCTTCAACCAACTGCCAATATTTAACTGACGACGCACTCGCGACACGACGGCGACGTCCGAAGCCGCGCGAATCGACTGGAAACCGACGGTTTTTCTCGCACGAATTGCCGATTGTTCCGCATACCAACGATAAACACCACCACGTCGATTCAAACCAAAATTCCCAATCACGAGGCACTCTGAGGTCGAGAAGATCCGGCCAATCGACTATCCAGCCCGAGTGGTTCGCACAAGTTGACCGATCATCTCGCCGAAATCACTTGAACTTTTCGCCAAAAAAACTGTCAACCACATCTTATCCGAGATCTTAATTATGAACCGGCGAATCGCACGATGATGGAGCACGGCGTCTCGCCTGGCTAGGAGAGCGTCGGATAAGCTAATTCGGTGAGAGGCATCTTCGAAATCTCCTTCCGACCGCACAATTCAATCAACTTCGGCTTGCCTCGAGACAGAAACCGGAAACGATATTCAACTCCAGCAGAAACTCTCCGATCGTTTATGATGGACTCTCATCACTCTTGCACTTCAATGCACCACAATCACCTGGCTAAGCACCGTGCAATAATCGCTAATAATCGCCGCGAAGTAAGCATTTCACTCGCGAAATGGGTTCATCTTCGCTCGATATTCCATCGCAACACTGACGATGGAGTAATTCCGCGAACTGTTTACCGTTCGTTCTCTGTTCACCGTTTGTTAACTTTAAGCTCGACGTACTTCGCTCAAGCGAAGGGTGCGAATTCGCGTGTTAAGAAGGACGATATTCAAGAATAGCTAAGGACGAATTTTTTTCCCGGTTTCACTCAAGTGAAGATTCAATCTTCGCACTAAAATGAAGCAGACGACACCGACAACGAAGAAAGCTTACGACAACAACCTGTTAACAATGACTTGAGTAGAGCGCGAAGACCGGAGCACGAGAATATAGAGAAGGTTCGCTCTCGAGGACGGAATTCGCGTATTAAATTCCTCATCACTTGAGCGATGTATCGCGTGATTCTCTTACGAGAGACTCGGAGAGCCACGTTGGGAAACGTCTCATCCGTCGACACAGAAGCACGCACGAGAGAAACGCCACCCTGTGTCAAACCGCCGTCCCGTTCGACCGTCCTTTGATATTTTTTTAATATCACCGCGACGAACCTCTTTGTTGTTGTTGTGATTCGTACAGATGTTATTGGCCGACTCTTGACGCGCGTGGCGACGATCGCAAGGTGACAACCGCTGCTACCGCTGGTACTGCTGTTGCTGCTGATAGTGCTGCTCGCGCGGTGGTGGACGAAGGTGGTGACGGTGGGGGTGGTGGTGGTGGTGGCGGCGTCGGCGTCGGTGGTGGCAGCGGTGGTGGTTTCACGGGGTGGTCGGTCGAACGATCGGTCGGTCGGTCGGTCGGTCGGTCGGTTGGTCGGTTGGTCGTCCGAACAGCAAGTAGCGGCAGCAACAACGACGACGACGGCGACAACGGCGACGACGGCAGCGGGTGGATGTGCCAGAGTGCGAGCTTACGACAGAATGAGAGGAAAGCTCGGCTTACGAGAGGCCACGGCAGCGTGGCATCGCCGACTCCGCGATGAGCGAGAGGAGTTGCGCGTTATCGACCCATTCGCGAGGCTATATTCTGCTACTACTCTCCTATCCGCACGTATGGCACACGCTTGCTCTACGCGTTTAGCACGATGTGCGTACATGCGTAGCCTACCTATCTCTACCTACCTACCTACCGCCGAAAACTCGCACGCATGCACTCCGCGCCACACCACTCTCTCCACTTCACTCCACTCCAGCGCGCCTGCTCGCGTCGCTCGATTTTCGCGAGCAGCGCAGCATCACGGATACGTGCGAAAATTGTACGTCACGCGCGATCCTCTCTCTCTCTCTCTCTCGATCTATACGGATCGATTTCCTTTAACACGCTCAACTCCTCGCGACGAGTGTACCATTCGAGAAAATTTTGGCGCGAGGAGAACGAAACTGCGCGAAACAAAGCTACTGAATTACTGTAACTATACGCTGCAAATAAATTACACGAGATGAAAAAGAAAGTCTCTACAAGGAAGATTTAATTATGCGATAATGATATCAGTGTGTTCTATCGAAATAGAAAAATTAGAAACAGTTCTAGTATCAGCAACAAATCCAATTTGACGCGTGAATAATTGTTACAATTAATTTTTGCGCCGTTATTTTTTTACACGAAAAGAACAATTTTGCTCAAGTGTCTAAAAATTTAGATACAGATCTGAAAATAATTTTTTGTTAGATCAGCAAGATAATTATGTACGTTCAAACTATTAGGTGTTGGAATTAATTCGTAGCGTTTTTAATGAAAGAATGTTATTTATTTCACATGAGCATTAAAAAATACATTAATGAAAGTACTTCCCATCACTTGTAAAACGCTACGAATTAATTCCAACACCTAATAGTTGTTAGAACTTGTCAAAAACTTTTTACAGTATTGCTTGAAATTCCTACGTAATTATTTTGATAGTTGAACAAAATTATTTTCAAATCTTTAGATACTTTGACAAGATTGTTCTTTCCGAGTAGATTTACTTACTAAATCCTAAGGAGATCCAAAGTTCGATAATAAAGCTTATGTTGAATGATCCAACTTTGGATCTCTTTAGGATTCAGTAAATAAATCTACACGGAAAGAACAATGTTGGCAAAGTGGTATCTAAAGATTCGAAAATAATTCTGTTGCACCATCAAATACGCGTAGGAATTTAAGCAGCTCGATGCTTAGTAATATTGAAAATAATCGTAAACTACTGAATTCTGCGGTGCCGTCACGCATTCCTCTGTCGCGCTCACGCAACATTTAACAGCCGCATTTAACGCTCAAACGAAATTTCCGCGTGCGTCCGACCGTGCGCGGAAGCGTTCCGGGTTTTCCGTTCCCCGATCGCGCGCAACAATGAGGACCCCGCGCTCGACTTGAATATCTAAATTGTATCGACTGTTTCCGGCCGAATAGCGCCGATAGCTCTCCACGCGAGGACGAATAATTTCAGTGCATGCGCACGGCATACACGAACGACCGGAAAGCACCGGAAAGCGGAGTGGCGCGTTTCGCTTCGGTCGGCCGCTCGGTAGCAAACAACGCCTGGATCCAAAATGGAATTTGTCGGAGCTGGATTACCGCAAAGCGCCACCGACACAGTTTTAATTACTTTTAATTATTCTGCCGCCATGTTCTTTTTGCACCGTGCACCCTCGATCCTCTTTTTTTTTCTCTCTTTCTCTCACCCTCACTTTTGCAGAGTCTTTTGATCTTTTCGAGATCGGTAACGCTGATACAAAAAAATTTCGAGTGGATTTCGATTGGAATTTATATTTTAAGAATACAAAATATATATGGAAATTGAATGTAATAATCGATAACTAGTATTATATCGAGCATATGACGCATTTCGAGAGCAGCATAATTTTATGTAAAATTGAAATGCGATTTCAACATGAAAAAATAAAAATTTAAAGTTTCGATAAAATATAGGAAACAAGATTTTTTTATGAATCAAGCTAAAATAGAAATAAATCGGCTTTAACTTCTCATCGGTTCTCGAGTAAACTTTTTCTGAATACGATATTTTTATTTATTTTACATTTATTTAAATTTAAACTTAACATATCAGGTATATTAATTTCTGCGAAATTGTAAATTACCTTTGAAAAATCGTTCTAAGAATCCAAAGCACACATAACAGATTTGTGCTGTTACAGCTTTGTTATCCGATTACATTCTGTAACATGTAGATTGTGTAACAGGTAGATTGTCATCCTAATATCGTCAGCTTTCAGAGCCATTCTGCCAAACTAAATCAAAATTTTTCTTTACGTTCGATAGAACAGAAAGCTTCGGCTCTCTGTACTTCAATGCAACGAACTATCTGCTAATTATCCACGGTCTTTAGCTGTAGCAAAAGACCAAGGTTCATCGAATGTGAACTGTGCAACGCAGTGTTCACAACGCGTACTGCGTTTCGCGTCGCTTTATGACTTCCAAAGCTATGGTTTTACGGCTCGATGCGATAGTATTGTAGCGCTATTGTGCCGTGATCCTACAACAGCCACAAAGAGATCTGCTTGCGGGTCACCGATAATCTAAAAAGGTCCGATGAAAATGCACGGGAAATGGTGGAAAAAAAAAATTGAAAATCCACTAGGGACTTTCCGCACTTTCGCGATAAAACCGAATGTATAAGCGAAGGAGCGAATTTATCTTTAAAGCAACGTGTGGATCCAGTAAAGCTTCGCTATAAAAATTATATATTATACTTTGTATATCGCTGTTAAGTGACGTGCACGTAATCTGAGATATTAAATTGTACCAGACTTGTATTGAAAATTATATTAAATTGCATTTGGAAAGTTAACTTTATGCAGGAGTAGCATTAAGCCATGCGTTAATCCGTTTGCGATAGCGTTCATTTATTCAAGTGAAAATATTTCGTTTACACAGTATTATCATAAAAATTTTAATGCAACAAAATACTGCCGCATAACATTAATATATTTTTTTTTTATTTTTATCCCCGTAATATCACAAAACCTCACAAAAATGTTTGCCAACTAACAACGGCATAACCACGTGTGCCTCAACAACGTTGACAAACTGAATCGGCTTTCGTTGATAAATCATAAGAATGTTGCCGGTAGTTGTGATATAATTTATACTCGGATTATTGCGCACGGTTGCCAGTCGGTTGTCCGATTACGAATAACTGCGCACGATGACGATAGTTTAGGGGGGAAAAAAAAAGCTTTCCGAATCCACGGGGGATTTAAAAAGGTAAAACATAGATGTACACGATGCAGGGGGAACAGTGACGAAAGCCGAGAACGGTATTGACACAAGCTTCAGTTTAATTTCTCCGCCGGTAAACATTGGATTCCCATCGCTCGCGAATCCTCCCGCACACTTCTCGTTCCCCTTTTTAACCCTCCCACCACCCCCTCCCCTCTCCCGCCCCCATTCCGTTTGTCGTTTCATCGACGAACGACTCTCGACCGAATCGAAATTGTAACAAGCGACATTCGGCACCCGGCTAAAATATGCTTTTACCCTTTTCGAATTTATTCGCCGGCTAAGCCCGACATCGCGATATTTCGAAACGCGCTGCGGTGTATAAAGCGCGGTTTTACTCTACCGTGTAAAACGCGTACGTCTGCAAATGCTCGCATTTCGATAACGATCGCGATATATCGTGTCATTTATTAATTGTATCTAATGCGACACCAAATCCGCTAAACTTCGCATTAAAATATATATTTCGATGTAGTTTCACCCTCACACATACACGTATTAGAGTAATCAAGCGGGAAATGATCGCGATTTATCATATTTCGTATTTACCAGTATTATTGTAATTATTGTCTAATAGTTATCTAAAAGAAAAATACGTTGTCAAATTAGATAGATGGATCAGCGATCGTCGAAATATGAAATAATCGTAAAAAACTTTTAATGTAACAGCACAAAGACCATTGACATCTGACGATTGCCCACGTTGCAAATTACACAACGAATATATTCCGAAATATGTTTATATATTTTCACATATGCGCTGCGTGTCGAGGCTGTGCTGAAGCACTCAAAATACAAGCGCACAAAAACAAAAATATGCTTTTACCTTTGGGTACCAAAATATGCTTTCAGCCAGCCCGAGCTTGTTTAACGTTGCTCTGGAATTAAGCGCGATATGAGCATATTTCGAAACATTCGAATACATATATGTATATACCGTCCAGTCGATACCACATCAGCATCGTGAATTTGCAAGACTGTTGTTCGCAAAGTGCCGCATTTGCCGATAACGATCGTCGATATAGAACGTATTATTAATTAGCGGGAGTACGAGTTTGAGTTTGCGTAATATCGACGTATCTGGCGCATTCGCGTACTAAATTATGTCGGAGTGACGTGGCGACAAAGTCGTAAATTTGTTGGCTTATAAACCGACCGGAAATAGATGAGCTTCTTTCCGCCGCGCATGTATCGCGATTTATCGAAAACGGCTCGAGCGAGCAACGCGACGGTACAGAAATTGGCTATTAGCATGGAAATAGTATCTACTTATGCGCGGAAAGGAAGCATTTACTCGCTGGGACAATAACTCACAATGGCGATATGATGAGTTCAGCGTTATGATAATTACAATTTGTGATATCCAATTTACCGGCCAACATTCGTCTTGTCGCGACGGCTGCGATTTTATAGCAACAACATGATCGTTCCATGAATAATTTAACTCGTCGATTCGGTAAAACTTAAGTCTCATTTTGTCCAATTTGTTTAAATATATTTAATACAATTTCTATACATTTTAAGTATATATATTTTACAAAATATTTTTATACTTATAAAGTAAATCTTATAATAAATTATATAACACATAAGAAACATCGAAAAAGAGATATTTGTTTTAACAAAGTTATATTTGAGACAGAAAGAAAGTTGTTCGACAAAAAAATGTCCTTCGGATTTCAAATTATAACAAATTAATTAAGTGAATTATTTAGAAATAAATTAAGAACTGCGATTATTCATTAATTAGACTCTTATCAAAATTTTCTCAAAATTTCATTTGAACGAACACTTAGTTTTTGTATGCAGAAACTTTTAATGATATTACTTTTAAGAAAGATTAACGCTAATAACATGGTAATAAACAAAGGAACGTGAATGTTTTATAGCTTGCATTTAGTATCTATTAGCAAGCGAATGTGTGTAACGCGAATATTTATAACGTATAATTAACCGAGTTACCATCAGCGGGACTTGGCAATTATCAATCGCCTCGTTTACAACACGACCGTTATTAATTTGCACGTTCGTTAATATTTTGCTTGATTGTCATTCAGTCCCTATATCCACGCACTATAACAAACTTTCGTTAGGACTGCTCGTTTCAGTCATATATATAAGTAAATGTAACAGAATAACACACGCAGTTCAAGCTACAGACGAATTCGTGTGTAACATGACGAGGATCCAATTACCGAGGGCCCTTTAATTTAATATCGGGTGTCGTCGAACAATGCGTCATGCAATATGGGAAGCCACACATTGTGACGATTTCCATTCATTTCCCATTTCCAGTTGCGATCATTGCGATGGAATGTATTAATACCATTGGATATTTTGCGTATCACACAACTCGTAAGAAAATGTAATATTCACAATTTCACCGTCTATCGAAATTATTGACCGTAAAAAAGGGGGTATTGAAACAAACAAATCTACGTAGCACGTGCTACGAGATGGGGCGTCTAGTTCTCGTCCAATTCCGAGAAGGCATAGCGTGTCACTTCTTCGTGGTCGTCGTCGTCGTCGTCGTCGTTGGAACCTTCTTCTATTTTCGAACGGCGCATTACATAACACGACTCGCAGAAGAACAGAAAGAGAAACGAGAGAGAGATAGAGAGAGAGAGTGCCCGAGCATATGCATGCACGACGTATTACGTCGAATGCACTCCTAGTTCCCAATCGAATAAATGCAAAGAATATGAAACTCAGTCGAATTTTAATTAAATTACTTTCCTCAAACATTTTTAACGATTTGACATTAATTTATAATAAATTTGCCAGCAGTTTGCGTGTACTTGATAAAAAAATCTTTCTCGTCATAAAACTTAGACTGTAGCTAGAGATAAGAATTGCCATAGTCACGGTTATCGCAAATTTTAAAATACTTATCTTAAAATTCCATAACTTTTCGTTCATTTCAAAATTTAATAATTTTCCCTGACGCTTTCAATATTTTGAAATTTTTTGTATTTTCGTTTCCAGATTTGGAAACTTAAATATTTGAGACAGTAATTTAACATAGCAATGTTAATTAATGGTGACGCACAGCTTGCATTTAATTGCCAAGTTGGTAGTATTCCAAAACTGAGTAAGTGTGACGTATACGCATACTAAATTCCTTTAAAGCCAAGAATTTTAATTTTCCAAAAAATTTTGCAAAATTCCCTCACTTCTCCCCGATTCCTCTAATTGTATTCAATTTCCTTCAATTCCCCATTCCCTTAATAATCCTGGTACAGCACACATAACAAAGTATAAAAGTAATAAAAATCTAGTTTACGTTTGAGAAAATTTTTACAAAGGCAGAATATAGGAGAAAAAGGCGTAGGGTCCGCGTAATCGAAACGACTGCTCTGTCGATGCACGTGTACGCTTGACGTGGCATATCCACGCTTGCATTTGAGAGCAGGATCGTGTTTGAGGTTTCGAGTTGATCAAAAGATCTCCGTTCTCCTGTGTACGGTGTGGCGCGCACAAAAATAGCAACAACTATTCTATTACAGGTTACATATGAGCACAGCTGGGGCCGAATGTACAACATATCTCGGAAGGAGGAACGTGGCGCGCTGGATTTTAACGGCGCCGGCGTGTTTGTCATTTTCGCAAACATATATCACTTGTCGGAAGCTCCATCCCGTTGTTCGACAGCAACGATTTTAAAAGCGCTGCGAAATTTATTATTCTTGACGAAATTCTCTAATGTTCGTAGGGACTTGATAAATTTCTAATATTTCGAAATAAGTATTTGCGATCTGTTAGTAAAATGATATATTGAGAACGATACGAACGTCGATTAATCGTATGAGATAACACCAATTAATGCCAATAAATTGTTTGGAAATTATGTCCCATTAAATAGTAAATGATATACATTGTGATAGTTAGATATATATTGTGGATCGAAATAAAAGTTCGTAGCCATTTGTGTTATTCCATTTGTGTTATGCCTATATGTTTTTTAACAAATTTGGCAATTATACTATTCAATGGAACAAATTTTCAACTTTGAATCTGTTTTCTGAACTGCGGTGCGATGATTTTTAACGGAGTTATGAGCAATCAAAGTCAAAATGCTTCTTTTATTTAATCCATAATAATTCAGTAATAAAAAATCTTAAAAACAAAATGATTTTGTAGGAAAAGCTTTAAACTTTCACGTTAAAAAGTCAAAAATTTTACAAATTTTTTTTAGGGATACATAACAGACTCACAAAGTGAGAAGAAAATTTCTCATTTTGCCGGTTCGCAGTTTTCCATATGAAAAAATTACCCAAACTCACAGAAATTAAAAAAAAAACATAGCAAACTTTCGAAAGTAGAGATTTTTAGTTTTAAAATCTTTTTTAAATTAAAATTCCGTTTATTTTTAACGAAGTTAGCTAGTTAAATTTTGAAGCGCTACGAACATTTGTTCCGATCTAATATAACACGGAAAAGAATTATAAAACTATCTAAAATATATATTTGTATTCAATCCCTGGCGCGTGCGATGAATTTTTTACGATGTTTGCCGTGAGCCAACTTTTTATTGAAATCGATATCGATTATGTCGAAATTCCCGAAAACACTCGATAAAAGTTGAAAGTCACATATACCGTATCATGCATACGTTGCGGTTGCATCTTCGGCATCAACTAAACTCTATACTCATTTCATTTCATCATCTTCCTTTACAGAGATACTTGGACCCGATCAAATCGAAACGCTCAGAACTGTGCCTGATGCCTTTCTATTTCATGCGTAATTTGTCGATCGCCTTGAGAAACTTGATTACATAAACGTGCGTCCGTATATTGCACCAAGCAAAACAAACATCCAAGAAAATACCCGTGATCGGGCCATCCAATTTGAAACTTCAAAGCACTTTTATTTTCAACGAGCGAGAGCACGATTTCATTGACCCCTTTCATTGACATTTTCCACCTAAAATATTTTAACTTCATAAAAGTGCAATTATTTAACTTTCTTTAATTCGACCGGACAGCTTCACATCATTTGCGAGTCGGCACATTTATCGGTTATTCGTATTCGTTTTACATACCCACGTAGTGGGTGTATCATTAATTACGCGCTGGCGGATATAATCTGCCGTTGGCGTTGAAATTTTCAGGCATTAAAACCAATTACGATGATCGTGCAGTAACCTCCTGCGGCTGAATAATGAATCGCGAACGACGACGTCGATCATACAGGATCAATTGGGCGTCCAATCGATCGCTCGCGTGCCCTGATCAATTATGCCGACCGCGCCGCCGCCGCCGTCGCCGCCGCCATGGACGATCCATCCATCCATCGCGCGGTACACGCTTCGCTACTGGAACGGATGCCCGCACTTCGCCGAATTATATATGCAGGATATAATAAGCTAGCGGTCCTCGAGATATCGGCGAGTTATGGGCCGCCCTAATGGTCTGTAGTGTTTGATTTACAGCGTGGGATACGTGCGGCACTACCAAATGCATTTCCGTAGACGTGCATACGAGCAATAAAGCGTGACTACTAGCTTTAGAGAGAGAGAGAGAGAAAACAGCCGCGCATCTTTCACGACGATAGATTTCTCATCGCTCCTCTTTCTGATTATTATCATCTGGCAGCCGATCTTGTCTGAACACCGCCCTTCATATGAAGAAGACGCCATAAACTATCGCGAGGATGAATTTATTTCCATTAAATGGAAAAAAATTGCTTATACACGAAGTAAATCTTCCGAGTATGTTTAACGAGCAATACTACACTATAAAAAAATATATTGAACATAAAACCATCATTAGACGTGCAATATAGTCTTTTTAATAAGGTCGTAGATAATATGCACAGTATTTTCTGTCAGTGTGTATGATACTTTAATAGAAAATTCAGACATTGACTGAAAATAAAAATCGTGTACTGTATCACACAAATACTAATCTGATAATGATATTTAAATAAATAAAAATATTAATTCAAAATTCTAAAGTACTGTAGGATACCTTATATAATATATTTACACTTGAATTTTTACATCCTTTCAGGCAATCGTTTGAAGAACTTCTGTAATATAATTACGAATATTTTTTATTTAGTGTTGATAATTGCAATTATTAATTAAATCGTTAAATATATTTATCCATCGTATAAATATAAACTATAAAGATAAGAATGTCATTTTATTTTTATAAAACTCATTTGTTACTAAAATGGGTTGCACCTTCTGCGAATGATATTCGAAAATATCCATCCCCCTCTGCCCCGCGAAAGACTCACCGGAAGATATCCTTCCTCAGTATTTATGGAGCAATATGGCTCGTACAACGAACTATACGCGCGGGAGGGTGTACATCATCGCACGGACGGTACACGTTCGCGTTTCGTAATTGTGCAACGGGCAGATAAACTGGCGGGTAAGTAGCTTCCGCGAAATGAGTTATGCACATCTTTGAGTTTACTCACAGCGCGAGAGAAAGACTTTTTTTTTACCTCTGTGCTAATCCAAATTTATGAATTTCATCGTTTACCTCGCACCACGAAAACGTATGAAAAATATAATTTATCGCGAATTAAACAAAAGAACAAATCTAAGTTAACCGAATGCGATTAGCTCTATTTGATGAAGCAAACAAATTCTTCTTTCGTACTCTTAAAACGCATGATATTCTATATCGGTAAAATAAAAATATGACAGAATACACAGCAACGTAAATCGAGAAAAGATAGGAGAATATTTTAAAAGCAGAGAAAATTATTTTTATAATAAAAGAAAATTTTAAAAAATAGGATGTATTTCCTTTTCGCGTGACAGCTCAATAGAAATCCGCATATTGGAATCGTATCAAATACACACGACACATCCAAAAGCTGATGTTGAAAATGCATGAAACTTGAGTAAACTCGCAGCCGTATATTCCTAGAATAAACATTGCTGTGTATTACAACGGAATTCCATTTCGGATTTATAATCCTCGATCGAAGGGTGACTTTACGTCGGCGTGGCCGACGTCGAGAGACAACGGCAAGTCGATCCGATTGCAAAAGACTAAATGAACTTAACTCGTCGGCTTCGGTAAACATCCGGCGACGTCGTCGGGCGTGTATTACCACTCCGGCGTTCTTCGTGAAGCGTGCATGAGACTAAGGGCGTACAGAAATATCGGGAGAATACTACGGAGAACGGAAACAGAAGAGAAGAAGTTAAGAATGAGACGGACGGAAGTATATCTCTCGCCCAGCTGCCGGCGCTGTAGAGTTCTCTCCCTTTCCACTATCTTTCGACTCTCGGATTCCGCGAGGAGTTTAATATAATGGCTAATATTATCGGGAGGATCCGTACAATGCAAACAATTTGAACCTGCCCGCTCTCGACATGGCAGAGAGAGAGAGAGAGAGAGAGAGAGAGAGATATGGAGAATAAAAGAGAGAGGTTGAGCGCGCGATAAGACGAGCAATGAACAGAAAATAGTGCACCAGCCCGCTCGAGGAAACTGCGAGCCTCAGTCGACTAAATACGACGGACATCGGTAATCGATACCGCACAATGGCCCGCGGAAAACGTACTTCGGTCGAGAGGGCGCGTAATATCACCCCCGCATCACGTATAGTATACGCGTCTCCGCGCGATCGCCATTTCCTCGACGCGATTCACCGATCATTGCGCAATTTCATTATTCTCTCTCGACGGGCCGATTCTTGGCGATTCGTATCAATTACTCAACCAAAGCAGACTCGCCAAAATGGTGACGTCAAATATTTAGTTCTTATTGTAAGGACAATTGAAATTAAGATTTGATATTACGTTAATTATTATTAGGATGTATAAGCAAGAAATGGTGCTAACTTTTCTTGTCTTTCTATAACTTCCACGTTCGTTAAATAGTAACGCCACAATATGTAACATTGTGTTTTTACTTGTGTCATAATTAAAAATAAGATCCTTTCATTTCGTACAAAAAATAAACTATTCGCAGCAAGATTTTCAATTTAATGGACTGCCATTAGATAGCTTCGTCATCGCGCGAGTAGGTCGTGGTTGATTCTCTGTGATTTTAATAGCTACGGACGAACACGAGTACAAAACGGCGAAGGAAAGGGAAGAGAGAGAGAGAGAGAGAGAGAGAGAGAGAGAGAGAGAGAGAGAGAGAGAGAGAGCCTTTATTAGACGGCGGGTGGCAGCGGGAAACACGTGGCCGATTCCGAACCGAACGTTGTCCGACGCGAGAACAGCTCGCGAGAATAGATCCTCTCGCTAGTATTATTTTCCGCAACTGGGTTAATTCTCCTCCTCTGCTCCCCTCCCTTTGTTCCCTTTATAGGCGCTGCCGCGGCTGCCGTCGCCACCGACGCTGACAATGGCAGTATAACACATTATCTATCCTTTAATTGCATTTTTATTGGCCGCGCACCGGCACGAATAAATAGCCTTCGCTTCGACTCCGCTCCGAGAGCCGCGAAGAGCTTGACAGCTCGCGCTGATTAATGCCCGGCTAAAGGCTCCTTCCTTTTAATCCACGAGTGTCGTAATATACCTCGAGATTACGCCCCGCACTCGGGAACGAGGCGGTGGTGGAACGATATTTTAACGCGGTCCTAAAGTTCATTCTTAATAGAGCCTCGGATCTCTTTTCTTTTTTAACTTCGTACTTAGCATAATTGATCTGAAAACTACGCTCGTATTACTCGAATTCTGTTCATATCTATTGTACCAATGTCTGTATTACATCAGGAATTAGAATGATTCAAAGACATTCGGAGAGAGAGAGAGAGAGAGAGAGAAGGGTAAAAAAATCTAATCTTACACACATACATTTCAGTATCTGTTGAAGGCATTGTAATAAAACTTGTTTTGTTAATTAATGTAATATTAATGTAATACAAGTTAGTCTTCAAAGAAGTTTTAATTAATAATTAGTAAAAAAATATACCTGCCTTTTTATGAATGTTTTCTTATTTTCTCATTTTAATGTTAAAATAAAATTTTGAGAGGTTGGATAAATAATGGATTAAGGATAGTTTTTTTTTTTTAATGTACATAAGTCCATTTCTTGGCGATTGTAAACACTGAAGTGAAATAAATTATTATCATTGTTAAAATAAAATTTCTTCGTTTAAAAAGCAAGTAGAAAATTATACTAAACTGATTAAATGTTAGAGTATCTAGTCATACTAGGAAAGTGAACGATATTTTATATAATATCCGCGCCATATTCCGCTTTATTAAACGATCGTCCGTTATTTCATTTATTCAAGGAATTGTTGCCGCTGGTTGTTTATCAAGAAAGGAATATTATCTTCCTTGAGTTGCTGTATTCACTGCTTACACCACGTAACACGGAAGGTTGTTAAACGCTATCGCGGGTAAAACATACTTTGCGTCACGAGCATCTGTGCTCGACCTCCTTCCGCTTATCAAGAACCGAAAATATAGTTTTCTTCTTACTCCATCCATCTGGAATAGAAGTAAAACTTCCAAGAAAATCGTCGATCATCAAATCATCATTATGACTCGAGGTACGATAAACTCTAAATTTTACGTCTAACACTTTTTCTAAATTATTACATCTAATATAATGAGCTTCCCTTAATATCGCGAGAAATTTTGCTTGAGCAACAGCTTGTTTTTACATCCACGTATCTCGAGCCATAAATTCGCGCATACCTAATTCCGTTCGTTGATTCAACCTTTTGCTGCGGAATAATTTTTGCATGTAAATAGCGTGGCGAATATATATTCGTCGAACGCCTTCGCCGGGTTGCAAATAAACGTGGCGCGGGTTTCTCGCGGGTGATTTTCATTTTTCCACTCTGTATTCGTTACACGTCACGTCTGTTACGAGCAATGGGCGCCGATTAATCGATAACGCATTAAATTGTGCGTCAGCACATACGCGATTATCGCGTGCTTCGCGAACGATACGAAAATGAAAAGCAAAAAAAAAAAGCTTGAACGCGACGAAGCAAGGTATGTACTATCCCGCCATTGCCGTTTCACGAAGGATGCTATGATATAGGGTATATCTAAGGTTGAGAAAATCCTTCCCGAATTGAACTGCGCGCCATTGTTGGCGACTCGGACAATGGAACGGGCAATGAAATTCTGAAAAACTCGGCAGGCGAAGCCTTCGTCCAATGCCGGACCGGAACGGATTGAGGAAGTTTTCCCTCTTCTTTCGTCAACCGTCTGTAGCCGCGGGCAATTATACTTTTATGTTTGTGAAACGTTCGAAACCGATCACGGTCCGGATAACTCGTTTCTTACTTCCCTCTACCCATCTGTTAACTTCTTGATCCACAAAGATCCTCCTCCACTACGATTCCTCCTTTTTCGATATTTCGCTGAGCGGTCATAAAATAATTGGCCGGACTTCTTTCACGTCTACGCATTCAACAGTCCGGTGTACCTGACATCCGGTCTTCCCCTTTATTTTGCCGCGAATTACACGTCGCGGTTAAACACAAGAGCGACGATGACGTTGTTTCAGCATCGCGAAATACGTTTTGTTTAACGACTTCGTATAAGTAATTTAACGACGACGCTAATAAATCGTGGAAGCGTACGGGATTAACAGAGGAAGCGATAATTACAACTCCGATAATTCAGCGAGTGGAGCTAGTCACGTTTCAGAATAGTCAAAATAAATTAATTACAACTGTCTAGACCAAAGTACAAATAGCAATAATGCTATTTGTTCCGTTTGCAGCGCATTAATCGTCGTACAGTCATTGCATAATTAATAACGACATATTAATGTTAATCAATGAGTATGTCACTCACGTGGTATGAGGTTACAAATCATGTTACATAAACGCTATGGTAATGCTAATATTCATGTACAAAATATTTGTGATTGTAAAGAATTGATTGCAAATACAGTAAAACTTATTGTTACTCTCTAAATCGGAATCAATAGATAATCAATGACATCAGACCTAAGTATGTCAATGGGATAATCAGTGAATAAAACGTGGAATTCCTAATTTAGCTAACTTTGATTTAGTGTATAAATTCAATGTGTGGTATTGGAAGATTGGAACTGAAGTGCAAATATCGGAATTTGAATTATAATGCTCAAATTTTCTTTTCTTTTTAATGGAATTTCACTGATTATCCAGTATCAAGTGCCACTGATTAATGAAATTCCATTAAATCCACTGATTTAGATTTAGAGAGTAATAATGTGTTTAACTCCCTTCTTATCATATGCAACTTTTATGCTAAAAAAAATACGCTGTTAATAGAAAGGAGAGCACAAAGCTATTGCATAGTGCATTAGGTCGATCGAACATCGTGAAAATAGACTTCCGCTAGCCATATTTCTACATATCGCATATCGAGCATAGTTTGACTTAAAATAAACATTCGCTCAAACGCGATTCAGTAAACGTATCTCAGCGCCAATAAACCATTGCAGATAAAGATAGAACATTTAAGGGGAAGTCATTCTATTGCCCTAACCGGTCATTTCCTTTCCTTCGCTCTCGATGACGTAAATCCGCGATTCGCCGTGATTTTCGAGGGAATTTCGCTGAGCAACGGGATAACAATGGTAGTATACCTTTCTCCGAAAGTTCCAAGAGTATTTCTGCCGAACAGAAAAGCGTAAAAAGAAAGTGAAAAATATTAGATATCTCACAGAAGTGACGCAGTTTCTCCCAGCTGAGGATTAGAATAGATTTTTATTAAATAAAATTTTACTAAATATTGTTTTTCTCAGAATTATTAATTTTTAATATTACGTACATTACGTATTAAAAGTGAATAATTTGGTTCGTTACTGATTCGCAGTCTAAAGTTTTAACTTGTTAAAATCACCTGTAATAGAAAGATTAATACAAAAAATATCTCCATTATTGATATAAAAGATATTTTCGATTAATTAAAGAGAAACTATGTAAAGCCATATGGAAATGAAAACATTTTGTTTATATGTACAAATGTAAGTAATAAAAAAAGAGAACAATAGGAAAAAGCAAAAAAGGTGAAGTAAGGGAAAATTCAATCTCTCAGTTAAAGAAAAGTTAAAACGATCTTCGGCTTATCGGGAAGTTGCAACGCGTACGACATTGCTCCGAAACGGATTTCGGTCCCCGGACATATTTAATTCCACCCATTCTAGAAGCAGTGCACTTTCGTAAATTATCAGCGTTAAAGTCGGAGTAAGTTTCTCGTAGAATACATAAGACCAGGTCGCGGAATGTAAATCGCATTGGATGATCGCTGCATCGCAAAATGCAGTTCGATCGTTTGTCGATCATGCTGCTGCTATTAAGTTAATGAAATCCGTCGCTGTTATTCAAACATCGTTAACCAAGAAAAAAATATAGGAAAAAATGTAAAAGAAAAAAAGAAAAGATTTCACCTGCAAACAAATTTCAAACGCCAAAAATTTTAAGGAGAAAACGATTGTTTTTTTGAAAAAGTACAATATTTTCATGCCTCTGATATAAATAAAAAAAATTATAAATATAACAACTTTCAAGTCAATTTCCACTTAACAAAAATTTGCTTCCACACTTTTGATTCTTAAAAGCGCTTTCTCACAAAAAATATTGTTTTTTCGATCAATTCCAACGCGTATTGTGGCTCGACGCAAAGTCACAAACGCCCTTGGCGATTGCTGAATCGTACTTTTCGGACTGTACGAAATCAAGTTTCGTCTCAGCAGGTTCAAATATTCCACCAGCATCGCGGCTACAAGAATGACGGCAATTCGCGAGCGGTCTTTATGGCCGAATGATCCCCGAATGGAAACTTTCGAATGCAATAATAATTCTCGTGGGAGCGTTAAAGGTATATAATGCTACAAAGCCGGTACGTGTACATAATGCGGTATGTAGTCTATTATCCAGTGTCACGGCCTATCGTACCGGCGCAGCGCGGCGCTCACGATATCTCTATACGTGACCGAAATATCATCGATACTCCTCCACATCGTTGATTCCTCGACCTTTTCTCACTTTCTTACACCGCATTTCCGTGTCACGAATCGAGGCAACGGATTGCTCCGACCCGTCGATGCGTACATCTCTCGCCATTCGCAACGACGTGCTGGATGACAACGATAAATCAGATGGTTAACACGCTTGTTGCACTTTAACACGCCGATGAGCAACGAAAGAATGATCGATACGATATTGTTTTATTCGTTTGAACAAATTAATCACGTAATTTTCCAGGGTATATTGTATGTATACGTGAGTAAAATCATCTATTAATTAATACACTGATCATAACTTTTATTGCTAATATTAAATCGCAAACTATGCGATAAATATTTTTTTCAATAACAAGTTACCTCAAAATATAAAATATTAACAATTAAATCTTCCGTTCATCTATTTATAAAATACAAAATAAAGACTGAGAGATATTGTATTTCACGATGCAAATTAAAATCGAAATTTAAATAATCGCATTGCATAAATAAATTAAAAATCAATTGTATGAAAATAATTTAAAATATGAACTGAAATATCATCGCCTGAGGACCGATGTAAATTCGCGGACTTCACATTTCGTCAGGCTAAGTAACGCCTATGGAAACTGACGCATGAATGATACATGAACGAGCTTCAGGGATCGTCTCGCATACTATTACCAGCGCTAAAGAGTCCCTTAGAAAATCTCTCGAACGGGAATATTTAGTTCGCGTTTGCATAACATTCGTACGTATGTTTCGGCAAAGACAATTGCTCAAGAAAAAAAAATAAGAAAACAAAATTCGTATTTTGCTATGGTAATTATATTTTTGAAGAAAAAAATGAAAGAAGAAGAATTTTATATTCACAGGCAAATGCTTAGATTAAAACTCTAAGACTGGTATTCATAGTTGGTTCTTATATTGAAGACCGTCTTAAGTACAGTCTTAAAATGTCGTAAACCCATCGCAAAGCCGTATTAGCATCCTTAAGATACTTAAGACGGTCTCTCTTGAAATAAAAACAGATTATGAATACTGGCCTAAAACTCGAAATAATAATTCAAATAGCGCTTACATAAAATAAGCGCATTCTTTACATTTGTTGAACATTATATCGTACTACTAACAAAGTGTCGATAAAAATACTACCATTTTTTTTTCAGAATTTTTCTGTATTCTATGTATATTGAAAAATCCATCATTCCACAGTATAGAAATATAAGCAAATTAATCATTATATGACGTTTGCAAAGATTTTATTGTCGCGTGCCATTTCGAAGGTTGGATAGAGGAAAAAAGAATAAGAGAGAGAAAGAGCGAGGAACTTTAATTGATATGTAAATCGCGTTACACGCCACGACTCGCACACATATACGAGACGACACGCATTCGATGTAAACAGTTAGATAGGAACAGAATGGGCTTATCGTTTATGCGTGCTCGTACTCGTTGGACTTTACCATATATTACCCTCCACACCGATATCAGTCTAAATCGAGTGACTCTCCAGCCACATCGATTTTCGCATCGAAACGTTCCTTTCAAACGTTCGATGTATCGTCCAAAATGGTTTCTATCGCTTCCGGGCCAACATGCCGCGTTTAAACCATACCCCTACAACAATTTATTTCCTCGTTCTTGTTTTCTTTTTTTGCAGTTCGCACTATTCTGCATTTTATTTACATGACGCAGAACAATTAAGTAATCAGTGAATAATTTTACGCTTGTTTCTTTATAGTCATGTAAGGTCGATCTCAAAATTATCCACTATAATTGTATACTACATGCAATTTTTTTTACAGTGCACAATAGATATAACTTCTTGCATAAAATTAATACAATTAAACTGTTGCTAAAAAAAAAATTGAATTAGATTAGAGATTAGAAAAATAAGATATTCTTATAGCAAATTTTAAGATAAAAACCTAAATATAAGATAGATTAAATATAAGAGTTCATACGAATACAAATAATACACGAACAATCAAAAAAATTATATCATACAACTTGTCTCTCCGACGAAAGTCATACATATTGACACGTTATGTATACGTATGTCTTATCTACACTCATATCGGGTTCGCGTATTCTGACAAAAACGCGCGCTTCCAGCCGTTGGAAACTCGAGAAACGGGATCTCGTACGTAAGTATGAGAAAAGGACGAAAAATGGAAATATGAAAGTCTCCGTTTTCTCCTAACACCCTTTTCTCCTCAGGTTAGAGCTACTTCGCATCCAATTTCGCTTGCTACTTTGCTCGCGGTAGCCAACGAGAGCAACGACAGACATTTCTGCCAAAGTTGCATGTATTTCCACGTTTTCGTCGTCGTTACAAGATGTACGTACAACAAAGTGCGATGATCCGTGATATTCTTGTATGTTCACGATCGTCGAAAAGCGACTAGTTTAGTTAATGGAAGGAAATAGAACAGCGAACGTTTTCTGTAATATGAAACATTGAATTGTATCTCTTGTATTATTTCATTATGATTCCAAAAATAATTATTAAAACGTAATAATTAACAAATTAACAATGTAAGTTTCATACATTTTTATATGATTCATTAATTGTATTTACAAATTGTAAACAGAATTAATGAATCGTATAAAGATATTTGTAAGACTTATATTGATTTGTTATTTATTACGCTTTAATTATTATTGTATTACGTTCGAAAACATTATGAAATAATACAAAAGATACAATTCAACGTTTTCTTTTATGCACGCATTATCAGAATACGTTCATCGATTCACGTATAACTGCAAACAAGCAGTAAGAGTAGAATACATTACGAAGGATTAAAATTTATTGATTATCAACAGCGGGAACCTACAAAAACCTGCGTGCGTTTACCTTAGTGTGATTGCCGAGGGTAGCTAGGAACGAAATTTGTTTGCCGCGAGCCGGAGTTTCGCCCTGTTGAAACAACGAGAGGAGGTCCAATGAGATCTCAATGAGATTAAAAAGTTGTCAACTGCTTCATCCCGGCTATTCCCCGCTTTCCCTTTATCCCTGGCACGTTCCCGTTTTCGCGCCACTCCCGGGAAACTTTGCTAGTTAGAATTTCTCATAGCACGTTCTAAAAAGAAAGCATTTCCCCGTTGCTGCTACCGCATCGAAGTCAAGCTCGAGGAATGCACCACCTGATAATAGCGCTCGAGACACTGCCTGCCCGCATTTTCTCTCGAATTACCAATGTCTATAGTACGAAGAAAGGGAAAAAGAGGGAAAATAGGAGACGCAACGAATATTCCAATTTGTATTTAGCAATCAGCAAAAAAACAGATAAATATTCTTTAGAATGTTGATGTCATCGTGATTAAAATAACATTGAAATAACGTTTAACAAAGGTGTGTGTTTAAGTTAAATCGCGAACAGAGAATTTAAAAAGTCGACTAAAATTATCCATGCAATATAAATATTTATATTAATTACATATATCTTTTAAATACCAAGAATATAAATAACTTACGATTAAAATCAGTCGTTGACAAATGTGCCTCAATTTAAATACTTATTAACAGAGGTTTATACTTAATGGAGAAACGCTTTTAACTCGTACTTGCGTAATATTATTTATTAATTCGCATAATTCATAAAGCCGGACAATTTCATTAACCCTCCTGAAGTATTTGTGCAAAATGGACGACTCAATTTCAGTCAAACTCATTAAAGAATCTGCCATTAAAATTACTTTCAGAGTTATTAATACGCATTTTTATGTTGATATTTTAACGTTGATATTTTATTTCTCTGCGATATTTACGAGTTTTACATCTGCGCGGTATTTAGCTCAAAGAATATCACGGCACGAGGGTTCTTAAATATATCGTGACCCGGTTTCGGGAAGTGGGATTAATCACTTAGCAAATGCACGTACGCTTCGCTGCTCGGTGGGTGGTCCAATCCATCTCGTGAGACTCGCAAGGAGATCGCGAGACCGCGAGACAAACTAAGCGTCGGTAGTGCAAACTGAGGCTGCGGCAACGCCTTTGAAGACGAAACTGAAGTTCTGTTTGCGGACACATTTCCCTACCCGCGTATGTCGTCATGTATATTCAAAGCAACGCACATTGACAGTAACTCTTATCTTATCTCCGATCCGCGCGCATTATCGGTACCAAAAGCCTTGCTCTCTCCAAATAATTATATATTTAATATTAATTAATTAATGTGTAGCCGCAGGCGATGCAGCAGCGCTGTTCGCCTTCGAGTCTATATCACGGACTAAAATTACAATTAGAGCGGTTTGCTCACCAGAAGGATATGGGTCATCGATTATACCTAATATTTTAACTGACAAATACAAGTATAACAACGTACAGAGATACTCCGTTAATCCGAGAATTAAATCATAATATTAGAGATTTATTAAACTGATTTCAACTAATAATCAAGATAGAACTAATTATGCGATTATGATTTCGACTGAAATGTCGTTAATTAAAATTCACGCACGCAGTATCAACCTATAAAATAGAACGTGAATAATATGATAATGAGGGGTTAAATAGATTCATATGGATAATCACAGAAAGCTAAGAAAACTAAGAAAGAATCATTCACATTCGTAGCCACACGTATGTATACGCATGTGCGTTTCCGCGATGTAACGAATAAAAGAAAAGAAGGGAGTATGACTGTGCGATAAAAAATATATTTGTCGTCCAGTTCCAGTTTTGCTCTGGTTGGCGTAGCACGACGGAAAGCTCTTCAGTAAATCCAGCTTAAAGCAGCTGTGTAAATGTTGACCTATATTACAATCACGACGCTGAGAGCGTCCGCCAGCAGCAACAGCATCACTACTACCACCATCGGCATCAGTATCGCCATCAATGAGCAGCATCATTAGGACGAAACTACAAAGTAACCCGATGTAACAACACACGGGAGAAATGTGTACAGTTCGCCCGAGTTTAAATACATTCAAGTCGGGTGTCACAATTATTTCTTACCGCGACATTCGCTCGACGACCCGGTCGTAAAGAGAACCTTTCAAAGACCGTTTCTCTTGTATCGGTACCAGTAATCATCCCGCTGCACAAACGAGAAACTCGTGCTCTTAATTAATGCAGAAATCCCGACGTAGTTCGTGGTAGTGACTATCCTTTAACTTTTCAAATAGTGCAAGCTCGCGCGAAAGTTTTTAGTCACTGATTATATTACGAGGTCTTACCGCGGTATTTATGAAAACTGAAGTTAATCCATTGAACGATGTACAAGACATCGATCAAAGAAAGTGTAATTCTTAAACGTAACATTTTAATAATGTAACTTTTTAAACAAATATATTAATATTTTCTTTGAAAAATTTTGAACGTATCTCTTTCAGTAAATATGATAATTGTATGTTAAATAAATCTCAAATTATATAATTTTGAAAATGTAAATTTTATAATTGAATTTATACAGTAATTTATGATAGTAATTTTATAATGTATTTTGATATTTCATTGCATTCCGTAAACTATGATTTATTACAATTTACATCAACGATGATCGAAGTAACAGAACTTTTCATTTCGTTATTTACTTGTTTATTTGTATTCCGTAAAGTAATTAATTCTGCTAATTAATTGTCTTGCGATACACGTGTATCCATCAACATGCACTCTATTTTGTACCAGCACCACGTTTACTTTCACGCACACTCGTCATACATCAGAGACATCAGAGACATCAGAGAGATCAGAACGTGCCGTGAGGAGAATCTCGCATGTCGTGAACAAGGGCTTCACTTTATTTCTCTAGGCGGCTTCATCACCGAGATGACTATCGTCTAATCTTCTGATTGTGAGAGAACGACTACACCGCGGAAACGATACGGGATAAGCCGGGCTGGACGTACGTAAAGAAAAATGGTACAACTACTGCGCAAGTAGTCCGCCTCCACGACCATCCTCCTCCTCCAACAGCCCAACTCCCTGGCCCGCTATCTATGGTCCGAGGGTTGGGTGGTAAAAGCGGAGAGACACTTAAAGGATTTACGGGGCTGAGAACTCTAGACTCTGCTCGGATCGGCTCGAGAAGTACGGGCGAAACTAAGTGCACGCTTAAGAAGGAAAAAGAAGGTAAACGAGAATGCGACGTATATACCGTCAATTCTCCGTCGTCAAGTTAAACTTCCGATATGTGCACCGTAATGTTTGAACAAGTGTCAATCTCATCGTAATTCGTTGAAATGATTCGAAAGTATCTAAAACAAACACGAACTTATATAATATGACTTACAAATAAACATTTTAATTAGATAAATATATTTTTTTGGCGAAAGAGATAGATATGGTAAATATAATTGGAAAAAGTAAACACAAAATATATTTAGGTATTCTAAAATCACATCATACACCAACGGACCAAAGTACTTTAGAATACTGGAGAATAAAAAGCTCTAGTATTTACTGATAAAAACCAAATATTTGGATATACAACATATACGTGGTAAGTGATGTTATTTCGAAGGAGGAATAATAAAAGCCCGATAAACTGCGGCCTATTGTGCACTAGCTTGACTATCGTTTGAAAAGACGGCCCTTGCATCAGCGGCATTGTTGTGGGCTGTAACACAAAGCTTTCCTTTTCTCATTCCCTCGTGCACCATCCGCTCCTCCCTTCTCATTTCTCGAGACTACCGGCAGCTGCCGAAGGGGATAACTCGTTCATGGCAACGACGAAAAGAGCATTATGGGCGGAAACTCTATCGCAATGTAATTTCCCTTAGAAGAAATTACAGAACAAAGCATTAATTCGTTTCGAACCGTACGATAACAGGCAGCCAGTTTGCTGAAATAATTTCGAATTATACGCTGTTGAATTTTAATTTTCAAAATGTCTGCAAAACTTTGTTAAAATAAAGAAGTGAGTACACTGCGAGAGTCGAGGACGAGATATTTCGTGCACTCCACATATTTAAGCACAAGCCAAACGTTGAACGTAAAATCCAGCAATCCCTCCAAGTTAGAAGAGGAGTTTGCGCTTTATCTCTCGCGATGCTGAGGAAAACTCATTTCATTGGTTTCGTGAGATGCTGTGAGTGCAGCTAAAGTCAGTGCTAACGTAGAAAACTCGGTCGAACGTGGAGCAATGTCTAATTCCTTCTCTCCTCGACGAATACAACGCAATGAGCGCGATAAGAGAAGGTCAGAAATCTCTCTTTTCCATTTTCCCTGACTTCGTCGTAACGAAACGTTTACATTGTACATGTATAACATCGACCGGCGCGGCGGCGTAACAGACGCCGAACAAGCAAATGCGTGGGCGTGGAGAGAAAGGTCTTGCAGCCAAGACGGCCAAAGCCACTTAAGCATTCCGCGTGAAGCCACGTGACGGTATTTAAGGCCTCGCTAATGCACCCACCTCGTGCAAAATTGTTGGCGCGTTTACTTTACGCCAGTCCAGGATTCTAGAGTTGTACGCCTGCCGCCATGTCACACGAAAAAAGGACTAACTAATGAGAAATGAGCGAGCGAATAAACTTACGAACGAGGAAAGGACTCAAAGAACTTTTCCGACGGTCCGTTTTTTAACGATATATAGTCCTTACCTCAAAATAGTTGGTTCCCTCAGCTCGGAGTAACAAATTCAAACACGTGACGTTCTCCATCCTGAGAAGCAACATTTTTACAAGTACATCTAACATATCACATATATTTAGCTTTGTAAATTTTATCTTTACGCATTAATATAAATTATATTCAAATATACTTTTGCGCGGCAATATCTAATTATTTCTACGCAAATATCAAAAGAAATCGTCACCATGTACAATGTTTTCTGTATACACTATGCATAACTAAGCAGAATATATAATTATAATTAAATAATGTTAATTTGATATAATTTATGATAAGCGCGAACGAAAAATATCAACTCGCGATCAACCCGTGGTTTCAATTGACACATTAATTAGAGACAAGCAGCGCACGTGTCTCGTTTGCATATCGCTTTTATCGTCTCCGCATGTATTACCGAGACCAGAACAACGAGAGGAAGGTTACGAAAGGGTCGCTGGACCAGCAGAAACTTATAGCAAACCTGGCTGGTAGAAACAGGGCTGAATGCTAAGCACGGCCAGTCGGTTACATTTGCTTGCCGCCCGGCTTCTTAATGAAAACCAACGGCATGGAAACGTCAGGTTTGCTTTGCCTTAAAATTGGAGGCACGACTCGCTTAGCACGGGTATTCCCAACGCAAACGGAATGAGGTTCAAATGCACGGCTAATTCGCTATGCTGTTTTACATCTTACATCTTGCCAACGATCAACTCTCGCATATCCCAAGTACATCAACGTAAATGGAAATGCATTTACGAAAAATACATTTTTAATTTTCATGAAACAATTGGAACTGTTAACTCTAATTAACACTAGAACCGCTGATGGTGTCGTTTTGATAATCATTCTCTGATAATCATTTAATTTCTTTCTTTTATTAGATATACAATACAAAATATTGAAAATATGTGAATATATTATGATATAAATCATTCTAATAATACAAATAATACAAAAATAACATTTTATTAATCGAAAATCGGATAGGAAATTATTAAATTAACACGTTCAATTGTTGTAACTGGATATCATTGACAGTTCTAGTATTAAGGTTTAACTAACAAATCAAATTAACATCAAATTCTATAATAAAAAGATACGATATTCTATATTCGTAATTGCATTAAGAATTAAAATTATATAAACAGATAAATTATATAAATTATATAAACAGATTGCTCTACATTTCTTCGGTATTTACTGTCATCTTTAATATGAACAGAAACAAAATTTAGTCAAATCTGATGAATGTTGACACGAATAGGCTACAAGCAATGAAGCGAGCTATAATAGCTATAATAGCTTTCGCGATTGTCTACTTCATCGTGACTAATTATAAAGCGATAAAGCATCGTCTCGCGAAAAGAACCGTACGCTCGTTCACCTTTTAACGATGGCAAGGATCGCGGATGCAATAACTCGACAGAAAAGTAACCGGAAGGGCTGTGTTGCTCGTTATGTAGCGTCTACGCTTTTACACTTCCCGATACACTCAGCCTTAACTTTTTACTCTCTTCATCGGCCTTTACGGAAAATTAACGATGGCACGGCGCGGAGCGAGGCGCTCGATTAGAGGCTGAATATTTATGTTCGCCCACTTTATGCCCTCCCCATTTTCTGTAAGAGAAAGTGTTTATCCGCGCCTGTCTCGGCAAAAACGCGATGTCTAATTATTTCTCATTATTCCCTCATTCATGTCAAACTTTATAGTTAACTTTCACTTTTCAAACTTTTCCGAATAACCGTATCTACGATAATGAAATAAATCCAATGAAATTGATATAGAAAGAAACCAAAAGAAAATACGCTTTCATATTGATATCCAATTGGTTGTCAATATGCAGTCAATAGAATGCAAAAGTAAATGTAGAGAAATAAATGCGAAAATATTCAATCAATCTTACAAATTCTTATATTTTATGAATTACAAATATCAGATATAATTACGCGAGTAAAAGACTGGCAAGTTTACGTTTTATTCATCTTTTTATCATTAAAATAAGTTTTTATTTTTCTTTTTTTTTTCTTTTTATCATCAACGAATTAGATCGTATCTTGTGTGCTTCCAATTTTCCTCAAATATTTATTACATTATCGTTCATGAAACGTGTATATTACAGATAAATGTAAGTGAATATTCGCGATGAAATTCGAACTCACAGGTTAAGCCTAAATGACTGTGCGAATCAGTCATTCCTATGGGAACATATATCTATCTCTTGCACGTTACAGGCCTCCCAGCGACCTCGGAATGGTTCACCATGACGTAAAATTCGACGCTAGCGCAGGTGCGTGTCCCACGCGTTATCGACCAGCGATAAACGCCAGACGATACGCATTGACGTGATACCGGGGACGGCGGTAAGTCGATCCCCATCGTTTGACGGCATAATCACAATGAATGTCCACGTCGATAGTACTCGCGCTACATCTTCGGGACTAGCCCACATCTACGACAAATCGCAATGCAATTCGAAAACGATTAACGCTATCTCGAGTCTGCATCTGCCTATAAAGACGACGACCATAGTTACCTCTTTTTGCTCCCCCATAGAACACGCCAATGAAACAATTTATGCGGAATTATTAAATTCTTAATATTAAAAGTATATATAAACAAATAAAAGCATATATAAACTACTTCAAAAATAAAGAAAATGATAAAACTGAATATTTCATCAATAGAAAGGACATAATTATTGAGAAGTAAAAAAATTCTATCTTTTATACAAGAAATATAATATTGATCTAAAAAATAAAAACAGTCAATAATAACTGCTCGATACTTCTAGTTAAAAATATCAACAATTTCTGCATAATAAATGCTAAAATTCCGCAAATTTATGTTGCCTTTTAAACTTTTTTTTGTTATAATTTTTAATAATTAATATGTTAATCTTCAATATTCTCCCATAATGAAAGTTGCGCAAGAATGTTAAATAATGTTAAAAAATAAAATTACCATGTCAAATAATTATAAATTAGCGAAAATACACATGTTAATATGAGAATTTCACTTGACACGGTGCGAGTTGTAATTCTTCGTGCCAATATACCTACATGTCCTTTGTATTCTGTGGGTGCCCACACTCTCATTCGATCGGACGTTTCGCGGCGCGATTCAAAGGCGATTAATATTATCCGGAGCTGCCGATACGACTGGCGCTCCATCACGGACGAGAGGAGAGAAGAAAAGGAAATCGAGGTGGTGGCGGTGAAGGCATCCGCAACTGGCAACGAAACCAATAACTATTAATCGAAGCGCCACCGCACATTCAGCAAAGTCGACGCGATTTAAACGCGCAACAACCCTCGATTATATCCTCCGTATTTCTAGAATGTTGGGGCACGTACGTATTTCAAACGGCGAACACCATTCTAAACGCAAAGTCGTGTCTCTCTTTACGACCCTTTCATCTTGCGTCGCTCTTCCTATTAAGCTCCTCGTAATAGCGTGCTGATTTCGCGATGTACGTATCTCTAAGGAAATATATCTTCAGTCCTTCAATTCCAGATATTCCACATATCCAACTCGGAATGCGCGTTAGTATCTCAAAGATTAATGTTTATTCGTTTGTATATTTACATAGAACCTACATACAGTAATTTCCAACTATATTTTATATCAATATATATGTATGTGTATATACACACACACACACACACGCATACCACATATAAATTATTTATATGTAGAATTTTTGTTTTGTTAATATATTAATTGTAAAGTAAGTATATTCGAAGTAAATTCTTATCAAAATATGACTACTTTTTTTATCAAGAAATAAAATAAATAAATATTCAATGAAAAAAATCTGGTTGCATTAATTAGAATTCTCGTAGATTCAACTACAAAGGTACAAATCAGACACTTACATTTAAATCTATCAAACATTCTAGTTAAGATAATTAAAAATTCAATTACGATAACCAGAATTCTGATTGATCAGAATGTATTTTGTTCGTACCTTTTGTTGACACAACTAGAAAATCTTTCTCAGTGTTCTACCTCACCATGTAACATGAACGATTTGAAGACCCCAATGATGTTGAAAGAGATCGAGAACCTAAGAAGACGACGTTTAAATGAAATACTCGAACTTGACATTACGGCTTCTAGTTACAGTATCTGTTGGTACAAAAGCCACAGAGGAACTAGACTAACTGGTTGACGGGGGTTATCAAGAGAACGTAGATAACGTCGTCCCATCTGCCGTTCTTAAACTGTCACACGTAACTCGTGTGGCAACTTCAACCGCGTTTCTCTTCTCTTCCTAATCGGTAGACTGGCGATCGCACGTACCGAAGTGCGCGACCGGCTCAAAGATATACGACGAACGAATATCCGGAAGAGGCGGTCTGAAATTCTGGACTATGTCCGAGCGACAGAACGAGAGAGAGAGAGAGAGAGAGAGAGAGAACGCAAAACGGCTTTCTACCTTAGTAAATGTGCACACATGCACATATGATATATGCGAGGGTGCGACCCAATAAAACTTTAGAGTGCCTCTCGATTTCAGATTTTCAAAAGTCGATAAAAGTCGATATTCAGAAAGGTCTATTAGAATCTCTTCTTTAATGACTATCATATTAACTCTCAGTAAACACAATTGGGTTATTCGTATCTTACGCATTTTTTTTTTAAATACTAAGAGTACCTAGCTAAATAATAATTTCTATTCTTTCCTCTTTTTTTAAAACACAACTTTAAAAATTATTAAATGATTTTTATATATATTTTAATAACACCTTTATAAACACTTTCTAAAGTTGTTAAAGTATATGTAAAACTAATTAATGATTTATCGCAATGGTAATATATTTAATTCACTTACCGATGCTGCCATGAAGAGAGAAAGGGCGGCTTGGAGGGCAGCAGTTGTGGTTTCAGTACACGAGCCATAGCCAACTGGTGCTGCCTTCTGACATTCTATAACGACATAAAGCAATAATTTTTCATTGGTAATGCATAATAATATAAAATCAAATTTGTCATGCACATGTTTAAAATGAGTTAAAAAATTCATTATTTTATTCCAAGTTAAAAAATGTTGAGAAAATTTTATGGTAAAAAATATTCGCAAGAAAAATTTTCGTGAAAAAAGTGTGGTGAAACGCGAGCGCATATCACGTTGTATCTACATACGTAGCAAATTGAGGAATTCAATTTTATGCGTACGATATCCGACGCCAAGAGTGGTATTTTTGTCTCAGGGACTGTAACACGATTCGCAAGACCGAACAATATAACGCAATAAATGGCGAGAGAGGCTCCAATTTTTATAAGTGACTTTTACACAACTGCGGCCTGTTCATAAAAAATAACAAATAAAACAAAGGATGTAAAAAGAATGTATTTTCGCGGTCTCATCGGTAAGTTATTTACCGGCAATTTCGTAATATTGAAAATTGGGATTTTCTGGAATTTCTCCATTTCGGTCACTCGCGAATTACACAACCATGTCGTTCGTGGAAATCGATTTCAGGAATTCAGAGACGAGTCCGATGAGAGAGAGAGAGAGAGAGAGAGAGAGAGAGAGAGAGAGAGAGAGAGCGCGAATAATCGTATACTAATTGAAAGCAAATTCACTCTCACACGTAATTGTGCGTTCTAATTTGAAATCACGTAAAAACCTCTCGCTGTAAACACCCGAATAAAGAAGGCAAAATATTCAGGAAAAGGAACTCCTTCATTTAACGTACGTTTCATAAGAACTACGTCGTACATGCGTTTCTGTAATTAAAACAATTACGTCTTATATATCTGTTCAAACGTACGGATATCGCTCAAAATCTCACCATGTCGATAAAACAAAATCGCCGAAATTTTTTGGTCATTCCTTCGCCGTCCGCGCTTGCTGGACTTTATTGGAATTTTATTGGAGATTCCCGTACAGTATATCGATGCGATTTAACGAATATATTGGATAAAGCACAGCGAATATCTCACACGAAATTGTGTGTGATACGTCAAATCTATTTAATGTTTCTGCGAAATACCTCAATATATAAAAAAAAAATGTTATAACGCACGGCCTGTTATAATAAGAAAATAGACATTATAAACAAAATAAATCCACATATGCTGCAGATTATAAATATCAATTATGTAATTTACGTGTTACACATTCGCGTCCTTATACAATAATGTCAAAAATATCTTAATCAAATGTGTGAACGAGAGAATATTGAATATTTCAAATATATTTCCATAAGCGCATAATTCGAAAAACAATGTTAAGTATTCAAAAGCGGTTGTCCAAATATTACGCAAATTGTAGCTGATAAAATATCCTAATAAATTTAAATAATAAATTTATAAACATTGTAATAAATTGGCACGTCATACCGACGAAATAATCGTTAATAATATGCATATAATTGAAACAGTGATCTCATCCAAATTGAATTCACGTTTATCGCATCATCAACTGCTTTTTGTTGTCGCTGCGTACAATGAAAAAGCAGTTATTAACGGCGTGATATTTTCGGCAGAAAGCACCGGGCATCGCGCCACAAAAAAGAAAATTTCCAAATCAATCAATCCAATCGAAGACAACATTTGCGCTCCGCTTCGCTCTCTTCACTTTCGCGCTGCCGAACTTGAAGCTTCACCACACCCGATACAACCCGGCAAATTAACCGAAGTTTCACACGCCCCCGCTAAAACTTGATACCCCTGGCATGGCCAATCAAACTTCGAGTTTCGGTAATCCCCGGGCCAAATACTCCCGTTTACACGTTACAGGTTATGGTATAAGACGGCCCGTTTCCTCGAGTTTCGCTGCCGCTAATACTCGGAGTTTCGGCCGCAAGTTGTCATCCGGTGGCGGCAGCCGAGTTACAATCGCGAGATCGGTTTTCTTATCGGAAAAAAAGGGATGAATTGTACAAACGCGTATCTACATATAACCATCGAATAAGACGTTAATTTTTTTTCGTACAAATTACATTTGCTGATTTATCCGAGTATACGAGGTTCTTGTAGACCTCTTGTACCTATCATTCGTTAGTCGAGTTAATTAGTAAGAAACGTGTAAATAAAAGAATGGAAAAGGAAAGAGAGAAGGAGAGTAAAAAAAGAAGAGCAGAGAATGCAGCAATCTCTATAAAATTACACGTAGAAGGAAATCGAAGGACCGAGTTCTAGCAAATGAAATTACTTAAAGCAAACGCGTTACTTTTTCAGTGCCACTATCCGATCGCAATGACCACCCCGGTTGGTTACGTTCGATTCGAAAGGGATGCACCGATGTGTTTCATTCCCGTTCTTGCCCATAGGTAGCTTCCATTGGAATCTCCCAGTCTCCCTCTTTCCGTCGCGCAGTTCCGTCCGAACACGGTCACATGCATATGCAAATTTATTCTGCCGGTGCATTAGTGAGCACGGTAGTTTCGCGATTGTGTTTACGTGCGTGTGCGTATAAATGCGAATGCGTGCGTGCATTTGTACGACGGCACATTGCGTAACTCATGTATGCGTGTATGCGTGTATGCGTGTATGTTGCGGAGAGCCATCGTCCAGGCCGATCGCGACGGAGAGGGTCATAAATTAAATGATGTAAATGCTCTGTCCACCCTCTGTCGCTGCGAGCGGAGACGACACACAGGGCTACCCTTTCGCGTCCACCACCCTCCCGACTGGTTGCTGTTGCCACCAACCCTCGTACCAACCCAGACGATCGTCGCTCTATCCCCTTTGCCTTAACGCTGCATCCCTGCCGCGTCTGATTATAATTATCGAGATCTACACTCGGATCCAGTCTCATTCGCGTGAGATGAAAGCAAGCGGATGGCAGCGAGAAAATGCCATTGCGTACTATCTGTTATATTACTTTCGAAATATGTCATATACGTGATGTATACCTTATCGCAGTTCACATAATCCGACATCAAAAGAATTATTACGAGCTGATAATTTTATTTTATCTATGCAGGTGTCTAGCCCAATACTCATAATATCTCGTATGATCAACTTTAAATTAATTATACTGGTATAGATATCAGACGAGCAGTGATAACTTGATTTTTTGAGTTAAAAAAATTATATTTTCTTATTTTTAACTTCCATGTGTGTAAAAATGTAAATAAATCCATTTCTGTGTAATCAATTTCAAAGTAAATAATGTCCATGTTAACGTATGCACTTACAAGGAGAAGCTACGTTCTGTATCTTTACCGATTTTGATCAACCTCGACTAATCTTCACAATGCCATCCAAAGTGAAACAAATAAAATTAATAAACATCTTATTAAACCCTATCACTTTTGTCCAAGACATTTTTCTTAAAAATACATACTTTCCAAGATATAACTGTTTCCAGATTTTTGATATATTTTTAAATGCTCATTACTCGGCTTTTAAGGCCCATTAGCAGGAACGATTTTACAGGTGTTCACTTGGCTCCTACAATATTGCTGCAATTTTGATTAAAATCGGTGAAGAGCAGAACGTAGCCTCTCCTTGTTAGTAAATAATAAACTAAATTTGAATCAAATTTAATATATTTTCTTGAATTGAACTGTTCATTATTTTAATTACAATAAATTAATTATAATATTGACTAAAAGCAGTGGCTTTTATACTTACGGAAATAATTAAAAATAAATAAAACATAATTTAACATTATGCAGTATAAAGAATAATTATTATATTATTATTGTATTATTTACTTTGATATTTAGTGCGATAAAATCCTGTTATATTTACTCGTTCGTTATTTTTCCTATCACAAGAAAATTTATTTTTTTTTCTCACATCTTCAATATCTTGGGAAATTCACACGTTTCAGAAACGAATCGGCACTTAACAGAGTTATACGAAACCTACGTTATCTATTTATTCCTCTCAATATCCGGTTCACCGATATTTATCTCCTTTCTTTCCATCTTCGATCGTAATACGGAAGAATAAGTGCCCGACAGATTCCCGCCGAGCGATCGATAAGTACAAGCTCTGACCTGATTTTCCCAACGTTAACTCGGCGAGAAGAGAACATCGAGTCTCGAAGCCTTCGATCGAGGAGATGGGAAGGATCGGTAGGATCGCTAAGTCCTGCTCTCAATCGGATTCGAATTTGATAGTATTTGAACAGCCCCCAGCATCGCTCTCGTAAATTCGGCACACCGTTTGTGTATCCCTTCCCCATACGCTACTCCTGGCTCTCTTCTTCCGTGCGATCCGATATTTGGTTCGGCGCAGATAACCGTTATCGATTGTTGTCGCTCGTTTTCCTAAGAACGAATCGTATTTGCAATGATCCAGTAACTTGTTCTCACAAACGCATTCAAATAGATTCGGATACAAACAAATGTGCTAATCATCAATCGCAAACGATACTCCACTGGAGTTTCAGAGACACTTGGAAATTTAAGTAGTCTAAATATTATTATTTACAAGTATTTGGTAATGGAATAAAAGTATTAAGAATAATCATGTCTCTCTCCATCAAATTCGGAACTGTCATTGTGATCGCATGCATAATATAACCTAACAGAATCTTATTAAAAATATGTCATTGTAAATAATGATAAATTATAATGAAAACAATCAAGAGAATTAATCAAAATCAGAGGGAGACATTTTCCTACATTTCCTTGTAAGTATAATACAAACATATTTTTGTTTGATTAGAGATCAATAATAAATAATTTTAATGATATAAAAAATTTTTTTAAAGAAAAAAAAACAATTCCTTATGTTCATTAAAAAATGCAAGGATAATTCGGTTATCACAATAATTTGCAAGGATTGATTACGCAGCGAATATCGTCCGCCCGAATCGATATTTTCGCAGGTGCATAAAATACATCAAAGTCATTATCCCATTTCGCTCTTATGAAGGTTATTTATCCAATCCGTGCTGCGCTCGTAGCCCTATATCGAGTTCATGCGATATACGTTCGCGATGTTCGCGGCCGAGCGCGCTTCCACCCCGAACGTAAAGCCGATGAAAATGCATTGGCCGTAAATAACGTCGGTCGGGTTTCGAAGGCGCGCACCCGCGCTTACAAGGAGATAAAATCAACTTGACCTCGTTCCATCCCCCAGACGTGTTTTCAGCTTCTTGCGCTTCGTGCTGTCCTCGCTCAGTTCCCGGCGATGGGATGGAAATCCTCCCCTGTCGATCGGGAGAGGCGATAACCATTAACAAAAATTGAATGCGAGTTGAATCAATAAAGATAATGCAAACACATTGATAATACCGCGAAAGATATTTTGCAACGACTTAATTTCGAAGTACAAGCTTAATTTAGGCTATCCGCACAAGAACATTTGTAACGTGTTATGTTACGTCAAGTATTAATCATAAACAGAAACCTGTACTATATATAGTTAAAACTTATATCAACGCACAAAAAAAATCATAATATAATGTTAAACATTATGTCATAATTTTTACTGAGCGTTGATGTAACTTTAAGTAAGTACATTACGGATTCTTGTACAAAGAGCCTTACGGGCGAATTTAAAAAGAAAAATATCAGAAGTGCAACTTTCATCTGTTCAGCAACGCGTTTAAGTTTAGCGTTGAACACTGCGTTCCATTTAACGCTCACAATGCTCTTAGAATAATTTCATCCTCGTTTATCAAATGTTAAACAAATAATGTTGGCAAATGCGCCAAACAGAACGCAGCCATAGTTTTCATGGAGTATCTGTTGTCAGGACGTTTGAGATTCATTCAATTTACACTTAATCTAATTTCATTCGATTGCATCAACTGCCTGTTACGATTACAACCGCATCGATTGATTTCAACAGCAATCGAGCGAAAAATTCTGATACAACGCAGTGTTTATGCAATCCTGGATTACACGCTTAATATGCAAAATGTACGTATGCATATACAACGTATCGTAATTATGATGATCAACATGCCGTGCTTTCCATATCAATATGAGTGCAATTATATGCCTATACATTTTGCATATACACAGAAATGGTTAACATTGATCGAATGAAAATGATATAAAAATCTTGAAAATTGTTTTATCTTCAAAATATTATCATTCATCAAAATATTAATCCACATATAAATATTATTATAATAAAATATCAATAGGATGTATAAACTATCTGATAATAAGACACAAATATGTACAATTTTTTAAAATTTAAATCACTTTAATAATTATAAAATTAAATCTAAAATTATATATTGCATTTATATATGTGTGTATACACACACACACACACACACACACACACACACACACACACACACACACATACACACACACACCATAAAGCAAGTCCCACAGCAATAACGTATTACAATATAAAAGTCCTATAAATCGTAAATCCGATGATCTAACTTCCCGAGGTAGATAGTTACACGTAAGTTTTGAGACCGGTTTCCTGTGGCTTCTATAATATTCAACTTCCCGCACCCGTCGTTTCCGCTTCCGAAAATTTTGATGGAGATTTTAATTGAATAAGAGGAAGCAAGAGGCGAATGCAGAAACAAAACGGGTGCTTTTATTGCGATGGCTGTTGAATATTCAAAACGATAAGGGAATGTTCGTTGTCTCGTAACGAACTGCACATGCTGTACACTTAAAAAAAAAAGAGATAAACATCGACATTATTGAATAAATGCATTTGCATTTCTGACTGCGTTACTCTCGATTGTATTCTCGTTTAACTTTGACCTGTCACATCTTCTAAAGAGAAACCACGTATGACGAAGGCTTTAACTTGATTGTTATTGTGTGTTTCCTCTTGTATTTATACGTATCAGTGCAAGATCGGGATATACATATACGAGACGGAAGTTTAATTTAACCACAGGAGACCCACTAAGGTCTCGTCCAGGACTGTTTTGTATATATAAGGTAGAATCGGGACAGTTAAATTAAACTTACACAAGTAACGGTATTATCTCTCTTGCAGCTATTCCCCTCCCCTTACAAAAGCAGTTCTTGCATTTACATGACCAACCGACGAGTCTCGCCCGTTAGAGAGATCCAAAATGGCTTTCTCCGGTATATTCCGTAACTGCCGCGTTAACGGGATACCGGTCAAAATTAAGTTTCGCAGTGCGCCGACGTTAATTCGTCGAGACATTACAGGATAAGTTAACAGGCTTTTACACCGGTAACGTAGTTACGCTTCGTTACGGAAAACTCAATCAGGGGACACGAAATATTTAAACCGATAATCGTTCGACGTTCCTCGCCTGTGCCTGCAGCCATAATGTTATCTCGTTGATGTAAGCATATCTGAAAAGCGACGAGATACCTATTATGACTATAACTTCGTCAAACAACGGAGTCGGTAAAAAAAAATTGTTCACAATCTCGTTAGATTTCTATTGTTTAATTTAATATACGAACGAATTGTAAAGCTTTGGATAAAAATTTGTTTAATATTATTTCTGACACACATTTTAGATATCAAAGAAGCAATGATAACACGATTCTTTGAGTTAATTTTGTTATCTTTAGTATACATGTATGTTAAAATTAATCCATTTAAGCGGTTTGTTTCATAGCAAACGATGTCCATATTATGCATGTATTTAGTAAATAATGAACTAAATATTTTCTCGAGTTAAAATGTTTAACTCCATTGTTTTAATTAAATTAACGACATATTGAGTACAAAAACAGGGTGACTAATAGAAATGATTGAAAACAACTCAAATTGGGAACATTATAAATAAACAGTATGTAGCGATCATTAATGCGCTTATTCATTACAGAACTTATCGCGATACTTCTTCATTACGGAATTATGAGAGCCATTTCATAGTTAATCTGGAAATAATCCAAACAATCCATCTTTTATTATAAAAATTTGCAGAGCCATTTCTGCATTACCAACTTCTACACCATCGTAAAACATAGGAACGCAGCTGCATATTATGGCACTTCACCTATTTAAATGAAAGATATGCCGTTTTTGCAATGCTTATATCTCGCATTCATTCATTCTTGTCCAGCCCTTTTTTTCTCGGTGTATAAAATTTTTATATCATCTCCCGTTTGTAACTTAAATTTATATAGCGGAATTTGGTCGGCTGCTAGTTAAAGTGCCGAAGACAACTAAACTAATTCAAGCTCGTAACGTTTTACGTTTAAAAGGCAACACCCGCCGGCCGAGTCTCTCTTCAACTCCACGTTATTATCCTTTACGTCATAAAGCGTATGGTCATGCTTGCGAGGAAGTATGAGGCACGTATTCCTGCAAAATGTCAGGTACACGTCAGAACGTAGTCTCTGTCTCGTACGTGTTATTCTTTCTACATTCTTTTCGGGTAGTTAAAGCTTTAATCACGCACGGTAAATAACGTTTCGCTGCGAGAAAGAAATTGCTCTGAAACAAATTTAACATTCTACATTTTTACATTAAATTATATAATCATATTCAACGATCTTCATTTTATAAAATAATTCGCAATCAAATTATTATTTAAAATAATGAGAGCAACGTTGCAAATCATGAAAAGTCTGTATGTGCGATAAAATGTCTGAATATATAGATATCCTAAATAATAGAATAAAGAAAGAAAGGAAGTTATTCCTCGTACTGTTTCAATTATACTTGATGCGTGTGAAAAAAAAAAGAGTTTGATATATCTATCGAATGAGTGAAATAATTTCAATTAAATGTTCAGTTAATACAACCAAAAATAATTTTACTGTGCTAAATATCTAGTAATTATTACTAAATGTGACTGGTTATATTATTGTACTTGGTAATATTTACTAAACATTAGAAAACATTTAGAAAAGTAAAATTATTTTCGATTATACTGTATAAACTTAATATTTGAAATTATTTCACTCAATATTTGGTAGCTATTATTAGATTCTTTTTTAGTTTGATTCCTATCATTATCGATGGTACGACGAGATTACGTTTTAAAGTGCGACTGCACGCTTCGCTCGCCGAAAATCCAATCGAGGATAAAATGTTGAAAAAATGAGAAGAGAAAAGAGACGTTATTCCGTACTTCGATCGAGTTAAAATATCCCCACAAATATAATCCGAGTTCCATCTCTATATTTCCATCTGACTCGAAGTACGAGAACACGCGAAAATGGGAAGATAAGAGAGAGAAAAAAAAAAAGAATACTAAGCTCGAGGAAAAGGTAGAAGAATGGGCCAACCATCTGCTTATGTATTCGATCACGTAAGTACACACGGGAGCAGGAAGGAAAAGAAAAGTCGGCTGTCGAACCACCGCGATCGGGAATAAACGATGGTGTCTCGAAGCAGCGGCGTTCCTCGCGTCCCACGAGAATATTGCGATATTGCTCGCGTTAACCGGTAACGCAGATCTCGGCTTCAAAATCCCGGATCGTAAGGCGGTGTGCCGGCGCGTCCGGAATCTTAAACACCGTGACGCAGCCCTCGAATCGCCAATGCAACGGCAACAGTAACAGCCGTGCCATATCGAATAATATAGATGCTTACAGTTCCGACACGGTGCTCTCCAGTTTCACGATTGTTTTTGCATGCATAAATATTTTGTATTTAAAATTGTCTTAACAAAGGGATGTCAATGAACTTATAATTTTTAATAACTGCGCGCGCGCTCTAAAAAAAAAAGTATAGGTGTAGATTAAACATCATATGTGGTGTCTCTCTACATAATTCTCACCGTTTATATCAACACTAACATGATGTGGATTTAATACCAAGGGTTATGTCTACACACTAATATTAACACCAATGTGGTAAAAATTATATAGACACCACATGTGATGTTAAATCCACATTCATATTTTTCAGACACACACTGTGAGGATTTCTGTTCTCTAAACTTCAGAAATGTAGATGCATATATTGCGTCTATAAGCAAATTAAATCTTATACAGTAAAACCTAATCTAAATTAATTAAAACCTGATGTTAAAAATTAGTTGAAAAAGAATTTCTATTTAATTCATGTTTTTAATGTTTTAATGTTCTAATTTAGCTTTAACATAGCATAGTATATACGTAAGGATTTTTAATATCTAAGCTTCAGAAATGTAGATGTATCGTGACTGCAAATTAAATCTTATAATAATACATAATCTGAATTAATTAAAATTTACTACTAAAAATTATGAAAAAAAGAAATTTCTATTTAATTTCATGTTTATAATATTTTTACTTTTAGCATAGCTTAACGTAGATAATCGTGTACGAATTAAATGCAATGTAGGTGCCATTAGAAGAGAAGCTATTCTGATTATACACAGACATGCTCTCCATACAATTATAACTATCGTAGCCGCATTTACCGTACTTTAGCGATGATACGAGCGATACACAGGCATTGTGCACAAATACGTTTTCTGCCATCATCATCAAACGATCACTATGACTGGCAGATAAATATTATTGGAGGCTAACAAGGTTCTGCAGTATGGTAAAATGCAAAGTGACAGGCGCGATTTCTCCGTTTTCAATTCTGCCACTCTCCCCCGTTTTTCTTGTCTCTTTTTCTCTCCCCCAAACGTGTTTTTAACGCTTCCCATTTAACTACCTATGTACGCTCGTGCAAAGAAAATATAGGGAAATCAAGCGTAACGCAGAACGAAATGGAAAATGGAAAAAAGAAGGCAGCCAAGAGAAGAGGACTTGGCAGAGCGATCAGAGGAACGGGAGTTACATCATTGAGATGCAATTCCAATATTGATATGTCGGATTGGCTGGTGCTCCGACGTAGCGTCAGCGGCGAAGATCATAGAGAGTCGCGGCAGTAGAAGAAGCTGGATAAGAAGAGCGAAGGAAACAAGGATGCAACATATCCGTAGCTTATGTGCGAGGCTTGCAGATCGAACACGCGAAAGATCGGACAAAATTGGAAGAGATATTATTGAACGGCTGTGTAGCGATCAGGGATATAGAGAAGAGAAAAGCCTGGGTTTCATTGCCGCAGTTGCAATGGAAATATATCGAATCGACAGTAAGCTGCGCGGTGCATAAAGAATTTAAGCATGACGTCCAGTCCATATCGCAAACTATCGTAAAGTCGATATTTATCTTTATATGAATATCAAAAAATGTATTATAAGGTATAAAAATAAATATGTTAAAATAAGATTTATATTTTGAAACATAGACAATTCAATAGTTACAACTCTTGAATTAAAAATTAGTCAAGTGTTCAGATGATTGTAAAGCGGAAATTGACGATATTAAGATATTATATGATTATTATATTCGATAATATTTTACACATCAGATAATTACTAGGTAAATTTCGTGTTATTAAATTTGGCAGAGAATATTACAATAAAGATGTAAAATAGAATATGCTTTATTACTTTAATTAAATGGTCAATAAATCAGAAAATTTTAATATGCTATAAAAATTAGAATAAAACTATAATTTAAAGAAATATAAAAATATATTAATTTCCAATAACGTATTTTTTATAAAATATAAATTAAACTAAAATATGCTGTCTCACAGCAAAATATTTTCTGTACGTCTTTTAGTTATATATTTGTAAAATTTATATATATTACTCAAAACTTATTTATTTTGCGCGGCACCCTATTTCCTAGTTTTTATCAAAAAAAAAAAAAATATTCCTAGTTTTATTAAAATTCTCAATATTACTTGCTTGTATTTATTTTATCTAATATTTAATCCGGAAAATACATAAAGAGACCCTCCAAATGAAAATCTCAAACCCTGTTAAAAAAATATTTAGAAAAATATATTAAAAAAAATAAAGTATAACGTAGCTTTATTACAATTTTTTTCTACAAATAGTAACAACTCCTCTATTAGCCCGATTTTTATTCCATGTGTGAAATACACACATAAATTTATTTTAAGAATCAATTATTAAATTATGAAAAAAAAAATTTAGACAAAATTTAGACTTTATATCAAGACAAGTTCATTTCGCAATTAAATCACAATTACGGATACGGTGTAAGAAATATCAAATTGACTCTCTTAATATCAATTTGTTAAATTATAAGTATATCATGTCTGAAGATTGATCTCAGCTAAGTATACTTCAGCAGAAACTATAAATACAAACGTAAGCATTGTTATACGTCAATTGCACGCTTGCAAAACTGATATGTCGCGATGTATCGAATTGAAACTTCCAACCAGAGCCACAAGATATCTTGCGGCTATCTTTCGTAACGCAAAAACTTCATTATTCTGCGCGTCGCAGTCGTAAGACATCAGGTCGCCGATCCAGTGGATGAGAGAGACAGACGTAGAAATAGGTAAAGATAGAAATAGAGAGGAGAAAGAGGGAGAGAGAGAACGCCGAAGGGAACAAAGTCGCAATTTCCAACCGTGAAATCCAACCGGCATGCGGACGTAATCAGAACGAGAGACGGGGACTCCCGTGTACCCCATGGACAGAATTGATGGACAGCTGGTGGTCCGTGACGCGACCACCTGACATTCTTGTCCGATTGGGCTGACATGCCCCTGGGATCGTGCATGCGAGTTTCGTGCTCACGTAGCAAAACGTCTGGTCCGATTCTCGGCGACATACCAAGTGTACTACAATCCCGGGGCTCGATGCCAAATTATCTCCGCAAAAATGAAAAGATCATTAATTCATCAATTTTTCTTTCCGCTTGTACGCAAACAAAAATTTTAAAATTTTAATTACAAGAAAAAACTACAGATATTTTTTAAATTACGATGAGGATATTAGAAAAATATAATTCTAAATACTCGAAAGAAATCATGTACTCACGGCAATAATGTTACCGTGAAACCAAACTAGAAGAAAAAGATTGTCAGAATAGTTTTAATTTATGTATTTCGTTGAGAATGACTTAAAGCAAATCGAAACGCGTGCGAAAGAAAATGTATATCTAACAGAAGAGACAATATAAATTTATGTCTAATATTAACGCACTAACTACCGCGTTGACTCCTACATCCCAGGAAATTTTGTACTTTAATTTGTTAATTTTTGAGGAGTCTGATTCTATTTGTTAAAAGAAAAAAATAATATAGTTAGTAAAGAGTGGTTACTTAAAATTTTGAATAAATATAAATTCTCTCCATACGTAGAGATTATCCATGATAGTAGAACACACCTGTACGTTTCTTTCGAAGAGTTCTATTCAGCCCGTTAGGTCGAAACGCCCAACAATCAAAAAGCGAGCAGTTATTCACGTAGCGTCGAGTACGCGATATTGAAGCGTCAGATTAAAATATGGACGATAGCCTAGGCCACAATCTGAATGCAGTCTCGTTTGCACGCAAATGTATACGAGCGGCGTACGCGTGTACCGAACGGTGTACGCGTGCGAACACGCGTGAATCCGTTTGCGGATCGGTAAGCCGCCCGGAATGTCGGATCGCGTTGCATCACGACGAAACGTAACATCATGCGGGCAGAGGGAGCATCGTGAAACGTGGTAAACGCATATTCGCACGCGAAATTGAAAGCACGTCTCGCGAAATCGAGCTGAAATTTGTCGCGAGACGCAACCGAATATGAACAGTTCCGACACCATGATGCGACTTGACGAATGTCGATTACTAACGCTGAAACAAATGGGAATCCGAATTTTGTTTTTCTACGATTCGTTCGATATATTACGCATTATTGGTATTCAATGAAAATGAGTCGAGAATTGTAAGAATTCTTAATCATATCTAATATAATAATCTATAATATCTATTTCTGAGAGAAAAAGATAATATAATAATGTTAATCCACACATAAAGAGATAATATTAAGAGTTTTTAATACCTTTAGATTTTGCATCATCATTAAATTGCATATATAATACATTACAAATTTAATTATTTTATATTTCAGTAATTTTTAATTAAAATTATTGTGAATAAGAAAAATAATATAATTATTATGTATTATCAAGGAAAATATTCAACACTATTCAAATAGGTATTTTCTTGTCACTTAAACTACGCTAATATTAATATCAAATTATACACGGGATATCGTAAACTAAAATTTATGTTAAATAAAAAATATATTCTGATCAAAATTATAAAAGGACATATTTTATAACAGTCATTTAAGCCACGTATATTTTTGTATGACTTCTATTATTGCTAAAAATTGATAAAAATACTCCAAAACAGTAAAATATGCATTCTCACTTAAATGACTTTTCGTGTTTTCATTATCGTTGTAATGCAAATGCGCCAATCTTAATATTATCGTCATTTACAGCTTCATTTGCTTAATAGTCACGTGTAAATGCTTGTACACATATGGTCACAAATGCAACAGCTTCCTGTGCTCGTAGAATCCTAGAGATTATCGATATATGCGTATATGTACATATGTATATAGGGTGCATCGTATACACGGAAATAAACACGTACGAAATGAGATTCCAGAATTCTCTCGTAGAGGTTTCAATCAATTAATAAATAACGCTTAAATGTACGTTAATTTCTACTTGCACGTATAGCTGTTTTAAATTGTTCTCAAATCATAAAATATGAAAGAATAACTTTGCTCAAGTATTTAAAAATTTTGCCGGATACATAGAATAATATCGTTGAAAATAATTACGTAGAAATCTCAAATATAACGAGCAAAGCTGTAAAAATTTTTTCTAGCAATCACTTTAAGACGTTCTATATAATTATTTTCTTCATATCTGTGTCTTCTAATGTGTCTTAAATTTTTAGATGCTTCAACAGAATTGTCCATTCAGCGATAATAATAAATATTTTTTAATCCATACCATCTTATATCAATATTTATTTACTTTCAAGTTTACGATAGATTCAAAGGGAAGTGATGAAACGTAAAATATGCTTCAACAATACATTAATTAAATATTAATATTTATCCGGAAATGTGTCAAAAACATCGTACTCTAAAATCTGAATAGAAATCTCGCACAATCCCTCACATTAGTACTATATTAGACGATGGCGAGCGCGCGAGGAATACGGTCACGGTGTACGAGAGGCGTTTCGAATAGACCATTTCCCTCTACTCGGAACGCTGTGACACGCGCAATTCATCCCCGTAGCTCTTGGCCGTTAGCGTAATTGCACGTACGGGCGCCATTAGACACGCGCGACGCTATGTCGGGTATCTACGTCGAACCACCTGCGAAATCGTCACTTTGTTTCGGCGTAAATCATGCCCGAAGCAATCTCACGCGAGGACACGACGCGCTCGCTTTACTCATCTTGATGCACCTCGCCCGAGGCGATCGCATCCTATCCTACGATGCACATGCGATTTCAGCTTCCTAGCGAAACCGATGAAACATACTGTAGCTTGTTTAAAAATCGTTTGTTTAAATATCATGGAAATAGAAAGATATCACGTGGCGGTCATTAAACACGATACATAGAGCAAACTCCGATGAAAACAAGCAGCTTGTACTTCAATCATCTATTACTATCCCGATCGGAATTCATCGATACTTGAACTTGGGTCGAGGACTGGCTCGCGTGCTCGCTTTTGATCAAACTTAGTGGCGTTCCGATCTATATACGACTCGATTAGCGCGCGACTCTACCACTCATGATTTCTCTGTGATGAACGGGCAATTCACGAAATAACGCCATTTGTTAATCGTATGAAGAGTCAACTACATTGGCAACGAGGCAGATTAAGCGAGAAACCGTGTTAAAACGGAACAGAAACAAATTTAGAGATTCCTTTATGCATTTTACATACATATGCTAAACATATACAGAGTATCCCAAAATTCGTGACTCAAAATATAGCAAGAAAGTTTCGGAAAAATTAAGTAAAAAAAATTATTTGTTTTAAATTTTTATTTTAAGCAATAATTTATGAAATATAAGGATTTAACCCAATAAAATAAAGCCAATTACAGACTACGTTATATTCGTTCTTCGAATTAAGTAAAGAATCTTGTTATAATTTTAAAACACAAATGTTGAAATGCCCAGTATATTTTTCTAATAGTAGATAAATACAATTGGATACAAATGAAACACTTAAAGCGGAACGTTACGACTATTGTCTAATCAATCAAATACGATTTTAGGGAAACTTTAAAATCTGAAAAACTTTAGCGAATGTGAAAGATAACACGACGAGAAAATTTTCCAAACGCGCGAACAGTTGTTTCCCTGTCAATGATTCCAATAAATTTTGCGAGACAAAAGTCCGACAGTAGCATTCATCGTCGATAGGGTTGCAAGACGACCATCACCTCTCGCAGACGCTCTCTAGCGAAACAGACATTCCTCGCTGAGGCCTTCTCGCTTGAGAATGTCTCGATGGTCGGTTGCAGATGTACCTAACTGCACTACGGGGCGTATTCATTATCGGCCCGCCGGAACCCAGGTTGCTGAGACGATTAAACAGGGAATGGGAGGATCCCCCAATGATTGGCTACACGGGACCGATTCACTGTCTATGGCTTTATCGCACTGTCATTCTACCTCGCTATAGTGTCTATGCATAGTATCCTTATCTTCTGGCTGCTCCATTTTATTCCTTCTATACATTTCATACCGCGATCGGTTCGCAGTAATTAACTCGAAAAAGCTATCGGAACAAACCGCTACCGCAGGTCAGCAAAAACATGAATCTGATGTCGATGGAAAATCATAATGCACATTTGGTATATTTTTGTTTTCATAAAATTGTTTTCGCATACGTGTATTTCTGTTAATAATTTATGTATAACCATTCTTCAACGTACAAAAACAATATATCGTAAGTACAAGCAATTAAATTAAATTGATATTTTTTTCCCATTCAACTTGGTACATTTGATATAAATAAAAATGCAAAGAAATCCAAAGAAAAATGCATATAATTTCCTCGACAATGAAATGCTGTCTTAAAAAAAACCAGTAATTTATCTCGTATGCAATCGTTCAATCAAAATGTAATTACAACTTTCACGTAAATATTCGAATAGAAAGTTCCCCGCAAACCGATTATTACCACAACTTTCCGATTCATCAAGCGAAGGAAATTGTTGCAATATTATAGCGTATAGAAAAGCGGCACTAATACCGCTTTCAAATTCAGTATCGCGCGTATAAATCCATTGCAATGATACAGACGATGGTAATCAGTTCAGTTGCGAGCCAACCGATCACGTTTAATGGCAACTCATTATCCGTTCAATGGTTGAATCTAAACTAGGATAACTGTCCCTATCAATGTGCCTTTCAGCCAACTTGCTTATTACTGAATTAATTATTAAATATTGTAGCTTTAATTTTATCTGCTTGCAATGAATATCGGTTTTTCAACTATTTCTTTTCTATAATATTTCTTTAATCTAAAAAATGTTAATACTTTATAATGTTTTTGTCCCTATTAGTGACAAACTCCAAGCGGCGATGGCCCTCTTAATGTGTCTCCAAAAAATAAAATATTATCTTCGGTAAACGTATGCATTAATAATTCAACTTAACAAGAAAAAATATTTTTTTCTTATTTATTCGTATTAGTTTTCTCAATGATTTATCGAAATACAAAAGCATATTAATAGGGACAGGCACAATAATTGGGGTAGTTACCCTACCCGTGAATCCGCCATTCAACCGTATATCGATATTAAAAGACAACTCTAGATAAACCTCTCTCGTTCGTGCGCGCGGGGCAATTATTCCACTTAACTTAACGTCGCGTTACAAGAGAACTGTAGGCGCGCATCGGGAATAGATAATCCAATGCAATCAGCTAAAATGTATTCGCGCGTCACGAGGAATGCAATTACGGATTCACGTCAGTCAGCCATTCGCGAAGCATGTTCATCGTGCGAGCTTATAAGCGCGTAGGAGGAGCTTACAGGCTTACAGTACATTTGCCGATCTGTCAGAATCAAGATCCATCTGTCGGTCCGACCTCGCCACTGCCACCATCGCCATCGTCATCGTCGTTGTCGTCGTCGTCGTCGCCGAACAAAAGCCGAGAAAATGCCAAAACTAAGAATAGCGACGAGCCGCGTTGTGCGGCGAGTAATACGTCGCGAACGATATATTATCACGCAAGTCGTATTCATACACCGGTTATTTGCGTTTGATTGATGAAATTTAAGTTGACGCGTCTCTCCTACGTCGTCCTATACATCATAGGTAATCCTATATTGCTCGTTGCTACAATGTAGCAACTCGGTGAGAGATGCACCACCGTCGCGACGCAGCACGTCGCGAAGGGCACCGTCATCAACGCGCGTACACGCCGCCTTGAGTTAAGCCGACGCGGCGAACACGCGTGTGTATGTGTGCGTGTGCGTGTATGTGTGTGTGTGTGTGCGTGCCAGTTGCATAAATCCCGTCGGGATGATATACGGTTCCGGGAGAAGGGAGGACGTCGCAACTATTTGCCGGACTATTCCCTCTCCGCCCTGCGAGCATATCGTACGCACGTATTCCTTCGGCTGACCGTCGCTGCACGACTGTAAACTGGCATATGCCAAGCTTTTAGGGACGGCTTGGTTTCATATATCTCGTTTTACCGCCTGTCCCAGGAAAGAAATATAAATTTCATCCTAAATAAATATATAGTGCGATATATAAATTCGTGTTTAGTCTTCACGTTATTTCGTATCTCGTCCGCGCGCCCCGTTCGATTGCGTATCAATGATTTATTCAGATACGTGGATTTGGTCCAGATCCCGTGTATATCTTGCGTATATTCAGCGTAATCGAACCTAGAAATTCTTTATCAGATGCAAAGTCCCACGTATTATCGTAGATATCAAACTAATGATACCCGCCTCCGCATCGTAAAAAAAGGATTATGAAGTGATAAATATGCTTTTAATATCGTATATTATTTTGCGTGAGTGTTATATGTAATCTTATTGCACAATTATTATCTGAGGTACAGTAAAAATTAGTTCAGTACAAACTGCATTAACCCATCTGCCATCTGGGTTTTTTTGACACAAGCGAAATTTTATTTTCAAATTTTTTCAAAATAAAGAAGGAAAAAGGGACGAAATGACGATATCGATCTGACTTCAAAAGAACTTCAGAGTTCGGGTCTCTCTTCTAAAATGATAGAAAAAAGCTATTTAGTAATAGAGATGTTAAAAACACAATGAATTTTTCTATATTTGTTTAAAGTCTGGCATAGTAAAAAAAACTTAAACTGGACAAATAAAACGATTGTAGACAAAAAGAGTAAAAATATGACTGCAGACGGAGAGGCTAAGAAAAATATTTGATACAATATAAAAAAAGATATTAAAAAATTGTTAATTTTAAGTCGCGCGTTCCAATTTCATCGAATGTTTTCCAAATATAACATAACTATTTACTATAACGAAAAATAATAACATATTTACGAAGAAGCTTGTCTTTCACGAACGTATAATGTGTTTCACTTATCCACTCGGCTCTGTAAATGTCTACCCGACGGAAATGGCGGGTTGTTCCAAGGGACGATCGACGAACGAAGTTTCGAGTTTTGTCGACAGAGGCAACGCAGCGTAGGAAATAGATGTTGGTCCGCGCGAAGCGGGAAAAGACAGCGAAAAGAGGAAACAGTCGGTGGAACATTAACGACGGACACGAGTCCAAACTCAAACGCACGATCGTTTTATTTCCTCGCTTCGGCATTCTCTTTTTACTCCGCCAGTGTCTCCTCTTTTTCCTGCCGAGATGATCGGTCTCGTTAGCTTCACTCTGCCGGTTTCGCTGCTCTCTCGACGAGACTTTCGCAACTATGAGGCCATTTACATACAAATGCCCGTTAGCAATGGACATTCTCGCGAGTCCCTCTCGACATCAGTATCGTCGTATCGTCCCTTTTTTCCGCCTCTTTTCACCGATTTCACCATCTTCTTTTCGAGCACTCGCCTCGTTTCGCTCACAAAAGCTTCAGTAATTAAGCAGGTTTAGACATTTCCCATTGAGAGAAAAGGGAGAGCTTTTACTTTCGCTTCTCTGGAAGTTCCACTGATAATTCCACTAAACCGTCACAAAAAGAGTCACGTTGATTAAAGTCGATTACTGAATTAATAGATTGAAATAACGTAATGTAAAGAATATTTGAGCGGGGGAACGAAAAAAAAAAAGAGAGAGATCAGGACGGTGCACGTTTTCGCAGATATTGATGCGAGATTTATGAAGACTCGCCTAGGGTCACGTATCGCTTCGCGCCCTTTCACACGAACGAGCCCGCGGGCTGCAGGCCCCCATATACGTATCTAAACCAGATCATTTTTCACCGGGTTTCCTCGACCGTAGTAGATCGTCCGCAGCACGAAATCGGGCCGTCACGATTACCGCTGCCGGCTGGCTCTCGATAAGACGTAAAGGCTACGTTTCCCATCAGTATCGCGCGCGAAATACGAGCGCGAGAAGGAAAGAAAGGTGAGGGAAAGGTAAAGACGGAGGGAAGTACGAGGTGGAAAGTGAGAGAGAAAAGCGAAATTGCGAATGCCCGCCATGAAGCAGCTAGCCGAGTGCGGACGAATGTCTGAGCGATACGTGGCTACCGCCGATGTTTCAACCTCGCTGTTATACGTACGTATTTGATGGAAGCTGAAGGAAACGTTGCGCCCGCACTGCACCTCACCGTTGCCTGTCTCGTACGGCTGTAAAATGAAGGCGAGCAATCGGCGCACGTCGTTACAGCGTGTACGAAATATATCGACAGGCGCCGCGACGAGAGCGCGCGTACAACAGCGAAACCGTATGCGAACGACGTAAGGAAAATTGCGATTTCTCAAATGAGATCCTAGCCCGCTCCGAAACTTCGTTTCTCGAGATTTACTGCGCGTCATTCCTATGTCTGCGCACTGCGCGAAAAAGTGAACATATAATATTACGTCACGAACACGTTAAGGCAGTGATTTTTAACGAGGACTTCTAGAAAGTATAGCCAAAGCTGTATTTTATGATATACATATATTATGTGATAAGGATATAATAAACATATGTAATAAAGTCTAATAATAAAAGTACATAATAAAAATATGTCGTAATTTTTACTGGAAGCGATTGTTAATTTTTTTCAAGAGCAAATCCGCAAAATTTTACGTTTTCTTCTATTCTATTCTCATTAATAATTGATGCTTCGGCTAATTTGTTGTGTCATTTAGTTACAAGAAAATTATAAAACATAATATAATATATGTATAACAAAAAAGGAAGGAAATATAATACTTTATGTACTAACTTCCTCTTTCTCACTGCTATTTAATTATACATCTATATATGTATAATTAAATAGTAGAGAGAAAAAAGAAATATTAATACACAAAAAATTAAGGCTATATTTTAATTACCAGTATTTATATCTTCTTCCTCTACTATTTAAGTATCTATATTATGGAATATATATTACACTATATTTTATGTGATTTTCTTATAACTAAGTGGTACAATAAATCAAGCACGAATTATGTCAAATTTGCTAAGAATAGAACAGAAGGGAACGTAAAATTTTTTGAACGTTTGTTCATATTCTTGAAGAAAATTAACAATCGCGGCTGACAAAAATCGAAACGTTAAAGATTCTTATTCGTCTCGCTCATTTTTAATAAAATTAAAAGTCGTTCTCTAAAACGTAAAGCAAATCGTAGGTCGATTTTTTCGCGGTTTCGTACTCTCGTTTGACTTCGGCGCTATCAATCAGGAATCCCGATATTCGATGAAAATTCGCAGAAGGTAACATTCGTCGCGGAAAGCCGTTCCCATTAAAGAGATGAGATCTTACCGAGGACTGCGTTTCCTCTATCTCTCCCTTCTCTCTCGCTCTCTACTACATTCTAGACGAATCCTTTATGCCCGCGATTCTGCTCTGTGTTTAAAAAAGTGTGTCTGCACATGCACGCCAAAGTGTGTCGCGCGCGCTATCTTTTCCGCGTCCCTTTTTACCTCACCGCGTCCCCTTTTTATTTCACCGACGAGAAAGCCGCGAGCGGGATTAAATACCCGCGCTAATCCGATTCGCTGTAAATGTTTTCGAGCGCGACCATCTCCGTCTCTTCCCATTCTCTTTCACTCTTTCTCGTTCCCTTCCTTTTTTCTCTCACGCTTTTTCTCTTTCGCGCATCGCCCTCCCTCTCACTCATCGGACTTTTTTTGTCGAGAGGCTTTCTCGTCGTGAGCTTGCAGATATCTCACACACGGGGCTTTCATTTACGCCCGTGTATGCGCGCGGTTTGAAGTTCCACGTAGCAGAGGGTTGCACGACAACGTCATCGTGAGCGGAGAAGGAGAGCAAGGTTCGCAGGTTGAAAATGTCTCTTCTCTCACATATTATTTCCTTCTTCTCTCTCTCTCTCTCTCTCTTTCTCTCTCTAGTCTATAATCTCGGTTCTCGTGTTAAATTTATTCATAGCCCGACTAACCCTGTTACGACGTATTTTACTTACCGCGAGGGCGGGAGCAAACAGGGTACTACCCCAACACTTTTCAAACACATGTATCGATGATACTTTGAAAAATACTATACTTAAGCTTTCTCTAAATAGCTCTGAAGAATCTAGAGAAAAAGTCCAAATTTGAAAAATTTAATGTAATATCTTAAAATTAAAAAAAACTTTAATTTAAAATCATTTTCTTTTGAATGAATTATATCACCCTCTGTGCACTATTAGGTGACTTATCAAAGTTAAAAGGCTTATCAAAGGAGCAATGCTTCGAGTTAACTTCAAGTTTAATAATATTTTGTTATTTTAAATTTCCATGAGTCAAAATATAAATCAATCTATTTCTGTGATTAGTTTTAAAATAAACATCGTCTATATTATGTGTGCATTTTTTTGTGTAAATAATAAATTAATTGTAAGTTTGGGTTAAATATATATTTTCTTGAATTAAATTGTTTAACTAAATTGTTTTAATCAAATTAATAATACATCGGATAAGTGCAGTGGCGATCTACAAAAATGATTAAAAATAACTCAAATTAATTATAATTTGACATTACGAATTTAACAATGCGAATTTTTTCATATTATTAATATACTGAGAGCATAATTTTTTAATCTGCCTCATAAATTGATGATCTCATATCATCAATGTTTCCATATATGTCGTTGAAATACATGTTCAAAAAACATATAAAGTTTTTTCGCTACGAAAGTTCGAGACAGTCAAGCTCATATCGTACGTTTTGAAATGCCTGAATCGCGCGACCGACCTGAATCAGATTGAAATCGGAATCATGCATAACTTTACTTACCGTGGAGCTAACTCCTGATGACGTCACTGCATCCAATTCGTGTCGAACGTAATCCCTGCAACACACACAGTGAAGGCGAATGTTAGTCAGATTGTCGGAAATAGAAACGACGAGGATGGGAGTCGAGTGGACCGTCATGAGAGTAGACCACAGATTCCGCTCTCCTAGACTAGGGTTTTGAAACGAGTTTTTTAAAAATACATGTTTTCAAATATTGTTTAAAATATATTTAAAATATAAAAAATATTTTTAACAAAAAACACAATGTTTTATTTTTATTTTTTTTTTACCAACCCTGCCCTAGATTACGCGATGCATGCACGTAGTGAAATAAGGCCGAGAGATTTGACAAAGAAAAAAAAAAGAGAATTGCTCGCGATACGTATTCTGCATCACTTGGGAAGAGGAAATTGAAGTAAGAATTTCATTTGCACTCTGTTCAAATTCAGCATAACAACGAGTATTACCGACATGATGATTATCTAAAATCTAGATAAATGTTTCTCACACCTTTTGTTTTCACATTTTGTATTGTTCCGTGATGCCTCCTATATAGCACAGTTATTTGAACGTTTAGTTGCTTGAAAAATTGTTCTCGCCCAGGCTTGCAGATGCAAGAGACAAGTGAAAGCAATTAGTCACGATCACGTCGGTGAAATCGTGCTTGCACAAAGCATGATTGGTGAATATAATTTAACGCGTTAGCGCCGTATCACAACAAACATTTCAATAATCGTGGATGACCATAATATCTAGCAAACTTGACTATCAATGACCATTGATATCTGCAATACCTGGCCAAACTCAACTATCAACAATCATTAGTATCCACAATACCTGGCAAATTTGATTATCAACGCCACCATTGGATGCACTATGCGCAGAATCGAAAATTTCAGATTTACACGAACGTACAATTTGCAAGTGCGACCTTCAACAAGGTCAAGTCACGTTCGCCTCGTCTTTGTCTCTGTTATCCGGTGGTAAGACGGTATGTTCCGGTAAGCCTGCATACGCCAGGTGTCGACCCACGGCAGGATGCGGAGATCTCGTCGCGAGAACGACGCTCATGACACGTCCTGCCGTCTACACGCACCTACATATGTATGCCAACGCTGCGATTTGCGCGATAACGTAAACTTGCTTATCAAAGGACTCGCCGAGCGTAACTATAAGCAAGTGGGGAGATGCAGAGAGAGAGAAAAAGAGAAAGAAAGGGGGAGAGAGAAAGCACAATGATGGAACAAGCAAAAAGAGAGAATGAGAAGAAAGAAATACGTCATGTAGGTCGTTACATATGTATGCACGCATGCATGTATATATACACACAAATATATATATACATATATATATATATATATATTTACGTTCATCATATACATACATATACACACACACGCACACACACATATATATAGGTTATATGTACGGGAACAGGCCGTGTCAGGCTGTATACTCGCTGCAACGAACATGTATTATTCAGGCTGACACTTGTGCAATGCCTAGCGAGGGTAGATTCCGTCCCCTTTCCATCCCTCTGTGCCTCTATCCCTCGTCGGACTCGGGGCTAGCCTCGTGGCAAAATAAAAATGCGGTAGGACGCGAATCCGCGATGTTACCCCGACATCTCCGGGAGAGACGACGACGACGACGACGACGACGACAATAGCGCGCTTGATGCGCGAGAAGGAAATGTTATTTCTTTAGGACACTAAGTGACAGCCCGAGGGACGTTCGGAGGTATTTGCGCCGTTGTCACGGTCGAAATGTCCACCGTGTCCATCGCGACGCGTCTTTAAGGATAACCACACGCAACGATGAACAGACATAACCGAACAGACGTAAAAACTTTACGAGTTTTTACTGGCAGGCATTATTAATAATTGCTTTTTAATTTATAATTAATATATTAATGAATAGAAATCTAGATTTTTCTTAAAATAATCAATTATTTATTTTGAAATTGATTTATTTTAAAATAATCAATTTTTATCGAATATTAATTTGAAGTTGAAATTCTTAAAGATTGGCCTTTTGTCCAATTTAAAAAGGAAATGATATCTGACCAAATTTTTTAAGAAGAGAAAAGACAATTTCTAATTTTGTCTTTAAAAAAAAACGTAGAACGTACACAATCTCCTGCGCAATCTCATTGTCTCTTCGACGAGAGCTATAGATGAGGCAATAAGTCTCTCTTGGAAAACGCCTGACGTGCAATTCCCGATATAATTCCGGATACATCCACCTCCCGTACCTTCGCGCCCCATGGTCATTACTTTCTTCCGCGCAAGAAACAATATTCTTCCGCTACCGGCCATTATTTGCATTGAGTAGACGTTTAAACGCGCCGGTAGAAAAATGGCGGAAGAAGAAGAAGGGAAGGGACAGGGCAAGAGAGGGCGGAAGCATTAGTGGTATTGCCATACTATTACTCGCGCCCCTCCTAATAGCCCGCCCATTAAAGATAATGAACGTAAATTATGCGTAACGGACCGCGGTTAAAAAGGTCACTTATATCTACCGTAAAGAGAGCCATTCTAAATTGGCTGTAGTATAATTCACAGTACGTGACGATGTATGGAATTTCGTATATTCCGATACAATACGAACAAATTAAAAATTATAAAATTGCGATAATTATTGCGTTTGTAGAATCACGTGTGCGAAAAATCTTTTAGAATCGATTCTTATTCTTCTGCATCAAAACCTGCATGTTTTTTTTCTCCGTAAAAGGCAAGAGAAAATTCTGTAGCTTTTTAATATTGAGGATTAAATATCTCTCAGTAATTAAACTTCAAATTAAAATTCTGAAGAAGTACCATTCGCGTGAATACAGGTGATTTTAATAAAGCTTCATTAATAACTACGATTTGATTTTCTCGTCACTAGCGGAAGATTAATAGAATGCATACGAGTAATTGAATTGAATCGCTACGATCGAATAAACACGCATAAAAGGTATTCATATATTCATTTCAAAAATTTCAATTTACCTATACCTTTCAAATTTGCCGAAAATTGTACTTCATTGTACACCGTATCTTTCATTTCACAAAATAATTGTTCGAAATATAGATGCAAATTAATTATCCAATATCTATTATATGTATCTATTATGGTTAATATATCAATATTGATATGTTACATCAATATAACCCACATATAACAAAAAATAGTTTCAACTTATATAAATACATTTCACTCTTACGCGAATCTCTTATCACTGATTCACGACTTTCAAGGAGTTTCTGCCCGCCGTTTCTGCGAGCGGTGGAGGATAGAAACGAGGTCGCACAGATAAAGTATTTCTTCCACGACTCATTTACTACAAGGCAAATTCGTGTTCGCGACCCACTTGTATCCCATTTCAAGAGTCACCTTTACGCCATATCGGCTTCTAACCGACGGTTCGCGGATTAGAAAGGATATCCGCGACTTTTCGATAACATCGCTCCAAACTGCCTCTCGAACCCCAACGCTACCTACTTGGGAATGGCTTCCGATCTTCGTGATAGAAAGCAAGAAGAAAGATTAAACGCGATAAAGTCATCGGAATTTCGCCCTCTTCTCCAGTATTGCGCCAGTTCTACTTCGATCCTTTACAATCCTCTCACGCGGCCCTTTATCTCCACACCATCGTTCCTTGATTTTCTTCCCTGCATTTCCGCTATCTCATGTTTATGGACGAGCAGGCCGATCGCGCCTTAAGCGCGTCTTTCGATTTATTTCCGTCGTCAGGTTGCGCATGGGGTTCGCCAGGCGATAAAGACGGGCTTTACAAAACGACCGAAACGATCCGTTACGACAGCACGGCCGACTGCTTCTGCCTCAGGAACTAGATGCACCCGAGATACAGTCGAGTGCATTAATTCGCTCGCGAATTGAAGGTGAACTGAATGTGGGCGCGCTTTAATTCGTCTGCACTGGGTCATTTAACCCTTTCAAACCGGAGTCTTGATTTACGAAAGGGAAGATATTTGTGAACTGCTACTAAGCGATCTCACATGCGATTCAATTTAATTAAAATAATTAATATTGTATATTATTCTCTCTTCATTTAACCTGATTCTATTCCGTCTGTTTTTTTAGCTCAAGCAAAATTTTATTCTCAAATTTCTCCCTCATTTTTGCTCAAATTTTAATTAAAAATCTACAGTTATGACATTTAAGTTAAAAACCTATTTGGTAATGTAATAGAGATGTTAAAAAGTAACTCCTAATTTTTTCACATTTTTTGAAAGTCTAGAACAGTAAAAAAAACTTGGACTAGATAAAAAAAGATTCAAATTGCAGACGAAGAGTTGATATCATAATTCATAAATAATGACTTCGCAAACAGCAAATTCTACACAATATGTGTGACAAATGTATTCGCATCTACGTCACTACTGCATCACGCCATTGCGTATGCAAAGAATTTCATATACGCGATCACGTTATTGCGTCTCTCTTTCCAACCGTGCATACGCGAAATTCGAGAGCGACCGTTTTCAGTCCAAATTCCCAATTTCATTTCGAACAATGATTACATCATTAATGTTACAACGCGCTCACACGCGCTGATATGAATGAAACGCCTTGATATTTCGTAAAATCGAGTGATTTCCATAGCGCATCGATTTCTCGTTTTGTTCTCTAGCACCAGAAGAGAAGACCCACAGTCTCGTTGGAGACGTTTAATCGAAACGAGTAAGGGGCTCCGCACAATAAAAGGAACAGAGAATAGAGAATAAGAATTTCAACCTATCAGAAATCATGTATTGTGGAATACACAATTTTAAGAAAGTTGGATAGCTCGGCATGGCGAGCGTGCGAGCAAATAACAAACGAGAGGAGACGCAAGGAGATGCGCGCGCGGGCCGTAATTAAAACCGGCTGCTGTTTACCCGGGGGTAATGAAGGGGCAAACACACAGTTTGTCTCTGTTACTGGAATATCTACCCCGCCACCGTCGTCGCCGCAACCGTCCCTATTCGCGTCTACATGATACCACGAGTAATGTAGATCACTCGCTTTCGGTCGCCGCAACGGACTTAGCCGTGACAATTTGAGCGCGACTTCCTGACTCCGTTAGGATCGGATCGTAACATTTTCGGAAAACTTTGCTTCCGCGACTACTTGGCGGTATAGCACTTTAAGCCTTTGAACCTACATGCTTCGATCGTACTTCGACATCGTGCTCGCCTTTCACAGGATTGTATCAAAATCGTTGAATATATATTGAAAGATACAATAGTAAATGATGAAATAAATAATAAAAATTAATTAAGTCACGATTAATTAAGTCAGTTTCTGATGCATATTTTTTACCATATTCTAATGCATTACAGAATACTATTATGTGATGAAACATCGATAAAATTTTTAATTCCTTTTTGATCATAGATTAATTTTTTATGCTTAAAATATTTTTTATCGTTATAAAAGAAAAAATTATAGGCCATTACAAAATTTTATCTTGCCATATGTTTAATATTAATGATTAATATTATGCACTGAAAAACGAAAATTTAAATACTAAATTAGAAAAACATAATAAAATAATAGAGCATTAGAGGAAAATCACCGGTACTGACATAAGTCTCCTAAAGCGACACCCCCTTAGTTCTCAGAAATTAATTATTGCATTTTATTAATACTAATAAAATAATGATCTGTTTAGCTAATTAAAGAAATACAAACTCATAATTCGTGTATTTATATTGACTTATTTCTATAAATCAGCTAAAAATGAATTCTATGAATGCAAAAATAAAATTCTTACAATTTTCTTTTGCAAATTGCAGTTTAAATAATAGTGACTATATTATTGATAATATTACGTCATTTTAAATACTTATAATTTCCTAAATCAGTTTTAGTTATATTATTTTTTCTCTTGGTTTTTTTATAATACGATTTTAAATTTAAACTTGGGGTGCACGTAAACCGTCACACCTGTCTGTCATGAGCTAATTTAATATTGCTTTATATATAATGTCAAATAGCTCTATTGGAGCTAAAAACACTCGTGCATGGAAAAACTCTTGAAAAACTATCGCGTTACATATTTGCATCTTGTAGAACAATGTAAATATTAGGTGTTGGAATTAATTCGTAGCGTTTTACAAGTGATGGGAAGTACTTTCATTAATGTATTTTTTAATGCTCATGTGAAATAAATAACATTCTTTCATTAAAAACGCTACGAATTAATTCCAACACCTAATATAATTCAATAAAAATTTTATAACGAAGTGAAAAATTTCTGGAATATCTTATATACATTCACTTGTAGATACTTTATACAGATAATTCCTATAAAAGAAAAAAAAGTAAAAATACGCATTACTGCCTGCTGTGTTAGTTTTAGAATTCATTTTGTCAGACGATTTATTTTTGCTTACCTCACAAAAAATTAATTATTGCAAAATTGCAAATATTATAAAAACTGTTTATACCATCTGATGAAAGACACTTTTTAGTTTGTATTTATGTTTTTTAAGTTTTATTTTGACCTTCTGTTTAAGAAATATTATCTAAAAACAAAGTGATATGTCGGTATCAGTGACTTTCCTCTAATATGCGTATCTTCATAACATCATTAACAAATAAACAGAAGTTTAAAAATAATTTACCATAAATCAATTAATAACAGAAATGCGTGTAAAATATACAGAATTTGTTTCCAATGTAAATGCGAACTTTTGTCCGAGCTGTTATGTGATCATCGCGAACGCTTAATTGCTACATCGATTTTCGCTTAAGACCGACCTCGACGTTCATGCGTGCTCGGCGTTTAAAGCCATGAAGGCGGACGAGCACGTACGTCCACGTGTGGGCGAAAGAAGAGAGAGGAGACAGAATCCACCAAACCGAACGAAATAAGCCAGATCCACCTGATCCCTTATTTCCCGTCCAAAGAGATTGATATCGGCCGAAAGGGATGATGTTATTTTTGCTCGGCGCAGCACGCATCCCCTAACGAGGGTTGCTCTCCTGCTAGCGGCGGGCGACGCGATAAATCTTCCATTGCCGATCCTATCCACTCTCCCTGCATCGCTTTTAATCCGCTGGTAAATGCTAGCGATCGACGGAACGTAAAATAATCGTAAGTGAACGGCGAGTATAACAAAAGGTTCGACTTGACGCAAATATTGATTAAATGTATCCTATTCGTTGCATATAGAGTGAATGTATTCCACGCACGATAAAAGATGACAAGTAAAAACCAAAAATCAATCACGATAATTATAATTAATATGTTTAATTAAATTCAATAATTAATATGTTTAAGGAATATCACTGAGCTTCGAATTCAAATCTTTACACGTTAAATTTTATCGCTTAAATCTTTAATTATCGTTTCACCTCGAGCTTTTACTTTCTAATTAAGAGAGAGTTTTAAGGGTTTAATTAATAAAACATAATTAAACGGGATGTATAATTTAACGGAATACAATTTTGTTTTGTTTTTTTTTTTCACTATAAAAACGAAATAGAGCTCGAATATACAAGAGAGCTGTAAAGGGATTGAATTTGCAGTGCATATATAAGGTGCGAATTTGATGACACAGCTAGAAATTAGCCGATCGTCCATTACCAAATTAATAGCCGTCGGATCTGCGGTGAAATGTCGTTAACGCGGGCTACATTAGTACACGCTAATAAGCAATGATATGTACATCGTATATATACCTACAGCATATGTGAGTGTGCGTTCTACGGGACGGAATTCGAGCGACCGCAGAGCCAAGTTCGACGGCTTTAACGGAGAGCCGAAGTTGGCTCGAACCGAGACAATTGGACGAGGGCCATCGTCTTGAGCGACAGCGCAGATGCGGCAAAAATATTCACAATTACGTCCCGCTTAACGCCGTCGCCGCGTGAATAATAGACACCCCTCGTCCGGCTCCCGCAACCCCGTTCTGATCTCCGTTTCGCCATTACGTCGCTTTTTCGCCTGTCCGGTCGCGGTGGCTCTTCTAAGAAACTCAGTCGGTCTAGAAATTGGCACAAGGTTCCGCGTCGGCCATCTTAACCACACTATGCTTGCCATACGAATTTTTCTATTTTCGCGCATCGACGCACCGAGAAACCGACAGACCGACCGACCGCCATTCTGGAGCAAAGTTCAACGCGTGTCGCATCGAATTTTTGCAGCATATGCAGCAATAATTGGCTGCGTAATTAATACTCTTTTTATGTATTATTTAATTTGTATCTTATTTTAAAAGTTAATAATATAATTTTAAATAACAAAATTTTCACATATCTAACGAAACTAGAAACACAATTGTCTTGTTGAATCAAAATTGTGTTTTTAAAAATTGCGGTTTGTATTCATGTAATATTTTAAGTAATTTACTTTAATTAATAATTAAATGAACTACATTTGAATAAAATGCGGATCTACGTAAATCAGTTTCTTTAAAGTATTTTTTTAACAGATTATGCCTTCAATATATTGTAACATACAATAGATAACAAAATTACATGTAACACTTGTAATTTAAAATAATAATATTTAGTTAATTCATTCGTAATCCTGTTTTACACGAGTATTCTCACTGACGTTCGTTTCCAACGAGAATATATATCTACCTACATCATGTATTATATCATTCGCATACATTGCAAGTACTACCTGTAATACTAAAAAAGGAAAACGCAACATGAACGCAACATGGATACGAAAAAATACCAATTCCGTATACAGTTCGAAACGACGAATTGTCGTCGCGGGCGCCATTCGGTCAGGGATTCGGCAAAAATTCTACGGTGAACCCATTATCGGGAAGCGCTCGTTTTAAAATATACCGACGGCGTGTGGTATTTGCAATTCCGACGAGGAGGAGCCGCGGAGTTTTGCTATTCGTCGGAGAGCGCCAAGGGACGATCGCGAACGCTCGCGGCGAGCGCGCGAGTTGCATAAACACGCTCGGACGAGGCACGGCACGAACGAGAGTGCAGCTGCAACCCCGTAGTCAACGAGCGATGGTACGTGACTCCGTATCTGGGCGATCGTTAAGCTTGGCCCCGAAACGGTCGTTACTTCCGATCGAGAGAAGCGACAAATCATCATAGGCGACGCTAACGCGGCGTCCGGCAGTTAGCGGGCGATTTACGTCGCGCGATTCGCTTGCTGGAATTTTACAATAATGCCCGATCGTACTATTCGTACCCGTTACATTAATAACACAGATTGTGTCAGATCACTGTGAGTACATAGCAACTAGCAAATATCGAGAACAAGCTACTAAATAGTTAAAAGAATATTAAAATTGCAGTTATAAAATAAGAGGCTTCTATCAGGTCATTACAATAAATGACCTTTAAAAGATGTAAACATTAATCCTTTATTATTCTTTTTCTATCATTTCAAACGTTTCGGAAAGTATTCGACCGTATTTAGTCCTCTTCAGCCGTGTTTAAAAATAAAAATTTTTACCAATAATTATATGAACATATTAAAAATTTATAAAATAATTTTCAACTTATCCACAATATGCGTTACTAACTCAATTTTATTATACTGAGTCAAATTCTAAAACGTATATAAAATGTAGATCCAAATCAATTCTTCGGTTAACAACATTCTGATCATTTTGACTACCCGTTCTCGTTATTAACCGAAGAATTGGTTTGGATCTACATTTTATATACGTACATGGTTGAATTAGTAACACATATTGTGATTGTGAATGAGTTGATCCGATTAATACATTTTGTATACCGTCACCGAAATTATTTTATAAGTTTTTAATATGTTCATATAATTACTGGTAAGGATTTTTATTTTATTTTTAAACACGGTTGAAAAGGACTAAGTACGGTCGAAATTCCGTGTCGACATTCCGTGAAATGATAGAAAAAGATAATAAAGGATTAATCTTTACATCTTTTAAAGCTCGTTTATTGTAATGATAACTTGGTAGAAGTCCCTTATTTTATTGTCTGAAATTTATACGAGCGGTTTATCTAATATATTTTTATCATAATTAAAATTGCAGCTTATCTTCGGAATATCTTAAAATTATTTTATTTAATTCATGAGACTATTGATAATTTTCAAATAAACAAAAATGAATGAATGTCGATTAATTCACAGTAAGATTTGAAAATCATTTTTTTCTCAAACTAATAATAAAATATTATATTATATGTTATGTTAATTTTAATGTAACATACATATATATAACATTATAATATATAACATTTTATATGTTGTGATAATTTTAATTTTTTTTTTTTATAGAAATTTTCTTGAGTTAATTATAATTTTCTTGATTTTCTTGATTTTCTTTATAAGTCATATTCGTTGAATGTACATGCAATGTTACATTTTTCAAAATGGATAGCAAAACTGTCAGAGCTAGTCTTTAGGATCTAGTCGCGAATTTTAATGTGCGAGAGAATGCGTATCCTCGGGCGAGGTATACCTATTCTTAAAAGTGAATATTCTCTCAACTTAGTAAACGTAATGCTTTTCCGCAACCCTGTTTCTATTCGATCGCAAAAGTCATGTTCAAATGTGAACTCCGTTCGCCCACTTGTTATTGCACTTCTCTCGACGTTCGTCCTTTTCTTTCCTACATCGAAAACGTCCGAAATTGGACAAAAGCCAAGAGCAGTCGACCATCGTTCCAAAATGGATATCTTTCTCTTCTTTATCTTTTCTGCTTTTCTCCGACCCGTATCTACCCATCAATTTATCCGTCCACCTCGCCCTTTCCGCGTTCTCTTTTCTACTGTTTGCCGACTTGCACTAGAATAATGCGCATAACCTACCGTAGATAAATTATTGTTTAACCATTTCGTTAGTTCCATTTTATTATTCGTCATCAATAATAACTCGACTGATGCAACAGTAAAAATAAAATCTTTCTCAACTATAATTCCGCAAAAGTAAGTATATATTTTCGAATGTTATTATCAAAGGTACATTGATATAGTTCACAGACTTTGCGACATTTGGTTACTTTAAGTTTCTCCTTCAAACTTCTTTGTAAAGGTAAACAGAGATTTATCTGTCCGACCCTGAACTACATCTCGAAAATACATAGAAAAGAAAACAAATCTGCATAAAAGCGGGACAATCGATATTTTATTTCACACGAAAACTTCGATAAAATAAAAATAATTTCAGATTTCAACGTAAATTTGTAAAATTTAATACAATGTAATTTATTTTACGGTACTTCATACCGATACTTGATATCGAATTGTCGAAGGTTCAACGCAAGTTTAAACAAATAAGAGCGCATAAAATATTTAGTTGTCGCGATGACAACCAAATGGCGTCAATACGTAGAAATATGTGTTTTCAGCGTATGATGGAAGCCCAATGCAAATTTAAGGCATTGCGGTGGTGATTTTTTTTCTCCCTTTTTTTAAAAAGCCACAGGACCATGTTGAAATTTACACAACATGTTTTAGCGGTGAATATCGATCGATCGTCGTACGCGATCGCCCTTGGAGAGCTTTTATACGATATTTTATTTCCGATGGAGAATGTAATACCGAACTACTAACGAGGGATGGCGACATCGAGCGAGGCGTGTTTCGGTTGCAGGTCGAACCAATAATTGGTGAACACAACACCGAAAAAGCCCAACCGTGTATCGAGCGTATTACGCGGGAAAAATAAAAGAGTAAGCTAACAACTGCCTATTGTTCCACGATAGAGTATTATTCACACAATGTTATTATCATTTGATAATAACATTGTTCCTAAATATATTGAGAGAAAAATTTGTTGGTATTTGTAACTATAATTACGATTTATGACTGCTATAGTGATAATAACTATATGTAGTTCTATCAACTAATATAATTAACCAATATAATTAATACAATGTAATTAGCAATCGAAAATAACTATAATTATAACTATTACAATCATAAACATAGTTGAAATTACCATAAAAAATGATTCAATCAAATAACTATACCTACAAATAATTATACCTACTATAGTTATTATTACTAATGTTGTAGTCATAATCATGATTATAGTAATATGTAATTATAGTTACAGATAGGAAAAAGTTTTTCTCTCTCAATATGTATTATTTATAATTTCCGCGCATCTCTTCTCTCTAACTACAAAATTTTCGCATGCACTACTAACACCTGTATTATACGAGAATGTATAAAATTTATAAGCATTATATTTCATGTAACTTTATATTTTAAAATGCATTTCCGATAAGCAAGAAGATGCTCGAACAAAATCATTTCTATGTAAAAACAGGCACACAGGATACTAAGAGACATTGTCCCTTCTTGTAAAATACGCAAATGATAGTCGAATAGCGGCAGCTTGCGAGATAGGTGGGACGGACGTCTCGGTGTATTTCCATAAAGTTCGGTATGCATTCCGAAATTGACAAGCGGTTTATGCACCTTCTGCGAATTGCATGGCACGATAGAATACGTAGGTATATGCGAGTCGAGCGTGCAATGCACGCAACGTACCAGTTTCCGTTTCCCACAGGCTGACTGCGTACAAATGCGCCCCTTCCGTCCGTTCAATCCGACCGCGGCGAGAAATTCGCGCGGAGGCCGCGAGAAAAATAACGTCCGGGAGTGAAAATATTCCCGCGACTCACCGCCGCGGAAAATGGAATCTTCGGCGCATCAACCACGCCCGCTTCTCGAAAAATCAAAGCAAATTTGAAATACCACGGGACTTCCGACGTACTACGGAGAATCCATATTACATAATAGATGAGAAAAAACAATATTTTCCTTAGGAATTTTAAGGCTCTAACTCTTCGATATCGCCTATATGTATTTGATTCATCCACTGAGAGAAAAATGTTAATATTTGTGACTATATAATTACTTGATAAATAATTATGGTTAGAAGCTTCAGTTTTATAGCTATTGCTGTTACAATGTTAGTAATAATAATTATATAATTTCTATCAAGAATATATATATAATATGAAAATGACTGTAAATTATATAATAGTTAAACTATAATAATTACAATAATTTTTTTTCTTGATGTTAAATTCAAAATTTGTACCTGTACAATATTTTTTTCTATCAAACACAATATTGTACTAATTCATATCAATGATATATCTCGCTTGCTGCTTGTAAATTTAAAGTGTTTTCTCTTCCTTTCTTTTTCGAGCTCACAAATTTTGACTTGCAAACAATTTCCGACAGTCAGCTCAACGCCTGCATTTTATCGTTCGTCAAGCCCTACGTTATGGAAAGACGCCATCATCTTGGATGATAAATAAAAAACACCTTCTAAATGCTTCTATCATAATTTTAGAATATGCAACATAAATGTAACATAAATGTTGTCGACAATTTGCGACAGAACAATTTCAGCGACAAATGGGCAACCGTAACGATAGATAAATAAAATAACATTAAAAAATATACGTTGTTGAGTTCGCTCTCGTCCATGTAACATTAATTAATTATTGGCAATTATAACCGAATATATCATTGGCGTTGAAAAAAAAGAAAATATAATAAAAAATTTAATTTGGGAAAATATTCGAGCTGTTAAAAAATTTCAATTTTTATTGCTTCCAATATATCAATAGCCAAGTTACATCCGTGAGTTATATCGAGATATATTCGTTCAACCGATCGAATTATATTAAAATTATAACGCATATGCGTAACGATTTCATGTACGCGTACTCGAGAAGAATTCCGGCATTATGGTATATACAGCAAGAGTAATCGGATAAACAGTACGGAGTACCCTCCATTATTATTACAAAATCAATAAAATAATCTCAGTGCGTTATTACTATTACAACATTCGACAAATCGCATTAATATTTAGTGTCACATGTAGAACGAAACAGACCTGTGAATCCCGCATTGTTCACCGAGGTCTAAACAGCCGACATATTATTTTCTCTACAATTTTAAACGAACGAATAAATTCAAGTACAAATTTACCAGTACCCTAACATTATCCCGCACAATGCAAGAATGTTGGAAACAAGATAATAATGCTCGACTATAAACATATATGAGATTTCCTCTTCGGGTAAACCTGTGCAAAATTTTTCGTAGCATGAATTGTGTCGGAATGCCGGTTAACTTGTACTTGTATTTATCAGTAGTCACAATCAAATAAAAATAAAATCGTATAATGCACATAACACCACAGATTTACGACGATTAATTAATTATTGATCTTTTTTACTAAAAATTAATTAAACGAAAATATCGTGTTATTTTTTGTAACATAAAAAAATGGATCATTTATATAAAACTGATCAGATTTAAGGTCAAATAAGAGCTTTTATCGAATCAATTTAATTTTGCGTATCAGAAGTGAGAAAGAGACATAGTACTTTCTCGCAAACACTTCCGCGAAAAAATGGCGAATCTTTTCCCAGGAGATGTATGCACGTCGAGGACGCATCCAACTACAAATGCTCGGCAGGATTAGTCGGTGGTAAAAACTGGCAGGCGGGATCGCGCTGTAGTGTGAGGGTGTTTCTCTGCACGAGATGGAACGAACCACCGCGGCTTCTCGCGAGCAGCTTCGCCTAGCTAACACACACGCACGCATATACGTACATACGCGTACGTGCGTCTGTAACAGCCACTCTAGATAGCACCTGTTACCCTTACTCTGGTATTACCGACCCCTCGCATCGCCGCCCCGTTTCCATTCGGTAGCACCCTAACTACTTGCGCGCGTCGCTTTTACATATGATCCCCCAACCCTCTGTACTTTGTACGGCTTTCTCGAGATCGCGAGGGAGAACGAAATTTCGACGTTTAAACCGACGAACTGCGATTCCGAGACGCGCACGTGCGTGGGATACTCATTTGGGACTATCGCCCCCATAAGCGATAAAATACACGCTATTTCCAGTTTTCTTATCGTTACTAGATCGTTAACTAGAAGGGGCGAATATGTCCCGTTTCTATTAAGAAAACGCGTTTAATCCGTGATTAAAATCGTCCACGTAAGGTGAAATATCCTGCAACGCTGGAGGTAATCTTGTTAGTAAGAAATACTGCATCACTGTCGTAACACAAATGAATGCTATTCGTGAAGATTTCAGAAGCATTTGATATAGTGACGTTTCTGGAAATATTGCGCGCACACAATGTACAATGTGCAAGAGATGCAAATATTCGTTACAATAACTTCTTTTCGCGCAGTACGTAATTTAAAGTCAAGTCTAGACGGTTACGTGATATCTGAGATGAATGAGAATATTCTATTAAAATAATTCAAATGCTATGCGATCGTTAATATATAAAATGACTGGCGACACTTTTAAAAAGAGGTCATAAAGATTCAGAGAATCGTGCCTAATATAAAAGAAGACCGAAGACTTACATCAGAGAACACTGTTTTTATGAATCATCCCCTCTCGTTCATCCCCTTTTACACGCAACTCCGACAGGATGTATAACTTCTAGCTCCTCTCTACCGTGGGTATAAACGAAATTACCAGCCGCTCATGCTGCTGTTCCATGGAGCACGTTGAAAATTAGTTCTTTGTATCCCCGTGAATTATCGAGCTTATCAGCAGCCGTCGAGCAGAGGCGAACCGATAGCGTAGACTAGCAGCAGTGAATGATCGTTTAAGAAACTTTGTTAGAGATAATTTAATCTCGTTAGTAAATAAAATTGTTATTTTCGCTATGCGTTTACTTTTTAAGTAAATCAATCAATTAAGGTGTAGAATTAAATTAATTATAAAAAAAATTAATGATAAAAGAAAAGTAATAATAGTCACACTGAAAAAAAAAATTATTAAATCGTAATACTTATCTTTTTATTTATTTCTTCAAATAATAGTAATTAAACATTTAGAGTAAATAAATATTTATTCAATAAAAAATGATAGTTAAGTGAAATCAATGATTTTTGTATCAAATAAATATATGTTTACATTTAATAAATATTTATTTAAAACTATTCAAATAAATATTTATTAAAATTTTGTACTTTTTCAGTGCAGTTTAATCTGCATTTAATCTGCAACTATGTGACAGTTAAAAACTAATACCCTCGTTTGAGGAAACATAACCACAATATGATTTATATGCATCTACTACAAAAACAAGTAAATAAATATAAATTCACCGATGCACCAATCAAATCGGTATGCATCGTGCTCACGTTGTGGCCATAAACATTCTGTGCACACGGCTTACCCATGTCGGAATATTTTCGCAGAAATTAGACAACCGGAAGCGTTGAATCTGTAAAATGTTACGATTCAAGCGAACTCGATGTGCAAACATAGAAAAATATCATACGTACGTGAAAACATGCGCGAAATATTTTACAATCGCATAAACAATCGTAGCAATAATTGGACAATGTAGGAAATTAGAAATCCGGCCGTCAAACGGTGTCCCGTGAGCGGATGAAGCGCGGTTATTGTTTCGCACGGCAAACTTTACAAATTAAATTTAAATCGCAGCTTTTGCTGTCCCTCGCGGCACAAGAGAAATTCATATTGCCGAGCAGCGTGTAGGTTCCGACGAGCATGCTTCCGTGAGCATCACTGTTCGGATTTTCCTCCGACTTCTCGGCGAATCGCGAGTCTCTCGAGCATCGCTCGAGCGAATGTTTAACGAAACGTATTCGTACGTTACAAGAGTTCGCGATGCGCCAAGCTTTTTCCACAGCTCGCACATCAAAAAGAAGTGCTTCCAGGGTATCCAAAATATTCACTAACACGCCAAAAGTACGAAGTCTGCTGGATCGTCGCCGTTTCCGCTGTTCGATAAAATAAAAGCGTTCGTAAAACTCGTCGCCTTCAAGATGCACACGCTCGAGAGACACGCAATTTTCGATCGAGAGTAGCAGTCTCTCTGTCTCTCTCTCATTTTCTTCCTTTTTCCTTTTCCCTCGCGTGCCGAAGACGCGATATCTTTCAATTTCTTGGCGATGTGTATGAAGTATGAGGCTTTACGAGGATTCGAGGGTGCCAACGCGGCAAATCGATATGCGACCTCGAACTCGGTCTCGGCAAACGGAATCCAAGCAGGATAACCGAGAGGAGGAAGCAGAAAGGGAATGGATGGCGTAAAGGAGGAAAGAGAAAGAAAGAGAAAAGCTTTATACTCGTGTTGGAAAAAAAAAAATCTTTAGAATCCGTGAAAATGGCGGAACAGGTAGGTGTACGCAAATACGTGCCCGCTTGCATCGAGAAGAAGCAAGCGCACAAAAGCGGCGAGAGGGCGTGCGGCGAATGCGGAATTTTCCGCGGATTAGTCGGATAAACGAAAAGTGTCAGATTTTTCGCCACGGCGCGGAGAGTACGCCATTCCACCGCTTATATTTCCTTTATTTCACTGTGCCGCCTGACGCGTCGGCGGTGGAAAAAGAAGATAAAACCGCGAGTGAGAAACAAGAACATTCGTTCGATATCCTGCGAGTAAATTAACGCGAAGCGAACATTGGCGAATCTAAACGCGACAAGTTTGTTTTCCTAGCGGGAAAAATTCAGAAAATTCAAAAAAATACGAAGACCCTAAACAAGCTAGATCTTAAATAATTCAATGTGAAATATATACTATTTATGTAATTCTAAAAAAATTATTTAAGATGCCTATGAGCAATTATCAATATTATTAAACTGCTTGTCAATTTAATTTGTGATATATTACCATTATAATTCTGTTAGGATTGCGTTTCAAGACTAAAAATTAAATTCACACCGAATGTATTTAAGCATTGAAGATTCAGCTTGAGTTATTTAGATCATTTAGAGCCTTTATCCCTATTTGTTGTGTACTCACATTACGATCTTAAAAAATCCTTTGTTTAATATTATAAAATTCGTTGTAAAAATTTTATGGTTGATCATAATAATTAGTGCAGAAAGGTTTAATTTCATAATATCTCCAGGCTATTTTTCTGGAAAAAAATATATATATATAAATTAATTGTTTATACTGCCTTGCACGTTCGACCGTACGAGAGAAGATCTGTAAACTGCAAAACCGCACACAGGACGCTGTAAACAGTTCGGGAAAAACAAGTAATAATTCTGTCGAAAATAAATCACCCCTTCAGCACGACTCGCGGCTCAATTGCTCTCATATTCTGCCAGCGAGAACGAAGAACTCCGTGTTATTCACTATAATAACGAAAATATTCCACATCGTAATGCTGCGACGAACAGCCTTTCAATAAAATGGTATCTACAATGATATTTTAAAGCGTAAAACTTAAGCTTTAAGCCGTAAAAAATGACCAATCATAATCGAACGTGATAAGAATAATCGATTATGTTGGTTAATTTACAGCTTAAGACTTAAAGCTTCAGTTTTACGCCTTAAATCTCATTGTAGACGCCGCGTGCCACTTAATGCATCTAATATCCGCGACAATGACACCGGTTATTGATATCGTGCAAAGGAGCAGAAGAAGGAAGGAGAGAAAAAGGCGTAATCCGCATCTAAAGGTAGTAGCGAGGGCGTCGGTGATAAAGGGATCAGGCCGATTTTTACGAGCACGACAAGTGCTCTCTCGTATGAAACTAAGCTCTAATGTGTAGTCGACCTCGAGTTTCCATGGGATAGAAAGCGCGAGTAGAAACCACCTTTACCACCTTTACCACCCCCTTGCCGTCCACGAACTCGCTCAATAACGGCAATCGCCGCTGCAGTTGGGAAAACGCTTGGAATCGGGATTCGTTTGAAGCTACTGGGAAATATCGCGCGAATTTAATGACGACGCGCGATGATTTTTACGTCAGATACTATTGACTACCAGAGACTACTGAACGTGTGAAGCGATCGATATAACATTAAAACCGGAGGGCACTCGAATGCGTATCTTTATTTAGAGTCTGATAAATTTTAATTATTAATAGCGACATGTAAATAGATTAATTCGGCTTACAAATAAGCAAAGTGCGTTGAAATTAAATTGCTAACATTTGTCAGCTGCTATACCCATTGTATTTATAATACATATTGATGATCAAGCTTAAATGTAAATCGTGACGAATCATTTTCCGATAATTTTCAAACAATATCTCTTTTTCTCTTTTATCTTCAAATGATGCTTTACATTAATCCTATTATAAGTCGTACTACCTACAAGGATTATCAGCTGTTTTAAAAACATACACGAAGAGAATATTTTCTTAGAATTTACTCTTAGAAAATATGATGATCCTGGGACGATATTGTATTTCGAAGAATTTTATGTTGAATTTCTCTCATTCGTTAATAAAACTATAATAAAATATAAAATAAGTTCGATTAATTTTACTGAAGTGCGTAGTAAAAAATCTTTAAAATATTGTATTGTATCACAACTATCATATTTTCAGGGTAAAAAAAAAATTCTCTCCGTGTACAAATACTCTTTTTCAGATCGTGAAACTTACTATATTACTAAGAATTGTCAATAAAAATTATATTGTAAAAATTATATTTCATTAAATATCTGTACACTTAATGCATAAAAAAATATACCCTCTTCTTCCGGCCCGATTTTTTTTTAAAAAGCATATGTATGTATGTACTCTTATCTTATGATAATATAGTAACTCTACCCATGGAGCTACAATTGCGATATCGCCCCAGAGGGACGGGCATAAATTCATATTATTAAACGAAATCACTGATATCGAGGAAACCGGGACTAAAACCGACCTCGCTGCTCTTCTCATTCGGTCCCGATATAAATCGTCCCTTTCCGCCAAGAGAACGGCCGAACTTGGTCTCGGCCGCGCGACTGTTGAGAGCACGGAAGGGGAAAGAAATCGCCTCTCGCGTCGCCGAAAGTGGAGAAAGAGGCAACGGATCCCGGGGGTTGGTTCGGGCGCATTACCGTGGAAAAGCGGCGCGAGCACGCTTTCGCATACTTTCGCCCGACTGCAAATAAAGGCTCGCTCCTGCGCCCGTTATCTCAGGCGTATAATCTAAAGCGGTTCGTAAAACCGTCTATACGAATCCCCGGCGTGGCGCAGCCAACGCCATCGGATGAGAACGCCGGGTGGCGAAGGGAGGCGCGGGGGTGGATACGTGTTTGGTGTGGTTATGCACCGCTTCTCGTACTACACCCCGTCGACAAATACAATATAGCGAGACACGTATTTGCATGGTGGAGTATACGTGTGTGCTCGCCATGAATTGCAATTGCATAGAAAGACTACAATAATGGCGTTCGATACGAGCTCAAAGTCTTCCTGTTATAAAATGTATATCTTAGAAACAAATGCAATAATGATAACATTAAAATCGTGCTAATAAAATTTGCATTCCATTATAATGACGTTATAACCGAGACGATTTATTACAAAGTAAGTAGTGATTTGCATGAAGAACGTGAAAAGTCAACAGCAGATTTGTCAGAAAATTCATCGTTAAAATTAAGGTCCTGAATTGTTGCACACACATCCATAAAACTAATTAAATAAGAAAATTCCTACACTGAGGAAAAAGTAGCCTAAATTTAAATAAATATTTAATTGAATACTGCCAACTAAACGTTCACTTACAATAATTAAATATTTGCTTAAAAAGAAGCGATTGTTAAATTAAATTAATGTTTTTTATACCAAATGAATATATTTTTATATTTAATACATATTCAGTTGATAATATTCAAATAAATATTTATTGAAATTTAGGATATACTTTTTTCTCAGTGTATATTCAGTCAAAGCCGATCTTAGTGCTTTAAATATTTCTGGATGAATTTATATATACGTATCTGATTCAGTAAATTGCACGTCAATATCTTTTTCTTAAAATGCAATCATGTGCAGAAGTAGTATAATAATACTAGAGTAGAAAATCATTTATTAAATTGACAAACAATTAATAATTTTTTATGCTACTAAACATCTCTTTATAAGAATATTTAAAATCAGATGTTAATGAGAATTAAATTAGAGATAATTTTATTGCAAAAAATATTGTCAAAAATATATATATAAAATATTGAATAAATATTGCAGTCCTTGGACAATTTATATATTCTCATTTAATACTCTTGTGTCTCGGTACAAAATTTTTAACAATTGTGAATATAAAATAATTTACACATCCATGACATTTATGAGATTTATTTCGGAATGCAATGATAAATTAATTTACCCTTTTCTCCTTTCTTTCCTTCACTGTTACTGCTACTTGAGCAAGTGTACCACAGGGACGGTGAAGAATGAAGGTGTAGTACGAGAAAAGATGCGAAGGTACATAATAGCGAGACGCCATCGTTGCGTTTTATCGTACGTATGCCCGGCGCATATGCAATGTCGACGGGTATTCGAGCCACGTAGGGAACCTCCTCTACTTAACTATCCATTAAATACGACCGCTATTCGCCGCATAGCACCGGCACCGTTTCACGGTACCAAATCCAACGTAATCTAGGAAAAATATCGTAGCTGGTAAAAAGTGGAGCGTATCGATTGATGTTCGTACGCGAACAAGGGTAGAATAATATTCGCTGAAATTCAGAACAAGATTCTACGACATGTTTTTCAACCTTTTTATATCCCTGTGTAACGTACGAACGATCTTTTGTTTTTTAATTAATTCACCTACGCAAAGCATTTCTTCCTCCTTTGGTAAGAAGGAAATTTCCACGATAAGGAATTAATGTGTATTTTGAAGCAGATGAAAAGATACGCTGATTCGCGCAAAAGGAACGGGACGACGAAACAGCGAGCGTTGGCGCGCTATTTCGAGATAAATTCATTCGAATTAATTGCTTCCCCCTGTCGCCCCGCCCCGTCGGTCGCGTCGTTGCCACTTTGTTCCGCCTCTCGAATAAATAATTTCGTTAATGTGTAATTTAGATAAGCGCACGCGCCGCGGAAGCCTTTTAAATTGTATTGCATGTCGCTCGTTCGTACCGAATTTATCAAAATTAATTAATTTCCTATGAATATGTAACGCGGCGCATTGTAAACAAGCGCGGGGATGCGCCCTCCTGTCGAGCGCATTTAATCAATAGCGCTCGCATTAAGCGTGTCAATTATCAATGAGGTACCGACAACTATTTCAGGACTACCTGAGGCGATTAATTATCAATCAAAGCTTGATACTTCCCCACGACGTAGAATTAGCTCATCCTGTACAGTTGATACGACAGAATCTATTGGTTTTTCGAATCGATGATCGAAAAAGCAGGCATAGATCGCCTCTTTGACGGCGCAAGAATTATAAGAATTACCGTTCGAGGTACGAAATTACGAGTAGATGGGTAGTATCGATGTCAATGACAAATTAGTCGCTCCCGTCGATTAAACGACTCTTCCTATCTCAACGCAAATTGCCTCGTTAATCTGATATTAAATCTCGATATAAATGATCGCGATCCTTTTTTTCCAGTCCCCCCCCCCTCTCCCGCTCTCGAAAGAAAGTCGTATTTTTACGAGGTAATGAGGTATTTACTAGAATTCTCTATATGATCATAACGGATGTGCTTTTATATTGAGTTTCAACGATAAAACAAGAAGCTTACAACGAAGCTTATCGTAAATAGATAAAAGTCGTTGTCAATCGGATATTCAAAAAATGCAAGAAAACAAAATCGCAAAAAATTTGATTGCACCAAATATTTTATATGTTCAGAATAAAATATTTCGCCATATATATTCATAATGAAGCCTAAAATATGAGCTCGTAATTCAAGTAAAGATTCTTTGTTATACGTTAACGCTTTCTTTATACTTTAAAATATAAATTTAACGTTCGACAACTATAAATCATGAAGCAGTAACACGATTTAAACAACCATAGTCATCGGGAGAGGAAAGAAAAAAAAGTTCTACGCGTACAATATCTATCTTTTTCCTCCGTTCAATTAACGACCTGTAGAAAAAAAAAATACGAACAATAAGAACCAAGCTGCCAGATCAATTTATCTTTTTGACATCCGCACGAGTTGCCTTTTCCTCTCTCACAGGGAGATTTTCCTTTCTTTTCCCGAGGCGTGCGCGCGAGAACTGACGAGAGAATCGATCGATATGGCCGTCCGCATCTGGGTCGCGACTTTTTCTCTAATTACTTGCGGCTTTGAGGGTGGTTGCAGTATGTACCGTTATAGATCGATGCAACTCTCCCTCGCGCAGCTTCCTTCTGTCCTCTCCACGTTTTTAAAAGGCAACGCGATTCGTCGTTTCGGCGTGAGCGCGGCGGCGTAATCTTCGTCAAAATCGAAGGTTCAAAGGTCGAGTTCGAAGGTTCTCTCCGTGCTGCCGCCATGAGACGGAAGCTTATTATTAGTCGGCTGATTAATTATCGTTCAGCCGGCAGATTCGCTCAAGGGGACGTGAGTGTCGTAAAGCGTCGTCTTCTGACGGCCAGCGTGGTCTTCTTTGAACGAAGCAAGAGAGTGCATATACCAGGCGAGGTAATACCAACACAAACTTTCTAGCGCTACGATTAACTTCCCTCGAAAATCCTACGGAAAGTCCCGCGCAACGAAGGCACTTTGCGGAAAAGTTTTTCGAGAAAATTCCCGTTCGTCGACGACGTTCGCGGACGATCTCGAAAATGCGAGAACGACGAGAAAACGCGGAATTTTGCTTGTAAACATTTCTCCTAAATGAACAGATTAAACATGTCTCTTTTATTATCTTCTTTTGCTCCGCTAATTCCTTTCTTTAAAGTCAAGTTATATATAATCACCTGAGAGAAGAAACAGCGAATGATATGAAGAAGAGACAAAGGGAATCAAAGTAAACGAAAGGTGAGAGAGAGACAAGGTAGATGACAAGGTAGAGACAGAACAGGAAGAGAAAGCGTGAAGTTACCGATTGGACATGGAGAGCGACAGAAGGAGATAGCGACGTGTATTGGCACAATCAGTCGACGGCACGTTACTACTCGTCGAATTGATTGCAACCTAAGAGCGAACTTAAGAGCTACGCACACGTACTTCGCTCGCACGTTTATTCGCAGGCCGCGACAACGTAAGATGAGGGAAGTTTCGCGATAATAAAGCGGAACTTGGATCGGAAATCCAAAATTAGTGCGCGTCTCTTCTACATCGCTACATCGACGAACGTGAACGGAGTTTCGTCACCGTAGCGAATAATAATTGCAGCTTCCAATGAGCGAAATCACTCGAGCAGCAAAATCGTGGAATTAATCATAGATCTCCCTTGGGCGAACGAATCTCTTCTTGGTATTTTTTATAACAATAGCTACGAGAGCGGATCGGGTTGCACCGTTTGATGGAAAAAAATTGTACCCGAATAGAACGAAAATACGTCGCGAAAATAAAATGTAAGAGCGAACTAGAATAAAATTGTTATGATGCGCGGCAACTGAAAAACACGCTGCGTCCATTCGATTTGTTACGATGGATCGATCCATTAACAGTTTATTTTTTAAACAAAAAAATACATCGCGTTATAGTTTTCATTCGCGTTATAGTATGCATGCATACATCGATGACGCAACCAACTAAACAATAACGATTTTCAGATAAATGCTATTTTTTTAAGAATCGACAAAGATTAACAATTATAATATTTCGTATTGAATGAGAATAAATCAATTAAAAGAAATAATCTTATTTTCGATCGAAGCGGATCTTCGTGCTTCAGTGTGAATTTATATACTTATCCGATTCTACAAACCGCGCATCGAAATTTTACAAAAGTTATTTCTCTGTCTCTCTCTCTTTTTTGCATGCAAACAATTTCAAGATGGACTTTACGATTTAAAGAAATTAGATGATCAAGGAAATATCATATTTAATGTCAAGGAGCGCGACATTAAGTCTTAGGCTTCCCCGTCGGACTTCCAGATATTCCAAAAGAAATTCCACCGTTCACGCACCCATTGCGACCATTATTTCCGGGGAAACTTTCGTTTCACGAGTAATTTCACTAGAATAAATGGCACATCCGAACGCCCGTCCGTTTCCAGAATTCAAGATCTCTTCAAGAGAACGCGGGGTGAGGTCGATTATAATTCGTCATTCCGACAACGCTTATCATTATACTGCGAGGGGAAATATTACCCAGTTGGAGCAAATTCCGCCCGTTACATCGAGCATAGCGCGCAGAATCGTAGAGTAATGCGCCAATTAACCCTTCACGCCCCAAGAAAATTTCGAGAGGAATGGGCGAATATTAAATTCTTTTTTTTTTCACTCAAATCAGTTATTATATGATGAAACGGTTTCGTAAAAAAAATCTGTAAGTATAGTTTACGAATTATAATTATTCTCTTTTTTACGTGACAGGAGAACGTGCATATAGTATTGAAATTCATACATTAAATCTTAACATATAGTGCCACAAAAATATCGGGTAATTTCTCTCTCACGTAGCGTTGACTACAAAACTACATTGCGAAAATTATATGTTAGCAGCGAAATGATACAAGTAAACATTATCATGCATTTTTGTAAGATAAACTTCCAGACACGATAGAATATATAAATACATGATTATAGTCTATAGACTATCGCGCGCAATACAAGTGTAAAGAAAAGTAAAGATTAAAAAATTTGATCGGTTTCAAGTCGCTGAAATAAAGGTTAAAGAATATTCGTTATACCATATCTTTAGATATAACGATCATTGTAATTTATTTATCAAGCTAAAGGAACGCTGACCCCAACAATAGTAAACTGAATAAAACTGAAAGGACAGCAGTAAGTTCACCTAACGCAAAACATGTCGACATGCAGACAGACGAGAAGATTGTGTAAGAACGTTTCATCGGACTCGTTCGCGGTCGATATAGGGTGAGAAAAGAGAGGGAATTTATTTTTCCCTGGCGAGGATAAATCTGCGCATGCAGGTAAATCAATTTCCTGGCTCGCGGCGAGACCTGCTAGAGACAGGACGAGTCGTTACGCTTTTTATAACATTTTTCCAAGTCAATTTCCTTTCGCCCATCGACGAGGAGAATCCAAGGTTTCTCTCTCGAGAGAAAGAGAGAAAAAGAGAGATACATTTTCACGAGTACGGATACAATTTTAATCCTTTGAAAAAATTGCAAACCCTCCGAAAAAAATTTTTTTTATCCATAGCAACTAGAAATAAATTTTTATCTCCATTTCCACCGGTATCTTTTCATAAGTTCTGACGATTATTCTTAACACTCCAAATAATACGAACAAAAATATAAAAAATCTGACAATTTTTCAATGATATCAGTTTTTTAAAACTTTCTAATTGTTAATATCACAAAAATGCAGTTAAAAAAACGCAAAGCAATTCATTTTCTCAAAGTAATTAATATGTTCAATTGTTTCATATCTTTTTAAATATATATAATATTGAATTGTAAACATTTTTTCAGATCTGCATCAATTCTGCAAAATAAATATGAATAAAAATACAAAGTCTGATGTTTCAGTTTTTGGATAAAAAAAACTTTTTAATTGTTAATGTGCACAAAAATCCAGTAAAAGATGCATTCTCAAAAAATAATTATAATAAAATAATGTTTAACCGTATCTGCACCGTATCTCTATTTAAATATAAAGCATTGTTAAATATTTTTTAGATTTTATCGATATCGCGCGCGCGAATAACGCTCACGGAAATTTGCAATGCGGGAACCAGCACGGACGCAAGAGGCGATTGTTTTACAATCCTCGTGACGAACGTTTCCACTTCCGCATCCCGCATACCGTGTCGGCCGAACTTTTAGGGCCACAAGGAATTTAGGTCGCACAAGAGACAAAAGGCGAGAGTGCATCGCGGTGCTACGCTCGCTGTTCGTCACGCACTGGGGAGCACGCGTCTGTCATGGACGTCGAGAACGTCCCGATGGATATCGATGGTCTCTCGATGCTCAAATCCAGCTCGTCGAGTAGCTGGGTTAACCGTGGGGAGAGGAGAAGGCCATTGCCGCGCCGTGGTAAATCGCGAACATGGCGAGTCCGGAAACGCTGCACCGGTGCGTCGGCGATGGATACATCGACGGAAGAGAGACACTGTCGCAGGATCGGTTGTTGTGCGCCAATGCCATTATCGTGTCTCGACGATAACAATGCAAGAACGATGCGGTACAATCGTAGAACACGTGATGTTACACTGGATCGTCGTCTCCGCAACGCGCTATTGTTCAACATATAGTTGGCTTCACCCGCGTGAGCATTCGTACTGATTGCGAGCCGCTGTATATCGCGCGCGATCCGCGGATGATCCGCTGCTCGCTACAAAGTGGCCGTTGCCTGCTTCTACATTTTGAATCATGCATACGAAGTGCATATACATCGAGTCGAGAGTGTTAAGCCAATTGTCATATCGAGAGACTTCTGTGTAATATAATATAATAGTATAGCTATGTACAGTACAATGCTAATTCCTCTATGTACTGTTTTGTGGTGAGTGTAACTAAAAAAAGCGCGTACTGATTTTATTGACATAAAGTGTCTATAATTGCTATATTGACTAGAGACGCACACTATATATGTCCCTGGATGTAACATTATATTCGAATTTTATTTTTTTAATTCTTCTCTAAATTATCAAAAATTTACACAAATAACTCGTACTACAGGTGAATAAAAAGAGAAATCTTTTAAAATTTTGGTTCGACTCCTTTCAACACGCGCAAGTATAAAAGATAAGTAAAATTAATTTTGGGCAAGAAATAAAATGATATATACAATTAAAATACTTAATAACATGGAAAGTGTATTATATATTATCATTATTCTGTGGTCTTTATGAAATATTAATAATGCTTCCATAATGTAAAATTTAGTCTTCCACGTCAATATTAAAGAGTGATGTCATCCGATATTGTTTAATTAGCGATGCCTAAAATATTTGGAATTATGATATACACGTCAATGTGGTCCTGAATATTCAAGAACGATTTAATTAATTAATTCGTTGAGCTGAACCGTATTGAAAAAATGAGGTTGCCCAGACAATTAATTTACGGAAAAACGCTCTTGGCTTATTCAATCGGCGTTTCCGCAATACGAGTGCATGCGTGGATGTTAGGTGATGAGCAAGAGTCAAAAGGGTAAGAGAGAAATAAAGAGAGAAGGACACAGAGCCAGAGAGAGAGAGAGAGAGAGAGAGAGAGAGAGCGAGAGAGAGGAGAGGAGAGGAGAAAGTCGATACGTTGGACAATGGGGAAGGAGGATAACAATGCCCAGCATGGGGCGAGTGGCGAGACAATGCACCGCGGCTGGTCCGCACCCCGTCGCGAATCCCTAAATCAACGTTCAGCATATAATAAAACGGCGACGCGCTGACTAAAGGGACTTTAATGAATCGAGCACGATTTTCCTTCCGCCAGCATCCACTTCTGTCGCGTGTATATCGCTCTTTCATATCGCCAGTACCGCCTTTCGACACCGTCAATACCACGCGCGAGTATCGTACGTGAAACGCCATCATTCGATAATTGGCGGCGATAACTGAGAAAGACATCTATGAGCTACTTTAAATTATAACGACCGATTGTGCGGGAAATAACGGGACCAATTGTGAGCTGCACTTTTTGTGAAAAAGACGTATGTATAGGAGAATTGACTGCGCACATTTTGTTGAAAGAAACATTTCTTTAGATCACATATTGGAAAGTGGATTAAATGCATTTGTTGAATTATTGTAGGAAGCATATTTAGAAATCTGCATACTAAAAATAAAATTGTTGCACGGAAAAAATAATTTTGCTGAAATATCTAAAAATACAGCTAAATACAAATCCGAAAATAAGTTTCTTGAATCATCAAAATAATCACGTAGGAATCTCAAGCATAATAAACAATACAGTTAAAAGTTTAGATATTCTAACAATCAATTTAAGCATCCTAAATCATCAATATTTTGATGATCGAACAAGATTATTTTCTAATCTATGCTTATCTAAATTTTTAGATATTTCAGCAAAATCGTATTTTTCGTGTGAAGACAAAACTTATAAATATTGTATCTAATTGTAAGAGAAATATTGTAAATACAAAACGTATGTTAAAATATTTTTGCAAATACTTAATATATATAAAACATTAAACTGATTTTAAATTTATTGTACTCTAATTATCCCACTGACTCTTATCAGATCTTTATAGTTTATCATTATTAAATACGTGTTTGTTATAAACGCATCCGCAAATTTGATGCTTCTCGTCATTTTGAATGCAAGTATAAAAATAAATTCATATATATAAGTAGAATTTTAAGTAAGAATTAATGTAAGAGTATTAAGATTTTAAATCGTATTCGGAGCTTATCATAAGCCAACGGATGTAGTTATAAAGGCGAACATAAAAGTTATATTTCGCTAAAGAGAAAAATGATAAAATATCGGTGTGTCTCAGGCAATAAAAATCGAACCTTGCACACTGATATGCCACGAAACCAGTAAATATATATCCATATAAACTGTGCAATTCACAGCATTCATATGTACATAACATTTCCTGTAACTTTGCACATTAAACACGAAAACGATTGACAGTAAAACAGATCATAAACAAATTTGACATCGAATATTTTAATTTCTTTAAAAAATAAAATATCTTCGCATATATATATATATATATATATATACACATGCGAGTTATTTCAATATTCTATTTAGTTACAAATTACCAATGAAATTAAAATCATAATTTAATATTGACAGAAATAATATTATTAATCTTTCCTTGTTAAGTTAAATTTTTGAAACAGCATAAATATTCCGAAAATCATTGTTCAAAATTCGAGCTTCGAATAATTCGAAGAAAATTCGAGCTATAGTAGTGACAGTGCCATAGTAGTAAAGCCAGCTATAAAGTCAGACCACAGCTTAGTGTCGCCCTTTCAATACCAGATGAGTTGCATCTGCTATTCGAATTGCTCAAGTCCAAGTCTTTCCAAGAGAGAATAGACAAGGTACGCATATACACACGCATACGCATACGTAGGAAGAAGAAAAAAAATACAAAAAAAAAGGAAAAGAGGGAAGAACTCACGAAAAATATTTGAAATCTTCAGTGCCCGTGGAAGTTTGGGCGGCTCCACTTTTCAGTTTTTCCGTCTCTTTCTCTGATTCCCACAATTCTAACCGTCCATGTCAAGGATTTTTCAGGAATCTATATATATGTGTGTGTGTCTCCCTTTGAGACGTGAACACGAAGCGCGAGGTCCGTGGTATAAGAGCGGATTGGCTTCGTCGAAAGGATTTCATGGAATTCGAATTGGGGACGAAATGCCGCGATGAGATTCCAGATACGGCTTCGGCTAATATCGACTCACCATCGGTACTGAACAGCAAGTGGAGAGAACAGTGCGCCAAGCCAGGGTTTTCGAAAGGGTCGCGTGACAGGAATATTAATGTCCCGTGCACGTTGCGATGTTGCACAAACTGCGGAAACTATCGTAAGACGGAGTGCTTTGGTCACACAACTCCCACCGACTTGACCGAACGCGACGTGGATGCTTTTCGGGAATCGTTGACGAAAATTGATGAAGTTCGAAGAAGAATGGGGTCACAAAGAGAATTGATTATCTTTGAGCATAGTGTTTGGCTCATGATGCGCAAAGTCAGCGAGAAAATTTCTAAATTTTTCAATCCCTCACGATCTCTTATTTCTGATATCGTTTTTCATAAAGAACATCACAAGAAACAAAAATCGAGATTCCGCGTTCAGCAGTTATTTTACTTCCTTCATAAAGTTTGCCGTCAAAGCAATGGGCCGAGTTCGACAATCTGAAGGAAACTTTAAATTAAATCGATAGGATCGATAAATTTCTCTTTACAACAAGAAAACACCGTGCTTTACTTTCCCCTTAAAAAATGATTTACTCAGCAATTTAACTCCTGTTAATTAGACTCCCGTTTTATCCTTAATTTACATATGTAATTCTTAATTTTTACCCGTATTTACGACTCCATTATTCTACATTCAATTTTTTTTATATTTCTACGCAGAACAAATAAACTTTATTTCGTCGATCGTTACTCCCACTGATAGTAATCAAAAGAAAGCCTTTCTATTCTATGGAATATGAATTTCATGGTTTGATCAATCCTATCACTAAAGGACAAAATCCACCCTCACATGCACACACATGGTTCCATCAGCGTGATTGTTACGGGAGGCTTCTATCCGAACCGAGATGAATCTTTGTGCGATATTGGCGTTGCGGCTTCCTTCTTCGTGCAGCTAAAAAAAAGCAGACGCGCCAAGAAGCAGCCCTTAACACGGAGGAAACGAGACGTCAAGTCGAGCAAAGGCAGACAAAAGAACTCGAATGAAGGGAGAGTAGATCGACGTGAAAATAAAAGAAATAGGAGCATAATAAAAAAAGGGTAGCTTTATGAAAGACGCGCGCAAAAAATTGAAAGAAAATCGTTAACACGATGCAAGTGTACGTCTCGTTATTAATATAACAAAATTTAATGTATTGTCTTTTATACACACACACACACACACACACACACACACACACACACACACACAATTGCGTCCATCTCGATTACATCGTTACCGTGATGTTGACCACAACAGGGTTCGCTGCAACGTTTTTTTTTGTTAAAAGATATTATTTTCCAATATTGATTCCGAAATTCCAACTGTGCGTATTTTTACTGTACACTGAGAGGAAAAATGTACTAAATTTTAATAAATATTTGTTTAAATAATGCCAGTTGAATATTTACTGAATGTGAACATGTATTTATTTGGTACAAGAACTATTAATTTGATTTAACAATTATTTTTTGTTTGGTAAATATTTATTTTCCATAAATAAATGTTACATTGATACTATTTAAACAATTATTTATTAAAATTCAGGACATTTTTCTCTCAGTATCTTCGCTATTTCAATGCAAATATATATCTCATACATAAACTACGTCAACAATATCTATTTTTGTATAAATCCCTACTGCTAAACATGTTTATGTACAAAATTCTTTTATAAAATAAAAAAAGAGTTTACACAATATTTTATATTAATTTCATTTCGACTTTTTTTTTCACACGAAAAAAACTACTTTTATTATTTCCACATTACGGATATTATTATAATCATTATATACATTATAATCGATCAATAGAGATTGCAAATTTCCAGAGATCGGTCAATGTTAGATTCAATAAATTCTACGATTGCGGTTGTACGTGATGTTTGTGCGTTCGTTATTCGGAAGTTCTCGGAGTGAGATCGACGGGAGAGAAAAAAAAAAGCGTGGCAGAAACGAAATCACGCGAAGCAAACATTCGTTACCGGCGCGTAATATAATTAGACGCGCGGGAAATCGCGAACGAGCTCGTACCAGGAGGGGCAACGATGGAAGACTCGGAAATGCGGTACGTGTAAGAGCCAGACCACAAACACGAATTTTCCACCGAATTCTCTCCAATTTCCCTGCGATAGCCCAGCGTTCCTGGTTTCGGGGAGCTGGCTTATGGAACAACGTACCTATCACGAACTTCAGGAAGGAGCGGCAGTGTGCTCTCCCTATTGTTTGACTTGTTGGGGCAGTAATAACACAAGTTAAACCCCGGTATAACAAACCTGCATATGGAATTCTCCGATGCTTCAGCGCCAGTCGCATGCGCTGACAGTGCCTGTCTCCGTTGTGAATGCATTTCGTTGACGGTTAAATTCATTGTTATATGCAGCTGGGGTAATGAGGGATGCAGTGCACCAAATTGTCTCGGCACAATGGAAAATCAGTAAATTTACAAATATTCATATGTATCGTAATAAATATGTATAAACACTCGCAGTAACATCGTTACCCATCGAGTTATAAAGCCGAATAAACAAATCCTCGGAAAATCCTTCTTAAAAAAATGTTCGTATAAAGTTTTGTCACATTATACGTTCACATAAAGTTTTCACGACTTAGTGATATAACAATTTTCACATTGACCGATAAAATCTAGAAATTTATATGAGAAAAGAATAAAAAAAAATAGAAATGAAAAGATTAAATAATAAGATAGAAAAAATAAATAAATAAGAAATGAAAAATCGTAAATAATAATGCAAATATACGTATACATCCTCCCTCTCCCCCTAATATATTTCCAACTTCTATATATTAATTATAAAAAGACGTAGTGTATATAGTAAAAAATTGTTAAGCAAGCTATTCTACCTTGTAGGGACTAAAGTACTTCGCTCAGAAATTGGAACGAGCTTTCAGGGAGAGTAAGCTCTAATACGCAATCGCTCTTGAAACGTGGAAGTAGCTAAAGCCACGTCTGCAGCAAGCGGGCGAGGAAACCGGTAATACGGATGGGGACGAATGTAGCTTGTTAGGAGATGAATGAAAGTTGTCAAGACGGTCCAATTAATGTCAACTCTTCTGACTTAGCCTATCCGGTAGCCTGCAAGCACCGGTAAACTATTTCCCCTCCCAAGTATTGGCGTATTACGGTCTTTTGCGGAATTTAATTTGGAACTTTAATAACTTGGAATCGCATTGCTATTTTAGAATCTATCCGAATTTTAGTCACGTGAAAAGATGAAAGACGATATTCGGATGAAACGATCGAGTTAAATCTAATTTCCTGACTGTAAAATTAAAAAGAAAAATTGCAACTCCATAAATGAATACACAGACAGTAACTTATATCCCCGATGGCCCTGCCGCTCACCAAAGGATTTTCGAAAGAAATGCGACTCCTTTATCGGAGAATCTACTTATGCCTTAGACAGGAGGAACTCCTCTCTCGGCGGGCAAAGGGTAATGCAAAAGTAACTTTGTCACGGGCGCGTGGCAACTTTCCCATAGTCCGACAACTTTGGACGGGCCGGGACTAGAATAATATTATTTTTTCTTCATCGCGGGATTACATTAAAGCACCATCGCCTCGTGCCTCACGTTTTTGCGACCGGTAACTGACTGCTGTTGTCAGCTGTAGAAGATCACACGGTACTGCATTTTGCGAATTCGTCGAGGGATTCGACATATTTGTGACATTATGCTATGTGGATATGTCAAGAGAGAAAATTATAAGCCGGAATATTAGTTTTTGGAACGGAATATATCCAAAAAATGACATTTTAGAGATAAACTGTTTTGTTTGGTGTCATTCGGGGAACCGATTTATCTAATCCAGAATGGAGCAATTATTACAACTTTAAGTTAAAAAGCATTTCTACACACATAAGAAATAATATAATTTATAACCTATTATTGCGACTAGATTAACACTAAATAAGAAATTCTTTCCCATTATGAATAATTTTCGTATAAGCGAATGATATTAAAGCAGCAAAGCAAGTATATGAAAGTCTATTTTTAATAATAGCAATATATCTTCAGCTCGACTTCGTGCAGTTGAAATGCAGAAATGTTCGTTGCAGTTTGAAAATTATGCCGACAGCGCGACGCGTTTTAAAGGGGATCTAAAATCCGAGAAAGAGAGTCGGAGGCAGGTAGGATTTCGCAGGAATGATATTGGCAGCAAACAAGATCCTCTGCGAGAAATCGTTTCTGCGAATAAGAAGGCCTTTTACGACCTTGCTGAGTCAGGCAGGGCGCATAAACGAGGTGGGCGGTACCTGGCAGCCAAATAAAGTACCTTCCTCCCTTAAATCCTGTATACCAACTGAAGACGACGACGAACGAGGAAGGAAGAGAAGATACTCGTCCGTTGTGGGATCCTCGCGTGTGCGTGCAAGTCTCTGTATGTATATATCTATGTATTAACGTGTAAAACACCTATACAATCGACCGACATGTACAGGGTGGGCTAAAACACGACCACTATTCAACAGCGCCGACATTTCCGGGAGTAGTTTCCGGTGGCGTTCAAATAACATCTCTGAAGGAACATCGATCTTTGCATGAGCCAACAATTCGCCAATGGGGTAGATAGATCGGAATATCGTGCCGGTGTTTACTTTGCTGTTGTTATGCACCACCTCAAATATGATGAGTTAATGACGATCGTGATCTTGATGCGTTGGAGAGAGCATCAATCATCTTTTTACTACTTCCTCTTTGCAATTTTTACCGTTTTTACTTCAAACTCCTTCTAATAATGGAAAGCTACACATCTCCAGTTGCACATTTGAAATTTTTTAAAATTGTTTATTAAATAATTTATACTAGACAATTAGGTGTTATATATTTAATAAAATTATATATCTAAAATACATGAAACTATTCGAGATCCGATCTAAACACACATCTTTTATTAAATTAAAGATTGATAGCTAATAAAGAATAAAATAATTAATTTAAAATTAATCAGGATTAAAAAATTCGAACGAAAGTCAATAATAAATTAAGAAAATAATTTGTCACTTATTCAAGTATTATATCGAGTAATATAATATCGAGTAGATAAATAAAAATCATATTTTAATTATTGACATATATAAAGAGAAATGACTTAATTAATGTAGCGCGAATTTCACGCAAATGAAATGAAATGAAAATTGCTGTCGAGTATTTGAAAACAGCGATCAGCGATCACCGATTGAGTAATCAATAGTCCTGGAATTTCAATGGAGTTCTCTCGTCGAATTACCGAAGCATGTGAAAATCGATCGTAGTTGCATGTAATGATCGCAGGCAGGCATGCGGACGCTTACATTTTAGTCGGAATGTAATTCAAGCAAAATCTTCTTCGGTTAGTTTCATTAACATCGCAGACTGTCCTGTATCCTGTGGGACAACGGTAATAGAAGCACCAGTGCACACATGCTCGTATAACTTCGCATTATACATTCTTTCCCATTATGCAAATTCTTAGTTATTATGCAAATGCGCCGACGCTTCTTTGGTTCGCGTGCGAGAAAAAAATATTTAAACGGGAGGTCACGTAACAACGTCGCGTTCCCTCTGTATATTTGTAATACGTTTTAATAGCATTTCGAAAATAAATTCATACACTCAGTTGGCATTCAGAAAATTCAGTTAGAATAGAGTCTATGCACTCTTGTAACAACATGAATATTAGTAATAAAAAGAAAGGGTGTCTCTTGCGGAGAAACTTATGAATTCCCTCATACCCATCAAAGAAAATTAAAATTTTCCTTTCGCGTTTAATGAAAAAACCTGTACCAACACAGCTGTATGTAATATTGCCGATAAGTTCGTGTACATAGCCAGTCGGTAAAGAGGAATTTTAACGCTAAATTTTAAAAGTCTTATGTTATGTTAATTCGACATATTAATTTCACAAAGAATCTTTTCTTACAATCTTTCCTATTTCCTTAATATTTATACACATAGATATAAACGTACCAGAGGCAAAAAGATATTGTTGAGTTTAGAAACAAAATTTATAGCAAAGCTTGTTGCAAAAATTTATCTTTTTATTTATATTTTTTATATTATAAACAATATTAAGTGAAAATCAACGAAAAAAAATGTTCAACACAAATAAGCAAAGGAAGCCATATTCGGTCAAGATTCTAGGGCCTAATAATATTTGTGTGAGAGAATTTTTCAGTTTATTTTATATTAAAATTTTATAATATATATGCATTTAAAACTTTTTATATTACACTAAAAAGCGTTTATTTATTTATTTCCGAATCTCTACTCGTGATTTTTGTTTTTTCCTTAACGTGTCGAGGTAATTATCTGTTTATTCATAATTATAAGGTGGATTTGGGTGATTTCAACTTATAACCGTGTTCAAAGTGAAGAGATAGAAGAATATATTGATGCACCGCGACGACCACAACTAAATTCGCATTTATGGTCAGTCAGATAAATGCGGTGGCACCGCGCTTTTGTGGAACGACGAAATGATATAGACGACGTGTACGCATACGCATATACATATACATATACATATGTATACAGTGACACGTGTAGCATTTATATAATACTGTATTCGGCACCGCTGTCGCTCTCACCTATGCGCCCTTGCACCGCAAACTATTGGACAATTGAGCAATGTGGGAGAAACAATAAGCCGGCGTGTATCATTGGTGAGGCACAAACCGCTAACCAACGAGCGGAAAAATGCAAAGCGTTAATTAATGGAAGGAACGAAAGTGCACTCTAAAAGCCAGCGGTTACAACGTATTGCAGGGAATTGCGATTGCAGATTTTAATCACGTTGAGGAATACTCGGCATAGCTCCTGCAATTTTTGTCTAACAAATCCTTTGTTATGAGAACAATATACATGCGTAGGTAGAAAAAAAAATTGCCATACGATTATAAATTTACACGTAATAATCATAATAAAATATTCCCGTATTGTTTATCACAAACAAAAAATACATACTTCCAATTTCTCGATTAATATTACAATTTGATATACCTGTTCGTAATAAATTTGAACTTTCTGACTGGAAAATCTATGCTGGAATATCTATTGGAAAATGTGGAAAAACTTCTACGTAAAATGTAATACATAAATATTAAATATGCCAATAAAGTTATTGTGATAATGTAGATATTAATTAGCAATTATGTGTCGTATTAGTTTTTTACATATAAACGACGACATAAAATAAACGTTGGAGAGTGTATACACAAATATATATGCTCCTTATCTTCCATATACGCATTAAGCTATGTGTGCGAAGTAATGAGCGTGAAATTTAAGGGACACGACATTGCCCTACCCTAAGGCATCACTCTCTGAGCCGGATTCTCGTATCTCAGAAATCTCTGCCTCTACTTAGCATTTATCTCGGGAATTGGGTTAAGAACCGGGGCCCTCCCCTGCGCTCGTTTTTCTCTCCTCAGGGACTCTTGGAGCCTGCGGCCGGCGGCCCATCGAGGGTGAATTTAAACGAAACCCAATCCCCGCGTGAGTTACGGACCACGATGTCATAATTTGCCGGCAGGAAGATATGAATCTTCAAAATATTAAGTATTGTTCGAGATATTTACTGCGATTATTATTAAATAATTTGGCAATAATTTATACACATGTTACATTTTCATAAATATACCATATAAAATATAATTATAATAAATTTGGGTTATGTTATAATTATCTTTTTTATATCGGGGAATTAAGATTATCATTTGTTTATTTATCAAGTTTAAAAATTATTTCTTTGATATTTTTGAAGAAGAGCTCTCTATTATTCATTAGGCTTATAATTAATTAGGATTTTAATTAATTACGTAAATTATTAAAAATAATTATTATCGTTACTTGAGAGAGGATGTTTGATTATATATTTTATATTTAAAGTATGTTGTTAAATATTTCGAGCTAGATGCTCATTTTGAAAGCTACATGTAACGTGCGTAACAAAAACGTGATAAAGACAATTGCAAAAATACAAAATTAGAATATATATATAATGCCAATTGTACAATATTCCGGAATTTTTTCTGAGAAAATTGGAGAATGCTGTTACATTTATATCATATTTCTAACATTGTAGAAATGGGAAAAAAAATAAACGATAATGTAGTCTCGAGAACTCGTTTGGTCTACGCTTATAGTAAACGCCTCATTCCGTTAACCAACTATGTGAAAACTGCACTAGAATGCTAAAGAGATAGATAAACAGAGAGAAAATGAGAGAGAGAGAGAGAGAGAGAGAAAGAAAAGATAAGACAGAGGGAAAAATAGGAGGGAGGAACGGGAGGAGAAGCGGGCTCTTTGTACCCACGGGGCCAAAGTTTAATCTTGTAAACGTATAAAAAGTTTAACCAGCAACGTCGGTGGATATAATGTTACGCGGTGGGAAGTTAGCTCTGATAAAGAGGATGTAAATTGAAGAGTAGCCGTGGAATATAGCGAGAACTGAAGATGAATTCTAGGGTCGAGCGAGATCGAAATACGCGATGAGAATTAAGAACGAATTTTGCATTACGTGGATGATGAGGATACACTCTAAAAAATATCAGTATGGATTTAATATCCATGTAGTGTTAATATTAACACCAACGTGATGTGGATTTCAAACTTCTAATGTAGATTTAAAATCAATGGTGTTAAACTCACATCATATTAATATTAATAATGTTAATATTAACACTAACACAGTGAAAATTATAGACACCGCTATTTTTTAGAGTTTAATTCTATCCAGGTAATGATTACCTGAAAAAATAATATACCGTTACATCAGCTTCCTATCACTTTTGCTATTTATCTCGAGTCGACTAACAAGTGGGTTAATTATTTATTTTCGCGCAAAATTATATACAATAATCAAAATACATTTTTACATCTAACAATATAACATAGCGAGTTTAGCAAACTTGCCTGATGAGAAGCAATTTTACAGATATAATGGATACGATGTGAAAAGAAAAGTGAATCGCATCAATAGCTCAGAGACGTCAAACTTCGTGTTACGTCACCATCAAAACAAGGATATTACAAGGATATTACAAGGATGAATATCGGAGAGATGGTGTTTTGAAGATAATATTTTTTTACAAACATACAACATCACAGACGTATATTTTCATAAATTTATGCTCACGGTAATCGATTTCGACATTGGTTACAGCTGTTCCAACCGAAGAAGCTAGTTGAGAGAAACATCGCGTCTAGTACGGGCTGTAGTTTATGTCCGTGCATTAACATAGAAAATACGAATCACTCCGAACTACTGACCTCCCTACTCTCCTTTGCCCGCCAGGCCATTTATCCATTAATGGTTATGCTATCATCTTCGTGGGCATTAGCGCAGCGAGAATGTTATCCCTTGCTCACGATGCTGTAACTATCGATTTCCATCGTTTTCCATCGCGTTCTAGCATTAATAACATCGAGGAACGTAAATCCTCGATAGAAAATATCTTTTGTGATATAAATCGATATATCTTTTATTTTTCTGTATTTTTATGCAAACTAAATTTCGATCATGATAAAGGATCTGTGAAGTTAGTATATTCTATTAATATGAAAAAAATAAGTAGCGCTTTTCATAGTTCCTTATAAAAATAAAAAAAAACATTCCACACTTTTTATGATAAAAAAAATCAAAATTAGCACATCATACTTTCATTTTTGAATTCTTTAATATAAAATATCACTATTTTTTTCAAATGTGCTATCTTCACAGATCTCACGGTAAAATCTAGTATAATTTCAGAAATAACAAATATAGACAAATATAGATTACAGAAATAATATTGACAATAAAATGTATCCTTAAATAATTGATCGTAATAAGAAGCGAAAAAAAAAAGAAGATTATAAAGAAGATATGAAGATAATAAAAATATGAGATTTTTTTCTCGATACAACTAGTTCTTAGAACAACGTAATACAGAATTACTGAAGGTCAGTAATAATTAAAATGTTCTCAGTTATAACGCCATAAGTTAGTAATAACTACATTAATTACACTTATAATAGTATAAATTTAAAATCACTTTTATCCATGAACACTTTTCTTTTCAAATTGTATAGTAGCGACTGTGTCTAATGCGTATTTAATTTTAATGTCGTGAGTCTTTTTAGCTTCTTGTTAATGATTCAGTTATTAAGAGTAATTTCCATCAAACCGGTAGTAAGACCTTTAAATACTGGGTTTTACGAAATTAAAAACCCGTATTACGTAGAGAGCCGTCTAGTCTCCAACTTTTAATTGTGATCAAAATCTTTTCTCTAATCGTATTATAACATATATAATAAAGTTAAATAACGATTCTTTTAAAACATTAATAATTGCAAGTTTTCGATCATCGTAGCATTATTGTAATTTAACTCTTTTTATATATTTTCATCATGATTACACTATTTTTTAAAAAATTGAAATATATTTTTGTATTAGATTATTCGCTACAATACAAGTAATTAATTTTAATAAGTAATTAATACTTTTATTTATCCCTGTTTAATCATGTGAATTGTCATCTGATCTTGTCATCACACGCACGCATGAATGAACTGACGTCCTTTGCCCCGTACCGAAATCAAACACTTATACTCTGCGAGTTATGTACCGACGAAGAAATGTTACGCGTTTTGATGAAAATATCGCAAGTCAGTCTTTTTGATACGCTGTCATTCCGCTCGACGGAAACAAATCGCACGTCGCATTATCGGCGCGTCTCGCAGCCGACATTTTTCCACGCAAACATCTCTCACGCGCGTTCTCTCTTCCCGAAATGTCCCTCCTAAATCTCCGAGGAATAGTGCGGGTTTGTGAAAGCTTGTCGATGCCAGGGACATAGACGGATCACACCCGTAGGATTGCCACCGCTGGTTCGACGCCTCTCTGACCAAACGCAAAGAGAAAGAAAGGAATCGCGCCCAATACAAAAGCCATTACGCGAGGCTTCCATCTGCCAATCACGAAAATTGCATGCCATTACACGCTCGACAGATTCTTGATTCTAATACGTCGTCGCAGGGAAGCATACTCCAACAGACGAAGTTGATACAAGATATATAATAATAGGTGAAAGCATATTAATTTGTTCCGAGAAAAAAATGTACTGAAATTGAACATCTAGTAAACAATAAATCATAATCAATTCAAAATGACTTGAAATATTATAATATGCATTAAGCAAAAAATAAATTATATTAGTGAGACGCTTTATTAAAAGTTATTTTTATATAATATTTAAAAAAAGAATTTGATACAAGCCAAATATTTTAAGTAAAAAGAAATTATATTAAAATAACTCAAATGTTAAATATATTAATTTGCAAAACTGGACAAATTTATATGTTTGTGTAAACATCGTCGTTATTGGGTCATACATTAATTTTATTAAATGTACTGGCAACAAAAGACATAATGCCAAATTGCATCGTTGTTATGTATATTTTGTATCCACATGAAAATGGCACAAACATGTCATAATTTCACAGCTACTTTAGCCGAAAATTATGATATATTAACGAGTAACAATTGTCAATAACGCAACGGTAAAATGCTTTCTACTGGTCTCCTTCTTTCTTTTCTAAAGTGTGATTAATTTGACCGTCACTCTCAAAAAGCGAGCAGTCATGAGTTTATTTAGCTGAATACTTTAAACACAATGGTTTTTATTTAATTTAAAAGGCTTTCAGAACTTGCACATTTTCCCGTACGACTTTTCTTAATTGATCGTCGATACACGAACGAATGGAATCTCGTACATGAGCACAAATCGATATACGACTTTTGCACCTTGTATTTCTATCAACTCGACGAAAAGTTTCCGACCGGCGATGGTGAAGTTTGACCTACATCCGCGTTGGACCGATACTTCCGAACCGTCATCGACACACATACTCACACACACACACACACACACACACACACACAGACACACGCTCTCATGAATCTCGAAGAACTCTGTTTCAAAATCAGAGAAAAGAAAATAAACTATAACGTGATCAAGATTTCGTTTCGCGACCTCGCCTTATAACATCTCAGAGCGTCTGATCAATAAAAAAAAGAGAAAGAACAGGTAGTCGAAAACACTAAAATGAGTCGGAAAATGGGAAAGCGTGCGAATGACGACGAATCGGAGAACAGAAAAGCTAAGCCAAGAGAGGAAAAGCGCTCGTCGGGAATCGATAAGAAATCACGGCGCGCGCGCGCGCGCTCTCGCCGGAATATTTCTGCATTTGCATGCAATTTTCGAGCTGTTCCGCGCGAACGGAGGAGAGGAATGGATTTACGATTCGATTAAACGCGTATGCCCCACGATATTCCGGCTGGTTCCGCAAAACGATTCGACGATTGCCTCGCGAATGGCTCTCGAAAAACCATCGGGTGTGGTGTTTGCGCGCGGCGCGTAACGACAGCACCGGCAAAAAAATTAATTTGGCACGATATCACCTTCGATTATAACCAACACGATCACGTCAGGATAGATACGTAACTCCAAATTGTTAAATAATTTAATATTTTCCAAACATTCGAGCCACGTAATTGACTTCTTGATACAAATTACTATATTTAAAATTTCGTACGTCAAATTTTAAATAAAAAGCATGTTATTTGAAAATACTGAATAAATGAAAAATATTAAAATGAACAAAATTACCGTCAAATAACAACTATTACTGACAAACGCTTGTTTAATTAAATCTCTAATTAATAATGTTCAATCTTTCCGTAGTTTAAACAAAAAAACAAATAGAAGAATAATTCAATATTAATATTAAACCAACATTAAACATTCAACAATAATTTCGTCAACAGTAATTTCGCATTAATGTATTGGAAAAATCGGCAATAAATTTATTTAAGTTAGCTCTCGTTGCAAATTATTCTTTCGTACGTCAACAAAAATTTTCGGTGAATATGAGAGTGACCGAACGATAATATCGAAAATTTCTCTGACCATTAACACCATTTACAGCCGCGCGGATATTCACGCCTCTCGATTCCATCGAATTTTCTGCACTGTTGCCTACTACAAATATTAAATGATCATTAAAAACGTTATGTAGAATATAGAAACGATATCATTTCTCATCGTGGAAAAGTACTCACAAATTTTATTAATTTAATTTTTATATTTATTCCTGAGAGAGAGAGAGAGAGAGAGAGAGAGAGATCGCTTTTCGTTGAATTTGTTATGTAAAATATTATTACAGAGCTCTACATGGAATAATATATTAAAAGTCATCTCTTACGAAAACTCAGTACTAGTACACATCAAGACAGATAAAAGCGACTTTACAAAGATGAACACGGAATAAGATGACGAAAGATAAGTCTCAAGTAACTCTAAACGCGCTACACGAACTCGAAACACATGCACTTCGCTGCGTTAGCATGGGATAATTTTAAGACAACTGCACTTAACATTCTCTTCGCTCCTCTTTAGTAGGTACGAAACTGGGTCACGGTGTGTAACACGAATGTTTTTCAAGTAAACAACGGTGCAACGGTGAACAAGCGAGCGATAAATTTCTCCCGTTTGCAAAATGCTAAAATAAAAAGGATAAAGAGAGAATATTATCCAAATAAAAAAACACTACTTTGAAAATGAACTTTAAAATAACGACAAAATTTTTCTCTGTCGCACAGACACGCGCAACAGACAGAAAGAGTATTTAAAAAAAAATAAAGTGTAAAAGAAAGAAAAAGAACTAAAGTAGTCTCTAAACTTTCATCAAGCCATTTAAAACCTCGTTCCCTGCAAGCTATAATCGATCGAAAGTTTACGAAAAAAGTATCAAGACACGAAACAAAGGCGCAGTTAAGAGAGAGAGAAGTAGAGGAAGAAAATGAGAAAAGATGGAAACTACGTAAAGCTAGTGATACTGAAGAAGTACGACGATTTAGTAAGTGAGAGAGAGAGAGAGAGAGAGAGAGAGAGAGAGAGAGAGAGAGAGAGAGAGAATATATCTCCGCGTATCGTGCCACACGATAAACGTTGGGACGCACGCCTTAACAAAGCGTGGCCAGGAAGAAGAATGAGAAGGATTGCAGGCGCGAAAGAGAATAAAAGAAGAAGAGAGTTGGAAGAGAGCAGTTCAACCTCCTGCTCTGGGATCGATTCGCGAAACTTTCTGGCTCGGTAACGATCGCTCGCGCGCATTTCTTCAGCGAAGATGGTGCTGCTAGTTCCTCGGAATACGGAAAATGCTTCAGACACGAGAACGGAAACTCGCAATGAGCGTACGAGATGAAACGAGCAGGAATTGAAGGAGTCCTCGCCCAACTTGACCGTACCGAAAAATTGGACGGCGCTTACGAGTTCCGAACGTGTGTGGATTTACAAAGATATCTCTCGCGTTCCTCGTGCACACGCATATATTCCGCGCCGATCGAAATGAGCTCTCATATCAAAATATATACGTACGTGTAATATTGCGTACTCTCTAAATCTGAATCAGTGGATAATCACTAATATCAATGCCGAGTATGCTACTTGATTGGTAATCAGTGAATTAAATGTGAGATTCCTAACCTAGTTAATCTTTATGTGCTCTAACTAATCTTGTTTTGCACTTAAATGAATATGATATTGGAAGATTGAAATTAACATGCAAATATCAGTATTTTAGTTATATAATGCTCAATATATATATTATATTCTATTCTTCCTTTTTTAATCGAACTTCATTGATTATCAGTACCAAGTATGCCACTGGGTTAACTAATGACTATTCACTGACTCAGATTTAGAGAGTAATAAGCCGAGAAATTTCACCGAAATTACGGACATTACATTTGTCATCGACATTCTCATATACTTATAAACATTAATTATTTGTTTACAGCATAGTTTTTATACTCTTATGAAGAAATTGATGTAACTAGTAGCTTATAAAAATCAATTATAAAAGAATATAAAAGTGATGTTTTTTTTTCGTTCATTATCTTCTTTTATATAAAGTGATATAAATACTTCGGGAAAAAAGTATTATAGAAAAAAGCAACGTTTTATTTCATTGATAAACAGCACTTTTAATCCGTCTGTACTTTTATGATAAAAATATGAAAATTAACATAAATGCGACATAAGATTTCTTTTTTTTTATCGTACGATGCGATTGTGAGATAAAGAAAGAAAAACGATGGATTTTAAAGCAATCTAGATATTCCTCCGATGTACGCTCCTTTACTTGAGTGCTAACGGAAGCGAGACAGGGTACCACTCTCGCGCGAATTGCAGACAGAGCGAGTGTCAAATGATCGGAAACCCTAATCAGGAGTCGCGCAATCAATTATCGTGCTGCGCGACGGCAAAGCGTTTAAGCGATCTCAGATTACTGCGCTCACTCTCCACGTCCCGAACGCCCGCAGAGAAATTGTGTTCGATTCAGCGATTCCTGTCTGCCGACCGAAAGCACTCAGCCCCTCCGCTTGCTCTCCCGCTGTCTTGCACCAAGAGTTTACGCGATTGGTGCCTAGTCAAGTGTGATTTACAAGTGTAACTCGGCCTTTCCTTGATGGCCAGCGTACTGTATCTAATTCTGTACTCGAAACGACTTTCCTCTTATCGCATATAATAATATTCCCTGATTCGACGCGATAAATTGCGTTATTTTTAATTCTGCGTACACATTTACTCTGTACAATTTTAATTAATAAATTTTCCGAGAGAGAGAGAGGGAGGGAGGGAGGGAGGGAGGAAGAGATAAGACAAGCTTTTCATAAAAAAATATCGAATAAAAAAAATAAAAGAAGGAATTATATTTTTCGGTCAAAGCGAATCTTGGTGCTTGATAATACACATATACAAATACATTTTTCGGTTCTATAAAGTACGATTGTTAAACTTAAAACGCAACCATAAGCTTGAAAATAGCGTCACAAGTTACGTTGATCGTTAATTTAATAATAAAGAAAATTTAATAATAAATTTACTAATAAGCATCAAAGTAAAAAAATGTGATATTTTTTTTTCCAAAAATACATTTTCCCTTCTATTTCTTTTTCTCAGCCGCAAAAGTAGATCTTTACCCTCATTCCTCGCTGACCTTTTCCTTTTTCTTGATTACAAGTTCAGCTGCCGTTCGTTTCCGTACCGTGTAATTCGGCTCCGTGACCGTCTTGTTCTTATTTTTCTTGCCCGACCTCTCTCTCATCCTCTCTCGTGTGACAACTTCAGCACCGCGTCTCTTAACCCCTGTCGCCGTGTGCACCCTTTTTCGACTTATATACCTCGACCGGAGCGACATGAGCTCACCTACGTGGTCGCAGGAAAGCGGGATTATAAAACTTTCGTCGGAACGTAGCTAAAGTCACCGGGGTGAATTTTAAAGTTCCACCATATCGTGTCCACCTTCAATACGACGGCCCGCCGTGGGAGTACAACTTTGTAAATTCTTTTGTTACATTTTACATTCGAATTCGTAAAGAATATGACGCGAAGGAATATCCACCTCTCCCCCTCTCCCTCTTCTAAAATAGTAAGAAATTCTTTCAAGTTGCTGCTAGTAAGCTTTTTACGAAATTTAAATATTTATACATGAGATACTGCACGCAGGAAACATAATGTCCAATTATATTAGCATATACAAAGTGTCCTAAAATTGACGGCTAAAAATATTATAACAAGAAAATTTTGGAAAAATTAAAGAAAAAAATTATTTGCATTTTTTTTAGCAATTTTTATCTTAAACAATAATTTCTATATAAAGATATAAAGATTTAAATATGGACAATTATAGACTATATACTTAGATAGTCGCCTATGAATATTAATGGACGCGTTGAAATGCGCTCTCATTAGTGCTCGCTAATACTACCGCATGCACGATTCATCGACACGTGACACTGTCTAAAAATAGTCGGTAATTCTCCATATTTAATTTCTTATTTCTAAAATTATTGCTAAAAATACAAATTTTTAAATAACTGTTAAATAACTTAATTTTTCGAGAACTATCTTGCTATAATATTTTGAGTCACGAATTTTGGGAGACTCTGTTCTGGGATAATCAATTCTGTACACATCTTCATGATTTACACTGAAGAAAAATTCTGATTGAAAATAGACGAATCAGAATTTTTTGGTTAAATTTATTAGAATTCTAGTTGAGATAATCGGAATTCTGGTTGATACAATATTTCTGGTAAAATTTATTAGAATTCTTATTTTTACCAAAATAATTATATTAATCAGAAGTTACCTCAACTAGAATTTTAGACTTAACCAGAAAATTCTGATTCATTGTTTATTTTCCACCAGAATTACTTAATAGAGAATTAATTTAATCCAACCAGACCATTTTTCTCAGTGTACTATCGTTGTAATTGACATTTTTATCTTATCAGTCTTCTACAAATCTATGTATAGCAAAGCACATCATACATGAAGTGCCAACGTATGTATTCTCGTGTAAAAGACCCTCACAGTTGAATCCACCGGATACAGCAAATCGCGCTAACGTCAGCTTTTACGTAGAACGTAAGCACCTTAAATATTTATGAACACACACACTTTCCACATTTCCGTGTATAATAAACTTATTCATGCATTATTCACGTATGTGAAAAGCCGCGAGTGACGCGGAAACAAATCTGTCCAAATCAAATCATCGAGAATTTACGGCCGTTGATCAAAATACAAAGAATTAAATGCTATTTTTTTTATGATAAGATATAAAAGGTCGCGCCCTCAGCTAACGAATAACGGCGATTTATCGTGCGTTTTAAACTTACGTGCTCCGTTATCGACCTGGCACTGCCCTGTTCCCCAATTACGACGCCGACGACGACGACGCCGACAACGACGACGACGACGACGACGACGACGAAGAACAGGAGGAGGAAAGGGAAAAGGGAGGAAAGGGACGCCTGCGAGCCGTGCACCTACGTGAGCGTAAACGACGAGGATTATCGAAGTTTCCTCGCTGCTGGGAAAAGCTTAAGGCTTCTTCTCTCTGGGCTCCCTTTTCTCCCTTCCGCGTCCAATGGCAGCAAAAGACCTTCGGTGCACACGAACGAACCAACGTTGCTACGTGGATTCATTATTCCCTTTAGATTCTCGCTGTTGCCCTCGCGGACACGAGACTCTACGTACAAAGAACTTCGAAACGGTGTACACGAACACGGTATACACCTGAAGATATAGTCTAACACGGACGAGTTATAGCGAGATTGTAAGCTACACAATTACGAGAAGAAAGATTTGCAGGCTTTAATTATAATAATTGATTATATATTATACATTAAAATATTTTTATAGATGATAAATCTTATAATCGCTGAATTGCTATAAATTCCTTGTCCTAAAATTTCATAGCTTTTTTCATAGCTAATTTCCAGACCAAATGATTTAATTAATTTCATGATTTTCCGTGACTTCAATAATTTTTTAAAATTTTTTGTATTTTCGTCCTGATTTGAAAATCGTTCAATATTTTGTTAAGGAAGTTAACATAGCAATGTAAATTATTATTGATATTATTAACCGCTTGCAATTAATTTTTCAGTTGATAGTAGGTATTCCAAAACAGCGTAAATGTAATGTACGCATATCAAACTTCTTTAAACCTAAAAATTTTAATTTTCCAAAAAATTCCCTGATTTTTCCCTGATTTCCAGTTTTGTGACAAACCTGAATCGTCTTAAAATTGAGTGACATTAATTCTTTAATCCTCTACAATCATATATTCTACTCTCTGTAATCTGGATCTTTTTTATCCAGCCCAAGTTTTATGGTTCTAAGCTTTCAAAAAAACAAGAGCTTCCTTTGTTTCTTAGACATTTTAGAGTAAAATTTTTCTTGCATTAAAAAATCCAGATTGTAGATGGCTAACTAAATAAATGATATTAATAAGATGCAATGATTATCATCATTGAAGAACATCTTATCTTAATAAATCCTATCAGTAAATGGCAATTATTACCGGAAGAGGCTTGTTATTCAGAAACAAGATTTCGGTCGATAAATCGCGCTAAAGAGACGTAGCTTGTAGGAATAGGAAAAAATAGTTCGCGCTCGTCGAAAAACGGCAAATCTTTTTCCCGCTTCTTCCAACACTGTAACTAGTGAAAACCGTGGAAAGAAGCAGTCGAGCGTTTTTTCCTATGGGATATCTCTCGAGCTCATCGAAGGTTACCGTATGCACGTACAGACAAGATTTTGTGGATACAAATACGATGCCTCTGGCCAACCGTGAAAATAAGCGTTCGTTTTATTCTTATTCGCGACCGAAACACGTGATCGGACTGTCCAGCGACTCAGCAGAATGAATCGTGACTCACAAAGCGGATCTCGATCGTCTTCCGCATTTTTGTATACGACTTCCGATGTTTCTTCTTCCCTCCCCCTGTTTGCCATCACATTCTCTTTGCAATTCTCGCCCGCAATTTTCGCACAGCCTATCGTAGATTGCGCGCCAAGAACGTTCACTCCAAATACTCCCCTGCGACACGTACACACGTACTTACGTATATTCTCTCTCGCACAAGAGGTAAGTAAAACTCCCACAAATCCCGCACATTGCGGCATATAAGAAAAGCGGGAAAGAGAATTGCGGATCGGGAACGACGTAAGCAAGCGCGGAAATAACGCCTGTCCGTAACAATGTACTTTCGAGTACTTCGGAATAACGGCGGCGAAGAAGTAAAGCCGGATGTTATTGGTCGGTCGAAAAATACGCGAGTACCATCGATAGTCGCAGCGTATCCTTCGAAATGGGGATGGTTGTATCGGAGATGGCGTGGACCGCAGATACATATATCTATCGATAGCGGGAAGAAGAATCGACGAGGGAATGGATGAGGAAGGGTGGAGGTACAGTGCAGTTGAACTCAAACGGTCTCAATGGCTGATGGGTTGGATAGAGTTGCTGACATTGCTTCCTCTCATTGCCGGAGGAAACGAAAAGAGGAAACACAAGGATGACAATTTCTCAAAACGATAGGGGCTCTCTACACTGTACATATGAAAAGACAGGAAATCTATAATGTATACCACCCGCCCGATCGAATTAGTAATGTCTTCAGCAGTACTTTTTAACAGTAATATATTTTTCATGAATTTAGAAATCTAACCGAGACATTTTACGTTCCATATTTAATGCTCTAAATGAGAGGGAAAAGTTTACGATTATTATAACAATTTCGTCCGATTTTAATCCAATATCTTGAAGCATAAATCGAAAAAATATATTATATCAAGATATTAAAAACTACTAATACGTAAGAAATCATATTTCAATATCAAATGTTTTTAATTACTGATGTGTAAATAATTTACAAGTATATTCTCTGCGCACACATACACATACACACGCAATAAGCTACATAAAATATTTTCCCTGACGAAATATTTATTGAACGTCATCCTGTTTTATTTTGTTCCAAGTAAATACGAAGTCAAATTATTAATAAATATGAATGAGCTATGATTAAGATAAAAATGAATGTTATAAAAATAAATACAATTAACGCGTTTAAATTAATTGGAATATACTATATTTTATTACGTGCAAAAATCCCAGAAAGAGAAATTCTTTATTTTCTATGAGTTTTGCTAATATTTTTGTATTCTTATATGAAAATCAATCAATGAACAATAATATATTTCAAAATTAGATATCTTAATCTCAGTCGATACATCTGAAACTAATACATTTATGGATATTTTTCTATTTTTAATTTGATACAAGCACCTTTATCTTATATATTAAAATTTTCGTAAATCAATTATACGTCTTAAATTAAAATAACTTGTCTCACTCACCGATACGATGTGCAACAGCGGAGTTAATAACGGTGTCGAACTACGTTAAACTATAAAACAAAAATTAATTCAAATTATAGCAGTACTCAAAATAATTAATATTTCATTAAATAATTATCAGCGATTAATTCCTTGATGTAATACATAAAAATAAAATATTTACCCTCATGGTTGCTCCGCCGGCGCACGATGCCTCCCCGGACTTTCACTTCCTCCAGATTCTTCCATTCCTCATTGTTTTTTTATGGCAGCACTCACTCGCGAAAGCACTAATTACAATCACGCACGCGCACTGATTTTAACGAGATTAAGATGCGATAGAGTATCAAAAATCATATAAATTTAATATTATTTGAACGATATACATATTTAAAAAACATATATCTAATATTATAAAAACATATATCTAATATTGTCGGTGCTTGCTATTACTTAAACTCGAAAGTCTCATATTATCCGCTTTTATGTAATCCAGAGATAGTAAATCAATTATATTTATATCGGCAAACAATTTAAAGCGATATAAAATATGTTGCAAGATTTATAAATATTATCGTGCAAAATATAAAAGAAAATTTCATTACCATCAACGATAATTTTGACTCTGGCAAGTAGAAACTCGTGCAAAGCATTTGCTTCGATAAGAGAACGTAAACACAGAATAATCAAATAAATAATTGTTAATTATACTAAGGAAATGGTAACGCTTTTTTTTATAACTTGTCGCGAACGCGTCCCAAGAAGTAATGATACTATGATTGCAAAGCTGCCTGCCTATAATATGGCAACTGATCTGAAAACTGATCGATAAACCAGCGACAACCATTAGTCAGATTAAATGAAATATAGAATACAATGTGCAATCAAAAAAATATCCAATCCAATATGTACATAAAAATACACTGACTGAAAAAAATTCACTAAATCTTAAATATATTTATTTACTGTAAGTAAATATTTATTCAATACAAAAAAATTAAATCAAATTAATCGTTCTTGTATCAAATAAATATATATTTACATTTGATAAATATTTAGAACTATTCAATAAATATTTATTAAAATTTAGTTTTTTTCTAATGTACCTATGCGATCAGAAAATATAGGGTTAAAGGAGCAATCGCAAAATTGGATTAATTTCGTCAGAAACTTTCAAAAATTTTTATATCTGCACTCGGCGGTTCCTCTAATGTAACTGCCATTACCTGTCGACTCGAGTCTTGCCACGCAAAAACAAAATAACCTTGAAAACACAATAACACGCTATACCGGCGAGCTCTGTATTAGTCGTTACGAAATATTTAAAGTATTAAACTAGCGGTATAAAAAACATAAAGCAGATAAACGAAATCGGCTAATCATAGTAAAAAAAATGCAATACCGTAAGCACTTGCTTACACTTTTCTACTGTGATCAATCGACTTGCTTATTGCTCAAGTCTTATTGCTTTACGTTTTTTTTTTCATATGTCTTTACAAGTCACGAATGTTAAAAGTTAGCCATGCGGGAAAATATATATTATACGTTCGTAAGACATAAGACACGTTTTGACATTTCGTAATACTTTTCGCGAAGAATATTAGCTGCAATATACTCAACAGTTTGTACCATTATCAATCCACTCGTATCTCGTTACGCGAATAAAAGAAATATTACTGCGTATATACGCATGCTTGTATGTACGTCGCGAGAAACGAACATCGAGCGATGCTGAACTCACGGCTGTCGCAAAATATTTAACACGCAAGAAAGTACAATATAAATCGCGAGAATAAACTCGCCGTTCGTAAAGAACGCGATTACATTTAGCGTCTTGTAATACTTGCCGCTATCGCATCTTAAAAGGTAATGAGGCGAATAATACATGAAGCTCCTCACGCCGCGATATGCTCGTAGGAGACTCACCGAGCGAATGATAGCATTGATAGCGCGGCGTGACCTTACACAATGATGTATCGTACGCGCATGATGCGCGCGCATCGTACGTCACATGTCAACGGACGCGTCATCGCTACGAAATATTCAATGCCTACATTCAACCGAAAAACAGTTTTACAGCTGTTAATACAATTCTTTAATGTGATTCAAGAGTCTGGATTTAAGATTCTATATTCAACCTTCTAGCACAACTTCGAAATTTTCAATCATATTACTCCGATGGAGGGAAATAGCATTTTTTATGGTTCCGGACTACATAAAAATTTGAAAAAAATTCTTGTACATTCGTAAAACCTTTAATAATAAGTTTTTACTGTGATAAAAATATAAAATATTTGATTGATTTTTGCATATTGAAATTTGAATAAGAATTTTGAGAAAACGTGATATCGATAAAAGGAATAGTGAATGCTAAAAGATTAAAAGATTTTTTAATGTAGTTTATATGTATGAATCTGTAAAGAAAATAAGGAGCAATCATATTATTAAAGAAAATTACAACTTATGCTAAATGGATTATTGTACAATACATTTTTAACCTTAGTTTGTAAATTTTAAAGCATCTCCTGACGATTCTCTGAATGCGAATTTCATTTTAAAAAGAATATTAAATAATTCGCTTATAACATTATCTCTTACAAATAAGGAATTATTATTTACGCATGCAATTATTATTCATGATTCACTTTACTTGTAATACTTTAAATATTTCGTAACGCATCGTTGTATTTCAAGACTCTTTCAAGGTTTTTTTATTTGCGTTTGAGACTCGAACCGGCAGGAAAGTCAACAAGATCGTAGAATTATGATCTTACGAGACGTGGTCGTGACAAAAGAAAGAGTTTTCTTAATACGACTAACAATTATTTTAAAATTAATTATTCCTTCACGAGATTTTACATTCCTTCTATCAATGATCGTTTATTCAAGCAAATATCATAATGCTCTTATAATGACGAAATGATAAATGACAAAAGTTTAAAATTATTGTTTCATATTCAGACGAAAGGTAACTAACGCGTCGCATTGCCTCACGAAAAGTACTGCAAGATATTGCCGAAACGCGCTTATTTTTTACGAACATATAATTATTATTTGCCCATACGATTAATTTAACGCAATTAATATCCGCAATTTGTAATATTTTAAATATTTCGTAACGATTGATTCGGCGACGCACGATGAGTCATTATATTTCAAGGACATTTTGTTTACATTCGAAACTCGAGCCGACAAACAAGCCGGCGAAATCATAACGTTATTATCATTCGAGACAAATAGTGAAAGAAAGCATTACCGTTCTCTTAATATATAACTAACAATTATTTTATAATTAATGATTGATTATTCGTTTGCATGATTATTTTCTCCTAATTCTATCAAGTCAAATTCAACGATCGTCCATAAAATCAAATATTTTGCACGAATCTCTTACTTGATATCGAAATGGTAAACAATAAAACATTAAAAATCACGTTTCATATTTCGGATGATAATACCATGGTATTTCTAAATCTTGGAAAATGCATTTCATATTACACTTTAAATTTTTCACCGAAATATAATTTGTTCACTACCTTCAGATTACAAAAATAATAAGCAAATCATGAATAATTTAAATAATGATATATTATCAAATGTTTAACAATGATACATATTTTACGGAATTTATACTTTTTCAAACGTATTGTGCTAATATTTTTTAATTATCTCTTTCCGAATAATCTATCTCAAATCTCGTTATAATCAACGTGCATGCGATCGCAATTAGATGTGTTTTCGTGAATACATGTGTTAAGTATGTGCCACCAAGAAATAATGAAAAATGAAGGAATCTGAGAATAGGCAGAGAGGAAGATATCATGTATCAGCGGAACAACCATAAGATATATAAGTTTATTATTTTTTATGATTTTAATTTTGTATTATAATTATTTTTTATGCATAATTATAGCACGTAATCAATCGCTAATAATTATTTACGCGTATGACAATTATTTTTTTAAATACCAATTATTTTAAGTGTTGCTATAATTCAAATTTATCTTTATTTTATAGCTCAATATAGCCAGTGCAATGTATTTACAACTCCGCTGCTGCGCATCGTGTCGGTGAGTAATAAATTATTTTAAATTTAAAAGGCAATGGAGTAATGAAAATCGAATATATTGAATAATATGGACATGTATCTCAAATTAACAATATATAATTAGCTAGATTATAAAAGAATAAGAAATATAAATACTTCATATCATAATTGCCTTATAAAATATATAAATAGATACTAAGATTAGGATTCAACAACTTGGAATTCATATAGAAAAAGAAAAGAATAAGAAATTGTAAAATACCCAATAAGAAATTGTTCAAATAAAAAATAAGCAAAAATAAAAAAATTGACGTAACAATTTTCATTCAATAATTCATTTAATAAAATGTGTTAATGATTATTAATTGTATTCATTTTTGACACATCAATTTTATACCTAATCTTGTGCTATTCATATTTATTAACAATTCGACTTTATATGTCTAACGATTATTTCGTCACGGAATAAAAAAAATATGTAAGTCATCTCAGAGTTAGTTACACGTTTATAAAATAAATTAAAAATCACAATATCATTTAAGCTTCAATAAAATTCAGTAACGGATGACTGAATTAGTATGTGTAGTAAGCATAATTATATAGTACAAAGCGAGGACTTTTACGCAACATCATTGATTAATTTAATGACTTGTAACTTGAAAGTTACTTCGGCTTCGATATTTTTGAATTAAAATTTTCGATCTTAATCTCTAAAACGCATTCTTAAAATATTGCACTCTCAATAATTGTAATCTCCATTCTGCATTTATATAACACGTGTTAAATGCCAGATTTAAAAGTACTCAGAAATGGTTCATTCTATCAAAGGGTGCAAATACGTAAAAGATGGATAAGAAAGACTGTAAATAAAACGTGAAATAAAAGAACGACGGAAGTTCGGAGACTGGAAGAAACAGGCGAATAAAAAAAAAATCGCGGAAAGTAAAGGGCACAAGAGTCGTATACTTTTTGGGTTAATCGTTGCTCGCCAAGCGCGAGACACATCGGGTTGCTTCTCGCGCGTAGAAAGGAAAAAGAAGAGAAGAGAACCCTTTCCATCTTGCCTCTACACTCGCTCCGTCATACTGTCTTATCCTGAGGGATTAATTTCTCGAGGTTTATGTACGTCGCTGCGGGAGGGATGGCATCAGGTAAATCCTTCGCCGCGGAACGTATTTCACGAAGAAAAATACGAGTAGGATGATTCGGACGAAGTCCTCAGCCTGTTCTTCTCTCCTCTCTCTCTCTCTCTCTCTCTCTCTCTCTTTCTGCCTCTTTCTTTCTGCTTCCCTCCCGTCATTTTAAATCGTTGTACTTGCTTCGAGGTACGTATTCAAGAGAGATTATCTCTCGAGAGCACGGTACAGAATATGCGAAAATAAAAATACGGACGCGACGGATGGTACGACAGAAATTTCCGATGTGCGGAATTATTTACCAAGAGCATATCCTGACGGAACTTGTATTCCGGAGACCGGTAACATATTACGAGAGATTTCGCGGCGGGAACAATTCTACGTTCGCTGTTCGCGAAGGAGATATTCGCACTTCTCTTGTTAGTTACAAAGACGACATGAGTAGCGTTCCCAATGTTTGCGGCGTGAAAGCAAACTACATCCTCGGCAGGAAATTAAACTTGGGCGTACATGCCGGAAATATCGATTGTCAATTACAACTGAAGAGACAATCGTCCTAAACAAGATAACGAATACAATTGATCCAATGTGCGTTCAAACAGATTTTCCAAATTTTGCAAAATTGTAAATTTCGAAAATACATTTAAATAACGTAGATGAAAATCGTGTACACGAATGAAAATTAAATAATACGCGCGCATGGACATGTGGATACTTTTCATCTAATTTAGAATAATACAAAAATACAAAATGAAAACCGCTATTTCGTAAGTTCGCGAAAATTCGATAAAAGTGGCCACAGTTTTCGACTTCGAGCAGTAATAGTCGCCGCGAGAAAATCCGGAGTCAATGGACTGAATTTAAATCCGCGCTAACGCTATATTCGCCGTTACGTTCGAAAAGTGAGAATGAGAGAGACAGAACAAAAATAGAGGAAATACGCACGGAAGCGGTCGCGGGTCTCGTCCCTACGGTATCAACCAACGTCGATATTGAGTTATTCGCCCGCTGTAGATACTCCGTTTTCCGGGGACTCGAGTGGTATCGGCGGCTCTTGGTACGTCCCTATCCACCGGCCAAATGAATATTAGTGGTACCCAGGAGACAGAATTAATAACAATCGCTCTACCGCGTGTCCCCCGTGCTGCGTAGCCACAGACAAAACACACGTGAAGGCAACTGAAATTTATACCCGGTAGCCGATTTGTTTAGCATCGCACGAAATTCACGAGAATACTGCATAGAAAAAAATACGGAACAATCCCCATTCCTATTTATAGACAACAATCTATTCTTCAGGGATTATTTTTTCACGTGTGCAAGAAAAGACATCTATATATAAAAAACGATTTTACTAAAATATTTAAAAATTTAGGTATAAATACAGATCTGAAAATAATTTTGTGTTGGACTATCAAAATAATTATGTAGAAAATTTAAGCAATACTGCGAAACATTTTGGCATTCTAGTAATCAGTTTAAACATGCTATATAATTATTTTGATAGTCCAACAAAATTTGTCTCGATATCTATATAGAGATATTTCAGCAAAATCATTCTTTCCATGTGTAATATTTCAAAATATTCCTGAATAAGATTTTAATTAACTTAAGTTTCGAAATATAATGTAAATTTGATTATACCATTTGTGTATATGTTTCTTATCGAGGATACAGTTTGCTTTCTTATCACAAACACTTAAAACGTAATTCATATTACCTTTATAACATATACAGTAAAAAAAAAATAATTCGTATCTGTATCGGAAACGGTTTACTCAAATCCTTGTTATTTTGTGTTGAATTTTTTTAATATTCAACACAAAGTGTTAATTTAACATAATGTAATTATGTTACTTAAATAGTTAAGATTAAATTGCTATTCAACATTTCTTTAATGTCAAAGTAACACAATTTAAATAACATAAATAATGTTTTTTAAATCATAAATTCTAAGATGAATGAATAAAAAATGTGTTAATTTAACATGTCATAAATATTAATTTTACTGAAAAAAACATTTATTTCCACAGTTTGTTTACAAACTGAGTCAGTGTTATCTTTTTGCGCGTTTATCTTCTCAAATAATATCCTTTATCTTCTGACATATTCATTTTGTGTTAAGTTAGCACATAAATTTGAGTAGACCGTTTGGGACACGTGAAATATGTATATTAAATTTAACAGAAATTTTCCAATGTGTAGAAAAAAAAGAATTTAGAGGAGGTAAGAATAATTAGTTTTCACAATTTCGACTCTCTTTCTCTCGATTTCTCTCAGCCATTCACCAATAATAAAAAAAAAACACTGAACTGCGTAATTCGCCGTAACGGCGATCTCAGCAAATTCGTTAGGCGAGAAATTTTATCTGTCGTATACGTCCAAAAAAGGCTACCAGCCTATAAACATCGGTCCCAGGAGATCATACTTCCGGAGGAGAGTGGCGTCATTAAAAGAAACAGGGAGCGGGATAAGAGAGGAGGATTCCTTTAGAAGAAGCGGCAAAGTCATTGTTGTGCGCGGCTCCTTTTACGATTTGGAAGTTAATTTACACGCGGGACGTAAGCTTCGCTCTGAAATAGCGTATACAGTCGAATAAAGCGCGAATAGATGCAACGAGGCGATGCCGCGACGGCTCGTAAAACTTTTACGTGGACGGTCTCTACTTTTTTGCTCTTCCTGCACGTCGCGTCTCCCTTTTGCGATCGACATGGTGTCTCCTCCCTTCCTTTCGACCTTTTTTTTTACCACTGCCATTATTGGCACTTTGAATACTAGGTATCGCTTCCAATTTTTGAAAAATTAGTATACAAACGCATATTTCTTATTAATTCGAAAAAGTCAAATATTGTATCTTGGACAGGATGCAAGATTTTTCTACTCATTAATACAGACTTCATTATTTTTAACTGTGAAATTATTAATTCCAAGTATTACATGTTAATTATTAACAAATTGTCCTTTCTAATTTATAAATTTTAATAAAAACTTTAGTGGCACACGAATTAATTAATACAGAAAGCAAATTAAATGTGTCAAATGATATATTAGTTATGCTCATTTCATAATGTAGATATTTTTAATAATAATAATAATATAATAGGATATATAAAAGATGTATAAAGCACAACATTAACATTAATACACAAAACGAGAGATTTCGAAAGGCTTTATGTTTCAACGGGGATTAAAAGCAAAGCTGCTTTTGTGGAGAGCAAGAACAAATGATGCGGGAATAATCACGGATCAGGGCGGAGAAAATGAGAGTCATTTGAAAAGGTTGTATCTTCCGTTTTCGAATCCATCGCCAGTCATTATCACTTTTTGATGATCGATATTTCGATCCATTCGATGTCCTACTTTTTCACGCGTGGCCACATCGCATTGCTTTCATAGATTACCCATGTCATTACGCGAAAGCCTCAAAAACACCGCCGGTTGTACCTTTCACAAACTGTTAAGCCTTTCGCTGTTACGCTGCTCGATATTGGTGCGGAAATAGAGATTTATATCGCTTTCACTAGCACTTGCAAAAGAAATAAACGCTCGAGCGCCTCTTTTATGAATGCATGAAATAGAAATATAATAGAAATACGTACAAAAATGTGATAAAAATATGTAAAATAATATGAATATTTTTATTAAAAATTAACAATTAAACATTATTATTCTAAGCATGTTTTTCTATGTATATCTAATCATCTCTGATAATATTTTTATATTTTCGAGATAATTTGAATTATTTTTATTAAAGTTTTATTTTCATTAATACAAATTATCTCCACTGTCATAAAACAAATATCATTAATATTATTACTTTATGTATTTTTTTTATATAATATAATTATATAAAATACACACACACACACACAAATAATTTATATAATGAACCGAGCAAACTTGATATTAATCTCTATTTAATTCGCTTTTCGTTATTGATAGGTAATATAAAAAAATATAAAACTGCTTAAAATAAATGACTATTGAAATCGATCGATTAATATCATACAGTTGTCTAAATTGTTGACGATTTTCATGCGAAACATTAGTCCAACTAAATATAAGTGAAGTAAGCTTGACAACAGGTTTATTAACGCGATCGATGAAGTGTATCTAATTGACGGGCGAAACAACCGCGAACAACAACCGTTACGTGCAAAACTTTCAAGACTTTCACGTTCTGTTCCTTCCCTGTGTAACTCATGCACACACGCTATCCTTATTAAATCAGTCTCGCCCTCGGTATTCTCGCGTGTTCTTTTGCGCTGAAATACTTTCACGGTCGCCATTCAAAAGCGATGACGTTGCTTATTCATAATTGTGCCTTACGTTTAGAAGATGGCAAATATTGTAGATTTACATATAAAAGCACACGTATAAATGTGTCGGATAAAAACATACGCATTAATCATGATTACTGTAGGTTAATTTTGCAAGTCGGAATTAATTGCAAAAGTTATATTCTTAAATTGATTAAAGATCGGAGGACACTAAGAAAAATGTTTTTTTCTGTTTTTGCTGTAGCAAAAAAAATTTGGTTGAAATGTACCGACCAAAAATTTTTAGTTAAAGTATACCAAACAAAACTATAATTATATATAAATCAAAGAGCAAATTATAATTGTATATAAACTAAATTGTTTAGTTGATATAAACAAATATTTTGTTATTTGCAAAATAAAAAAATTATTTTGCAAAAGCAACTGAATTTTTTTTTGTTAAATTTTTTTATAAACAAAACATTTAGTTAGTATTAAAAAATGCCTCAACTAAATAGTTTTGCAAAAGTCATTAATACTATTTTTTTTTTCCTATAAATGTATCTAGCATAAAATAAAATGATAATCTAAATATCAATCTGTAGCAGAAACGATAAAGTCTTTCTCTGCATAAAAAGTATCAGTTATTTTACGAAATCAGACATTCGCGAGATGGAAAGAGAAAAGGTTTCAATGAGACATAAAATATGATCGAGAAAGAGCAACCGATCGTGTCGTAATGAAGGATAGCGCATAAAGAGGCGCTCGCGGTCCATCATTATTACAAGATGAAAGTGCATGTCTCTCGATCGATCGACCTTTCGACGATACACAACAATGGCTATTTAAACGTACGTATGTACGCGTGCGTGTGCTTGTGCACTGCATCGCCGCGGAATAATAATCTTGCACAAGAGCAGAAAATAAGAGGCGCTTGTTTAGGGAGGGGCGACCCCGCCGTGTACATACACACATATATCTCTCCCCGCTTACCCGTGGGAATGACGCAGAGATCTTTACAAAGCTATGTAACAGAATAATGGCGCGCGCATAGCACAAACGTACGGACGCGCGGGGTGAATCAGGCGCGGATTACAGTACGGAATGAAATTACTGGTACTAATGAATCCCGCGCCGCCCGCTCTGCACCGTTGTGAAATTAGTAGTCGTCCCCGACACGTTGGTGCCGTGAAATTTTAATACGGCGCGCTTTAAATCCGCGACACGCCATTCTCTCCGAATGCAATCGAATAGCCGCACCGTCTATTTTACGTATTTTTTAGTCGTCTATAAACGGCTACGTTACACGTATATATCGTCACGTGTCGTTAAAAATAGGCCTCATTATAGGCCGTTCAGTCGAAATATAAGTTTACTGAGAATAGTCAATTGTAATTTAATTGCGGGTTAAATATATATTCATTCGTTTGTATAAGCTATAAATTAATTATATCTTGAAATTATTTTAAAATACATTTGAAAGAAATAAAAAAAATGTATATACTATTGTCAAAGCTCAGAGGGATCGTACACGTACATTTCTATTCATTGAGAATACCTGCGCTTTAAGATTTTCTATTTAAATAATATAATTTACATTTTTTCAAGTAATATTTACTTGTCAAATATTATTTACTATGTTAAGAAAAATATAACTATAAAATAAAAGAAATTTTCACGTTAAAAATTATTTATTATTATTTGAAGTATTTATTTTATCAAAATAAATTTTGTGAGATGCAAAAAGATAGTATCACTTGTTCACATCTTCGGATATGGGTTAATTTGAACGAAAATAATGGATATTTATATGTGCGATCCGCGCGCGTTTCGTGTCCTATTTTGTTATTTTCGTCGTTATTACACGCGCTTTTATTATTATATAACCAGAGTACATTTCGTAATGATTTCCCTTGATTATCGCGACTGTATTCGCAATAACAATAATAACGATTTATTAAAATACGCGTCGTTAATTATTATCACGGATAATCGCGGAGGTAAACGCAACCGTCCGCTCGTCGTTAAACATTCACATTCGTAGTGGAATTCTTAACATCGCGGATTTTCAACATCATCCTGTCGGAAACGTTAATTACCACGCTGCTGAAAAGCCCTGCAATTTCACGGGACACTCGCTGAAAGCTAGGTCTACCTTTGTCCAACTACAGATACAACGACGAAAAAATGTAATACGTCATTTTTCTCCGTAATCTATCAAAGTGTAAAAATTTCTGAACCGTATAAAAAAAATATTCTAAATTATAAACGAACGTAAATTGATCTCCTCCATTTGCGATGACGTACGATGCTAATCCTTTCGCTGACGAATGAAAAATGAATCGCGACGTATAACACAGAACGCAGACACGTGGAGATGAAAATAGAATTGTCCAGAGAGATCCAAAAGAAGGTAATAGACAGGAGATGAGAGAAGAGAGGGGAGAGAAAGGGATGTAGATAGAAAAAAAAGGGAATCAACGCGTATTTTGAAGCCGGCTTGATAGAGATCACGGTAAATCACGTCTAGCCCGCACAGAAACGGGGAATCGTGAGAGAGAACAAGCCATTCCATCAACGCCGAGTGAAATATAACGGCGCGAAGCACAAATTAAATATCCTCATAATGCCGCGTTCGCGTGTTGGTGTATCTCGCTCTCGCAATGACCGAGGCCTCTCGCCTGGCTGCAAGCCAAACTTCGCCGACCAGCCAGATTTGATGCCTAAAAAGGACCGTAAATTTATCTCATCGCGCGTCCGGCCCACATTTGGCCCCGCGTACGCGAAATAAATAGAATTCTCAAGCTTTATGGCGCGTCCGACGAGAGCCTTATAAATCTTGTCGCTCGCTATGTTCCACCATTGCTCGTATCGTTCTTTACGCGTTTCGGGTTATGACGCTCCCTGCGCGAAGCTCGTCGTCCGGTAAAAGGTATTTTAATACGTTATTCTTCTCGTTTCGCAAATTCATCGCGTTACATTGCCGAAAATATCGTACCGTATAAAAGGAACACCGTCGGTGAAATGCGAATTAAAACGCGATATAAAATATAATCGAACGATTATATTTTAACGTATAACGAAAGAATATTTAATACGTAGCATTTCATTTCGGGAATAAAATTAAAGATTATAAATGAAGAATTTAATAATGAATATAGTGATGCAGATTTTAATTTCTAACAGAGATTGAAATTGTTAAAATTTCATATCGTTACATAAAATAGTAATAAAATGTTTGCCCCTGTGCAGGGCATTCTAATTCATCGTGTGCAGTAATGATATTATTCCCGGGCTAATTGCGATTCATTAATTACACGTCATCGGTATTACGTTCCTGAGAAAGTTTCTGTTTCGCACGAAAGTGAGTGCAACATTTTCCAGACGTAACGGTTATAGAACTGGTTCGATATCCTTGAGATACCGCTAACATGTGAGTATCCATGTGGCGTGTAAAAGCACACGAGGGTTATCGGTCATGTTGTCATAGAGATGGCTCTATCTTCGCAAGTCTCACACATAAGAAAACATTTATTTTGCACGTCCCGATAACGTTCATGCACGTTCACGCGCGCGCTGAAATGCACGTTACGCTTAATTTCCCGCTCAAAAAAAAAAAAGAGAGAATATCACGAAATCCACCTCTTGCCGAAATAAATCTGAAATTCCCGCGTATTAATAAATTGGCAACAAAAATCCGGATTTGCATGCGACGCGAGCTTATTTCTATACACGTTAAAAATGCAAATCGCGTTGCTCGTATTTCGGCGGCTCGTATTACGCGAGATATTTCGAATGTCGAACTCGGATGTCGAGATATAAATCCGGAATCGAGGCGGGTCCCTCTGTCAACAGCGTTTTTAATGATTTCGAACATTTCGAAAACTCGCCGAATGATCCCTGCGCGTGACGGGTGGGGTAGATATAGTACAGACGTATGTGTATACATATATATATATATGTATGGCGAACGCGACATATGCGGCATTGGCCGATCGCATTGGCAGCCGTGGCCTTTTTGATCGAGTTTACAATTACACGTCACCTGTCCTATACGGGCGCATTACGGCCATCGTGACGATATTGCCTTCGCGCCTGGTAGACCGTTAACACCGCGTTCGTACGCGAGTTCGTTCATTAATAATAGAAGCATTATTAACAGCCGGCTGTACCGGAAATATTACCGATAATCGCCACGAAACCCGAATTTGCTTTACACATGTCACACACATTTAAGTATTGGTCATAATGCATACGCGGATTGTAATTTTTAGAGACCGCGGAAAGCTGCTACAAATCGGATCCGACAGATCTTCCTATTTAATGCAATAGTGGGCATTTAAATATCTATATCGCATTCCGCAAGTAAAAAGAAAATATATATTTATGCGGAAATGCATCTGTGTCGTAATTTTGTTTCGTTAAAACAATTTAGATTCAATTAGATAGCTAATTCTTTCTGAATTATAAACCAATGTATGATAAAGTGTAAACGAAAATTTATATAATATAAGATAAGATATAGAATATAGGATCGTTATAACGTGATAACACAAACTATACACGGAGAAAATTTTGTTTTAAAATTTATTCCGAAAATATGGTAGTTGTGGTATAATATAATATTTTAAAGATTTGTACCATGTACTTCAAACTAAAATTAATCAAACTTATTTTATACTTAATTATTTTATACTTTATTATTTTATTAATGAATGAGAGAGATTTACATTCTTGGAAATACAATGTTGTCCCACGATTATCATATTTTCAGGATAAATTCTAAAAAAAAATTCTCTCTGTGTAGAAATCAATGTCTTAAACGATCTAGCTGGATCTTAAATGCTTGTATGAAATAATTCTGTGTGAATTTATTTACTACATATGCAGTCCTTTGAAACGCTAACTCTACTAAACTACTATAGTAATATCACGAGTTAAATTGACTAGCAATTTCGCATCTTCGAACAATCTTAATAATGTTGAGTGACATGTTAAAATCTGTAAATAATTAATTCTTATGGCGAAAAATATTATATTACCTCGACCGGGAGTTAAACTTATATAAACGGGAAAATTTATATAATCAAAGTCATAACTCCATTTTGGAATTATTATACTAACAATAAGTAACATTAAAGCAGCTTGATGGTATACAATCTATCTATTTCTCGATATAATTTATAAATGAAAAAATGATTGATTTACGTTATAATTTAACGCCTCATAAATCAAAGATATTTCCAAAACAAATTTCCGAAGATATGAGAGTTTACGTTATTCATGTACAGAAAAATTGCGTTTAATATTTGATGCATCAAAAGCAACATCTCGACAGTTTCGATTTACAGTAATCCGTTGGATCACGACAGCGCATGATCCGATCGTTGTTATTGGACGCGAATCGTTAATTACAATCGAGAGAGAGAGAGAGAGAGAGAAAGGGAGAAAATCGGAGGTCCTAATAGTAACTTTCGATTCGCCGGGGAAATGCGATAAAGGCGAAACAAGCGTGGGATATAAAAGCTCTCTCGCCGACCGGGCGCAACGTGGGCGCGGCTAAACAATTTCGCGAAACAAATTTTAATTGCAATTACTTCGCGTCCGCGTCGCCGTCAGAGCGTGAATCTGCCGCATGACACGCATCGCCTCTCGCGTGCACGCGTGCGACTTTGGCTACTACTGTGAACTAAAACCGAAAATAAAAAATTAAAAAAAAAAGGGAAGAGGTAATACTAATTAAAGTACATACGAAAAAAGCATCGCGTGTACGTGGCCGAATATACGCAACCTGATTTTCCACGGATTAAGATCATTTCTTCGACAATTTGAAGTGCAGAGAATCGAGAATTAAAGAGGAAATCGATAATATCTCGTCGAACGGTATTTGTGTGTTGAATTTACTCCTGACATTTTCCAGACCAAATAAAAAGTGCATTTATCGAGCACGTGCGAAACATAATGTCTATTATTCTGACAGAATCATGCGAAATTTGACATCGACTTTTCCATCGCGCGTTATGCTTTCAGTCTTTTTACGTCAAATGAAAACCTATATATATATATAAACGACGGCCATTTTCGCATTGACACGCCACGTTGCGCGTCGCGGTAAAATAATTAAGCGTTAAATGTTGCCGCCACGTTTACTCGCCGATAATAACTGATTTTAACGTTGTACTATTACGGTCAGTATACGGGCACGACGTAGCGGTGCGTGAAACGGCGTACGTTCACCGCGTAACGATGAAAAGCCAGCGAGTTAATCTGGTTTTTATCCGCTACCGTGCACGTGGATACGCACATTACCGATAATACATTAATATCGCGTAATATTATTTATACTCTTTATTAACATTATTATACTCATTATTAATATTTAGCAAAGCAGATTTTAATTTAAAAATGACACAGGAATAATATGTTCGTGCACATTTACATCAATATTGTACGTACACGAACATAACATTCGTGTGCGTTATATTGTCGCCGTTTATTGAAACGAATTTCAATTTGAAAAAGACGAACTATGTTCTCGCGTACGAATGCCGCGCTGCGAAACGATCGTGTGTGTCGCGTGTACAAGCCATCGTCGTATGTTAACGATGGTATTCCGTTTTGTAACGGAACCTCCTGTTGTAATTAAATTGGAACTGGTGAAAACGATAACTGACCTGAAATTACGGAACGTTTGCGTGTGCATTTGCGTAGATTCGCTGCAAATACGAACTCGCCAACGAATGCAATCATACTTGTAACATTTCCCCCGCTCTCGGGATTTGCACATACGATATAGTTAGCATTCTGCGGTCAGGGTCCTTTATTCAAATCACCTGCGCAAACCGGAAACTCGGAACGAGATCTAGCCGACAGCGAATTTTGACACAAATGGTTGACCTATTATCGTAAGGACGCGGAAAATTCACCGACCAGAAAACGACCGATAAAATCTTTTACGTCATTCCGAATTATGTTATTCCGTTACGCAACTATCTCGAAATTATTGGCTCGATTATAGATAGTATGTCGATATTCTCCCATAGGAGAAATAAGAGCATTACTAACGTAGATAAAGTAGACAATATCTAATGACTAATATCTCTTGACTAATATGCATCACTAAGAAATATAAATACAATGATAAGTTATCTCGCATCATTAATTTTTACTAGATATCAATGGTAAAGCTATCTCTCGTTTGAACGACTGTATTATGCAATAATTGTCTCATGCACTTGGATAACAATTGCTGAAAAAGAAAATGTATTATAATAAATTCAATTTAGGCAAATTAGATACATTCTTTACGTTAATTATATAATATATATTGTGTTTTCATAAAAATCGTATTTTATGGAAAATATAAGAGTAAAGACAAAATAAAAACATTAGTTTTAATGATAAATGTCGTACACAATTCAAAACAAAAAGATAGCGATATATTGAAGCTGTTCGAAACACGTGAGCAATCAAGTATTAATTATTGTACTGCACTTTGATCTCGGGAGGGTTGCTCTAATTAAAGAAACGCAATAATATCGAGTCAAAGGGTTACGATATAACCGGAGGCTGACAGTAGCAAGGGGACTTATTTTTGGACGGGGATGACAAATTTACAGAGACGAGCCGGCAGCTGTCACAGACGCGAAATATATCGATTTTATGAATGGACCGCAGAGTTTTCCGGAGGTATAGACATCCAATTACCTCATGGAAGAAACAGACGCGGCGACCGGTTATAAATATAGCATCCGATAAAATCCCGAATGCGCGCGGCGCGACGTGCAATATTAATGTAATTTTTCGAGGACGCACACACAATGCTGTACATTTATACGCTGCTGTCATATTATATTGTATGTGCTATTGTTTGTTAGACTAAAGGAGATTTATAGATTCGGTTCTAACAAAAGTGTAAAGGTCGTGTGTTTACGAAACGATTTGAGATATCAGAAAATGCTTTCCAACTTTCCGCAGATCGATTTATATACAAATCTGAAGATATAAATTTTCGATCTAATATATATAATATAATCTGAAAATAAGTCTATACGTGTGCGTATATGCGTGTATGTAAATTGTAAACACGTATACGCGTGGGAAGTTAATCATGCACGAAGGAAATACGACGACGAGCACCGTCACCGCAAAATTAAAGTCTCCCGGGGAATGTCGAAAATTCTACAGTACAGACGTGCGACATTAATTGCAAGTTAACAGGTCAATACGTATAAAAATACGACGCACGGTGCACCACGTTATTAGAATCCGTATTCTTACACATGTCGAAATTAAATGACAATCCCGTAAACGAGATATGTTTTGAAGGATTTAAATATATTTATTAATATATTTACATTAAAGTATACATATAATTAAAATTTTGGAGTACGTAACAAAGATAAAATATTAAATAACTTGAATATCGTACTACACAGATAATTATGATGAAAAACAGGAAATCTATAAATCTCGTAAATAATATCGGAGCCAACATTAACGTTTGTTGTTAGTGGTCAATGAACAAAAATATTTAACTACGATGGCTCGTAAAGTTACTAACGTTATTAACCAGCATTTATATGCCCATAGCACGTGCACTCGGTGGAAACCACATGATGTAATAGCAAAACGTTGAGCAAAATTTGTACGTACGTATTATATGGCAAACATGAGATTTCATCAAAATCCAACATTTCTGTGTGAATCATTCTATCTTTCCAAATATTTACAACGCGCTGTATAAAACTATGTGTGAATTTCAAAATTAATTATAATAGAACTATATTTCTAAAGTAAAAAATATATAAAAATATATAAATGTATATACAATTTTTGTTTTTTTTTATAGTTGTTAATTTAATATAGCTGTTAGACCAATTCATATTTAATTTTTAGTATACATGACTCATTCACGTTTTTTTTCTTTAAAACATTAGAAGTACTTAACTATATAATGGCTCTATTTCTTCTTCTTTTATATCACAACTTTACGAATACTTTCAAAAATGTTAAAGTATACGTAAGAATTACTTAATAATTTTAATATATTGATGAAAATTAACTCAAAATACGAATGACTAATCGTATGTAGTAAAGAAAAATTATTGTATGTATTAAAGGTTAAGAAATACGTTCAAGTTAGTAAATAAATTCATATTATTAAAAGAATTATACAGGTAGAGAAAAATTATACTGTGCTAAATACTATACTGTAAAAATTACGACAAAATTGCCTTAATAATTTATAATTTATATATATTTATAAAACGTATACATTATATGTAAGTATACAGAAGAAATAACTGTTTTTCAACAAGTATTAATGAATTCTGCGGTAACAATATATGAGATACGGCGCAATATACGTGATACGATAATACGAGCTTACATAATGCGAACGAAGTGACCGCGGAAGAAATGGAATAAAAGACCAGCGAGAAGAAAATCAACCAGCGAGATTGATGAGTTCGTAAGTGAAAGGGTCGAAGCGTGCAGGAAAACGGTTGGATGCGCGAAGAATTATTTTTCTGAGTTTCGCGAATAAAAAGCGAATGTACGAGGCCGCTCTACACCGTTAAAAAACCAGGCAAAGTAATTAAGCACGCGAGTAATTACACGCCACTAGCGTGGACTGCGTCGATACTTCAATTACTTATCCGCGTGAGTTGGCGAGTTTGACGTTTTTAGTTAAGATTGGGGAAGAAAGAGAGAGAGAGAGAGAGAGAGAGAGAGAGAGAGAAGAGTCAAAGACGAAACTTCAAATTACAGCTCACGCTCCGTTTGTGAAAATCTACTACACGAATAACAGAATGACAAGTGCAACGGTTTTACGCTGTGATTAGAGAAATAGAGTTGTTTGTTCCAAGTTCTAAGATTAGAGGCTCAATTGAGAAGAATTGATTTCTTCCTAGTATTGTATCATTCAACGATATTATATCTAAATCTTAACGCGCTATTAATTTTATTTCGCCGAGCATCTCAGAAATTATTTAACCCTCCATGGTCCGACCATGGTTTTTTTTACTGCTTTCCTAGTCCAATCTAGAATAAAAATCCTCAAGAGATTGGACCATTTAGACAACTTCTGATTCGTCTGTTATATTTTTCAAGACCTTAAGATGGAATGAGATGCATAAAATGAAATAAGATGCATGTAAATATTTCATTCTATGCATATTTCTTGCAGATCCTGAAAAATATAAGACTAAATATATTACATTGCCCTCTCCAATCTCTTACTTAAGTATTTCCAGTCCAACCGCATTACTGATACCTGATTATGTTCCTCAAAAGGGTTCTCTTTTAGGTTTTAAAAAAATCTGAAAAAATTTGGATAGACCCGAAATGTTTTCTTTTTTTTTTTATATATCCGAATTTGAGGCAGAATAATTCAAAACTGAAAATTCTACATCTTCAGAGTCCCGATTAGACCACGGAGGGTTTAGCAGATTCACTTATATAATACTCGTGATACATATATGTACATATATTTGCAGAAGGTTGAATTGATATCTGAAGATCGTGTAGAACACAACTTTCAGGCAAGAACGTAACGGAAAGATGATACGTTACACGTGGCACGCCGACGCGTTCATCGGATTTCGCGACATTCGCTCGTGCAAAATGCACGTCGACCACGTTGGGAGAACGAAAATGGCGGCATTTTACATGCAGTCGGTCGGTGGCGATATCAGAAATGCCACGCGTGCACGTGACGGGACGTGGTGCGGCAATGTCACGCGATTTTCGTGAAAAAAAAGAGAAGCAAAAACAGCCATCCATTTCCGGCCACGACACGCGGACTAATGGCACACGGCTTTTCATTACGACTATGCATCGTGCGTCGACTGCCGATAGAGCTTTCACCATCGCGTCGTATTTTACAGAACAAATATAAACAAATATCTACGGCTATAAATAGTACGGAAGAGAAAAATATCAACGTAATAACTTATGGATCGATTCCCTGTACGAATACCGGTGGATCCATTCGCATCATATCTCGAACATATCCGGAAAATGATCGTCAAAAGTTCAATAGTGTATCACGAATAATTTACTGATATAATCTATCAATTAATATCTGCATGGAAAGATCAGTTTTAATGGAATATTTAAAAATTTAATTAGATACAGATCTGAAAACTTTTGTTGAACCATCAAACTATAAATAATTATGTAGAATGCTCAAACTAATTGCTAGAACGTCAAAACTTTTTGCAGCATTGTTCAGCATGCTTGAGATTCTTATACGTAATTATTTTAACAATCCAACAAAATTATTTTTAGATTTATATTTAGCCAAATTTTTAGATACTTCAGCAAAATCGTTCTTTCCATCATATTTGTAATTAAGTGTTTAAAGACTCTAAAGGCGAATGGGTTTTACAATACAATAGAAGAAATACAATTATTATTATAATTACATTATTTATAGAATAAATATTAACTTTTCACCGGCAATATTAGACTTTAAAAGAACAATCGATTTTTTTGTGAATTTTGGTAGATAAATTTAAATCCGTAAAAAAATAAGTAAAATACAATCCAACTTCTATAATAATTAATAACTCGTTAAAATTTTCACAATGTATGATTTTTTTCAGATTTTTATATAGTCCAGAACAATATAAAAATCTGTAGGTACTGAAATTTGATGATCCAAATTGCGGACGAAGGGAGAAAATTTCACATCGCCGAAAAAGGATTAAATATTAGAAATGAAAATTCAGACGGAAAATAAACGCCTTTTTTCTTATTTTTTTAATATTGAATATTTATTCCAGTTCCTAATATTTCTTCCATTGTGCGCAAGACTCAATAAACATAATAAGTCGTATATGTTTAATAAGTCTAACTAACATAACAAGAAAATTCCACATTAAATTAATTAATTATCGCTCAGAAAAATACATGAAGCTCCCGCGTTTCTCAGAGAGAAGTCAGATTAATAAATTGATACCTCGCAGCTGGCTGCGCTCCTTGGCAACGAGAATCTATTAGACACAACATTTGGCATCTTCTCGAGCAACGAGATCTCATGGATCTTAATGCGATCGTAGTTAAGATGCGTAGTTAAAAACGATACAAAAGACCACGCCTGCGACGACATTGCTATCTTTTTATCCAGCCTTATTTACGGGATTAAAACAATTCCGTTCAAAAATAATTACAGCACATGCTCGTGAGATAAGATAATAAAAAAAATACATCGCAAAAAAAACGTAGACAGGGCGATTGTTAACCGCATTGGTCGAGTGATTTGCAACGAAAATGACCTCATATCGAATTATCACATTAATTAGCAATTATTCCATGCAACATGTTGAACATTTTTTCGATAAACTAATCACAATTGCGAAATGTACATAAGAATATTATGGATGAAAAATTATATATTGTGTCACAGGACAAAAAGAAAATAGAAAAATATATAAAATATGTAAAATATAAATTTCCTATAATTTGAAGCTTTTTTCAAAAAAATATATATTGTATTAATGTCATATTTAAAAATCATTAGTAATACAATTCAAAATATGTATCTAAATTGTAATAAATAAAATTCGATAATACTTTACCGCAAAAATGACTCGCGAAATTTATGCTTATTTTATTAATGAATTAACGGATTCAAGTTCAATGCAGTATGGACACTGTACAATAAACCAATTTAAATAAAATAATTTGAGAAGAAAAACGCAAGAAAACAAGATAATACTTATTTAAAAATAATAAAAATAAGAACAAGATTTCTCTCTATAATAAGTTGAAACGGGACAGTAAAGCTAAAAATCATTTTTCATTTGTCTTTATCTTTTAATTAAAAAAAAATTAATAAATTATCAAAAATACATAATAATACGCATTTACATTTATATAATACGAATAAGGAAAAAATGTATAATTATATGCAAATGAGGAGAGAGAGAGAGAGAGAGAGGGGTCGCGAACGCGAACAGTTAACATTAAATTACTACGGACTTTTGCAGTTTTTCCAGTTTTTATCGTATTTTCCTTGAACGATATGGCGTCAAAGTGCAGGAAGTATTAACTTTTCGGTTTTTATCCTCTTTACGCGTGTTGCTCGAGGCAAAAAGCATCGACAACAAGCAAAGGTATCGACTATCACACACGGCGATTATTCGATATTCGCGGCGAGGGAACATATATACGCTTCCTCTGAAACTCGTTTCTATGTGAAGACGCGTCCGCTAGAATTTCGCTCGTTTTACCGGAATTTCGTCAGTCAAAAGCGACGTCAGCTGCGCGCATCATGTCCACAATCGCGAACTCGTTAAAAGTCGCTTTATAACGTCCGCTCGAGAAAATGAGCTATCGATTGAATCTTAATATTTTAATATCTTAACGATGCGCGTCATATACATATAGTTACTTTACAGTTTCGTATAGCATATACATATGTATTGAATTTATGCAAATCTCGCGTGACATGCGGCATGCAGGTGCGTTAATGCATATTTGAAACGTTCAAATTCTTAGTAGCGGAAATTATTTCAAGTTTCTCGTTAAAATAGAACGAATACGTTGGCTAAAAATTATATTTAAAATTGTAAGACTGTTTTTTTCTTTATTAAAAAAATAATTTCTTTCATCATTAGAAGGATTGTATTCGAGTACCGATCTTATATTCTTACTTATTGATTTATACACTATTCATATTTAACTAATGATTAATTCATTCTTTCTGGTCGCCTCGCAACGAAATAAATTCTCGATACTAAGCGCAAGTTGCAAAGTATCAATATTAATATATTACTTTCGCACATATTTTTCTAAGGTTGATTCTATCGATATAAGATTAATTTTAACATCGATTCAATCTACTTTTTATCTTTTCCTAATTCTTAGAAAAAATAAACAGTAAGTTAAATCAAAATTAAAATTAATCTTACATTAGTAAAATTGGATCTAAATATTTCAAAAGAAGTATTGACAATTAATGATTCGAGTGCCATTAATTTCAATTCAATTTTATTATTGTCATAAATTAAAAATGCCTTCTGGGACGGCGAATAAAGTAATAAATACTCTGAAAACGTCTAGTCCAAAGTACGTAAAAACATCAAGTGCGCGCGCTGAGTATATCCGAGGATTAATTTCGCATGGACGTTATCCTGCGCCGGCGCCGACGACGGCCAGGAGAGGGGAAACAAAAGGTTTTCAGTACTCACGAAGCCAAACACGTCTCGTCGAAAACTGCGAAGGAATCCCGCATTCCGAGCCAGGCGGGCCAGGTTCAGTGGTCGGCGGCTTTTCAACGAGCGTTACATAATTCTTCGTTCCCGAGGTTGAGCGGATGAGCGAAGCGACGGAGGCTGGAGGATGGGCGGCGAGCAGAGGGTGAGGTTGGGACCTCGGTGATCGCTGCCAAAACACGGTCAAGCGTCGCGCCGTTAATCTCCACGCGGGAAGTTTACGATCTCGCTCGCGTAACTGATCGCGGCGCCGTAAGAACGTTCGTAAAATGTTGCGACGGCGGCATCGAAAGCGAGAGCGCGGCGACTCGCGACGTGAAGAGAGGGACCGAAATAACAAGCGAGTCCAAGCGAGAGAATCGAAAGACCCTTCCAGGGACCCTTTAAACTGTTGGAAAACCTGTACATCGGTCGACCTCGTGGGATTTAAATGGCCAAAGGGAGGGCTCCGCGGGGTACCGTTACACGCGCGCGTCGTAGTGGGGGACACGCCCCGGGCGATTTAAAGGGCCGCCGACGGCGCGCCGCGCTCAAGTTTCACGTTCGTGGCGCGAGTCACGTGGTGCGAGTTCGCCGATCGCGTATCAAAAATGATCGGCGGCAGACGGATTGACCAGGGTTGACCAGGGTTTACCAGGGTTCACGGTGAACAAGTTGCACTTGACCGCGGCGGCACGGTGAGAGTCCGCTGCGCGTTTCAGGCGACGCCGCGCCGTTCCGAAAAGGCGCGCTTTCAAGAGTTCGTTTCGACTACGCGGCACACACACTCACCACACACACGCGATGCGACGCGACGCGACGCGAGAGACATCCGAATGCAGAGATCGGCGCGTATCTCTGTCTCGCTTTCTATCTCTCCTTTGGTTCTGCGATCGTCGTTTGAATTTCCGCTCTCACCGCGTCTCTCACCGCGAAGAGTACTACGCGATTCTTATTTGATCCTCACCACGACGTCACTTCTCCTGGCGACGACGTCAGCCTCTCGAGCCTTTCCCTCGTCGCTCCTCGCGGATCCCACCTCCACCCAAGATTTGTTTACCAACCCATCGCGGTCGACCATTCCAGTGGACTGGCTGGCCGCGCGTCGCGTCTCGCGAGAACACGTCGGCGCAACACGGGCCGTTGTTGCCGTTGTCTTCGGGCCGAACGAACGGCTGTCACTCGCGAGAAGTGAAAACGTTCACGGCGTACGAGAGAGAATTGCGCGTTAACGTCGCGGCCACACGCGCACGTCGTCGACGTCGTCCGAGTATTGTCGTGCGTACTCGCGCGGGTACGAGACATGAACCACCGCGCACAGCATCCACGTTCCACCATGGGATATATCCGCGAATCACGAGCCTCTATACGCGAAGTACCTAGACCGCGCCACCGCGCTCACCGCGCTATCGAGCGCATTCGGATGTGACGACGCGCAGGTGGAGCCGTGCCGCCATCTTTCGGAGAGGCAACAAGTCCCTATGGGACGGCATATCACGAGGAAGGGGCTCGAGACGTTTCACAAGCGTAACTCGAATTCTTCTGACACTCAAATATCTACGCTTTTTTTTTTCTGTAATTTTAAAAATGTAATTTTAATATCAAGAATCCTGTTACTCTTCTCTTTTCTTTTTTATTAATTTATACGATTTTAACTGAATAATACACGAAAAGAATGATTTTGCTGAAAGATCTAAAATTTTATTGGATTTAAAATTTCACAGAGCTGAAAATAATTTTGTTGGAAACTCGAATCAAGCTTATTATTGAAGTGTCAAATTTCATTTCAGTATTGTTCATAATTTTTGAGATTCAATATAAATATTTTGATGATCCAACAAAATTACCTACAACACAGAATTTGCAACAATATCGCTGCAAAATCTTTACAATGTTGCAGCGGTGTTGTTACAACTTTTGTGTAACTTTATGCTGTAGAGGTATTTTCGTTGTAAACATCCAGTAAAATTGCAACATTCCATTAATTATTGCAGTAACATTGAAATTATTGCACCAATGTTGCTGCAATTAAAGTTCTATACTATATGAGGAAAAACTTTACGGTAATCCAAGATAAAAATTCGATATGAACCTGCCGCTGCCGCCAAACCACCATATCAAGACGAGCCGTTTGTCGACGAAAGTAACCGCCGAAATCACGAAATCCAGAATGATGCATGTCTTGGAAACTCGCAGACGTTCGATATCATCTCCGATAACGCGGCCGAGGACATGACGATCAACGATGTCGCGGATTTCCGCAATTCTCGCGAATTCTCGCGAATTTTACGACCGAACGCGCGCGAACCGACCGTTGACTTTGCGACTATAGTTGTGAACGCTGCCGCGAGATTCAAACTTATTCGCGACGCGGATTGGTCGTTTCCCGCGTCATACAACATGGCGGTCGCGCGAGCGCGCTACACTTCACTCCGATACGCAATACGCGATAATCAGATATGTTTAATTTAATGATGAGACACGCTTTTCGTTTGGCAATTTATTTTTCGTGTTTTATCGAAAAAGATATGCATTAATTGTAATTTACTATAAATCCATATATCTCCATCGCGTGCGTTAACTTGCTACATAAAAGTTTTTTTTTTATCAATTTTGCAAGTTGCAAATCTACATAACGGCATAGTTTAAATTCAAATAGTTTAGATTGAACCGAATAATTTATATAATGATAGAAACTTAATTATATGATTCTTACGAGTAGATATTAAAACATCTGCGAAAAATAAATTTGTTTGTATTTGTATGTGTGTAATTGTATTTATGGATACACGATAAAAACAATTTTACTGAATTAAAAAATTTTAGCTAAATGAAGATCTGAACAAATAATTTTATTAGATTATCAAAATAATCAGAAAGCTAACATAATGATCAATCATTGTGAAAATTTTTGACTTTCTAACAATCAATTTGAACATCCTACATAATTATTTTGATAGTTCAACAAAAATGATTTTCGAATCTGTATAATGTAGCTAAATTTTCAAATATTTTAGCAAAACTGTTCTTTCCATGTAATAATTAACATTCTTTTGATTAATTAACTGCAATGTTAGCAGTATTTTTAACACTCAAAATGAGCGTTAAAAAAAGATAATAAAGATCATAATCTTAAAGATCATAATCTTACCATCAATGTAAGATTATCTTTAATCTTGATTTAACTTAATGTTTATTTTTTTTTTAAATTAAAATTGGAAACAAATAGAATAAATTGAATAATTGAACTAAGATTAAAATTAATCCTACATTAATGGAACCAGGTCTTATTAGTAATTATTTTGGAGCTGTTTGACGTCATTTTGATGTCATGAAGTACGTTAACACAATTCAATTTAGCCGAAGTTATAACATCGATATTATGAAACTGGCCAATCATAATCATTCCATTCTTTAGAGAAATAACTATGATTGGCTAATTTCATAACATCAATATGTTATAACATCGGCGTAAATCACATCGGCCAAAAGTTATAATCATAAATACAGAAACTCTCGCATTTCCAGAGGATTGTCAATCGTTAATACTCATGGTAGCAATATCACATTCTCCATCGCTAGAAGTGATCGATTAAAATCAGGGCAATGTCCGAACGTCGATCATACGTGCCGGACATTATTATTACAATCGAACGCGCGTGCAGGCAGGCGAATAGCAGTGAAGTTCGTCGCAGTTCGCCGATGAAATTGCGAGTGGCGACTGTGGCGCGCAACAGCGGAAGTGACGTCACGCGCGGTGCAATATGGCGGACGCTGGACAACGTAAACAGTACGGCGACCACGGCAGCTCGTATGTGGGTGAGTATTTTGTCTATCTTTTCACCAAGCACGCGGGAATGCCGGCGAGACATCGCGCGGCGTCGATCATTCACACATTATTGCTGAAATTGCGAGCCCACAATAATTAGTTTCCCATATGAGCCAGCTGTGCGCGAGTGACCGTGCCGCGATGTGTCCATGCTTTCACGTTGCTTGACACTTCGTCGCTTTTTTTCCCAATTTCCGAATCTGCACTTCTCCGTGCTCGTGGAATTTCTATTTGAGCTCACGAGCGATTGACACCAACGCGTAAATTCGCAAATTATCGTGATGAAAGGCAGAATGAGAAAGAGGACGAGAGAGAGAGAGAGAGAGAAAAAGAGAAAGAAAAGGAATGACGTCGCGCGAATTCCTTCGACGAAAGACGAGACGTGTGTGAGACATGCGTTCGCGCCTCCATCGATTGTACTTAAACTAATAACAATGTCAACAGATGATGTCGAAGTTGCAGGGCTATCAAGATTGTCGAGAGCATGATCGACGCGGCCGTGGAGGTTATAACATGCTCGCATAATAGGACGCGTAACAGAGAGACCACGTCAAGCGCCTATAAATATCGTGCTTACGTGCACGCTGACGGATGAGGAGAGGTTTCTGTCAAAAAAAAAAAGGAGGATGACGACGCATGGTCCTTGGAAAGTGCGTTCTCGTAGGTGCCGCCCGCTCGCGGCGAAAGTGTGACAGCTCCATGCCCGCTGCGTATATCCACGCGACCTTGCGTTTCGATTAGTCAGCAAAGTTGAGAGTTGTTGAACGAGTTCGTCTTTGAGTAATCCTAGACATGAATGTTTAAAAGACATCATAGGCTGTTACAGTTGATTGTTATATTTGAGACTGCCTTAAGTACAGTCTTAAGATGTCTTAAGATGTCAATCAGAGGGATATATTATCTTAAGACATTATTTAAGACAGTTTTAAAATAAGAAGGTATGGAATTATTCAAATTAGATTGAAATTACTCATCTATTTCCCACATTTCTATTATATTTTCTACTCTTTAAAACTGTTTGGAGTATAGAATCTTACTTTGAAGAGCAAATATTTACTCTTAAAGATTGAAAATTAAGCTATATCTTCAAGACTGACTCCATTTTGACTCTTGTCAGAGTGAAATTCCACTCCAGAGAACTTAGGAAGTAAAAAAAATGAAATAATTGCGATTGAAATCCATTCTGAACAAGTCCATACGTGCCCTGAAAGTTATCTTTTGGAACATACATATCCAAAAGACATAAAAACGCCTTTTAGACGTTGTCTGGGATTCATCAAACTGGTTAATCCTTCGACATAATCGTAGTTAAAGGCTGCCCTAGGAACGATGTGTTAACTTGATAGGTTTCCACTAAGTCTAATGCGGGATTTACAATAGGAATAATGGTCGTAATCTTAAGTCATAAAAAATTAATGGCTGTGTTTCATTCTTTACTGCGAATACTGAAAATCTGTGTTATATATAGATTTTCCGTATTCCCAATGAATAATGGAATGCAGCTACAGTCGAATATGAGGAGAATAATCGACTGTAATTGATTCTTACAACTACAATCACAACTACGCTTATATAATTATAGAATGGGCTTAGGACTGATATTTCATATATCATATAAAACTTTTCAAACCTGTTGATTGATTGCAGAGAGATTTTCGGGTCTTTCTGTTTTATAGCCAATCAACAATCTTAAAAACTTTATCGTTTGTGATATACAAAATATCAACTTAATGCAAGTTGTTGCACAGTGTAGATGAGATAATAGGCCTATTCTTTTTGGCTGAACTTTTGCACCAGTTCATCTTTCTTTCTCTTCTTTCTTCCTGGAGAGAAAAGGAAGAAAGATAAACTAGTGCAAAAGTTTAGCCAAAAAGAACAGGCCTAATACTGATGTAATAACATTCCAACTATATATAACAATTCTTTTTAATCATGCAATAATTATCGTATAAATACGAATAGCATCTCGACGATAAATGCGATTGATCGGATAAAATTAGAACACGATGTAAAGTCAGAGCGAAATCAGGAAATAGAGACGGTGCAAGAAACGCGTTATTTTATACTTTCTGTTTCCGGTTACGTGTTGCTTTCTACATTGATGTATATATTTTAAGATCCGGTTTCACAAATATGTACCTAAAAATTGAAGAAAGATTAAAATTATCAAGAAATTTATGAATAAATTTTATTCAGAAATTTCTTCGTAACCTTTAATCTTTACAGCACATGTGTTCAAAATGAGAATATAATGCACAACCTTGCTTTAAAAGGTTTTAAGTCATAAGTCGAAAGAGATTAAGTGACAATAATTTCTGTCTTTAAACTGTTTTTGCGCAGTCTTTAGACTTTAACCGTTAGACTTAAGCAAATTGAGCAAAATCCAATTCTTAAAACCATAAGTTAAAGCCTAAAAACATAAGTTCTATGGCTGATATCGTCACTTACAACTTACGGCTTATGACCTCTTAAAGTAAAGTTGTGGCTCGAGCACAAGACGTCTTAAAGATATCTTAAAAATACCTTTAAGGCTAAGAAAAAGATGAACAGTAAATCGAGATTAAAATTAATCTTCTATTAATGGAATCGGGCCTGAGACGTGTTATATAATAATATGATATAATAATATAAAAAAGACATTTAAATAACGTCTTATGTCCTGATTTTAGACATAGTGCTATGTTTAGGTAGATAATGATATATTGTGAACTTAAGTAGGTAGGTAATTTAAAGATACATAGATCAGTGGGACGCTGTAAAGATAAATTTTACATTAGTTATATCATTATGAAATAGACATAAAGAAATGTAAAAATAGTGAACTTCAATACTTCTTATCATCTGGACAATTCTTTTTATTTTTCTTTCCCAGATTTTAAAGAAAACTATAGCTAAGTAATTGTAGCCATCTCACTTATACTCACTCAAAAATTAACGACTTTGAGGAAAGTAATTAAAAATATATATTATAATATATGGAGATATGTGTTATATTGCAAAAGTAATATTACGTAACACTGAGTCTTATTTCTTTAAAGAAAAAAATAATTACTGCTCTATTTTACAAGTTTATACTCGCAAATTTTTAAATTTTTCAATAATTATGCGATTAATAATTCTACTTCTTTTTGCATCGAAAACTTTAGAATTACAAAAGATGGAATTATCAATATTGATTTACTTATAACGTGTTTTAGTTAATCTGTGGTCATTGTGTGATTGTAGGTGAGATTAACTTTCTAAGTGTATCATAAAATTAATAATTCAATCACATCACTTCGCTACAGACATTAGCGTTATGTTTCAAAAACTTTATTCTATCACTGAAAAAATATATTACTGGAGTAACAGAAAACAAAAGCAAAAGTGCAAGGAAGAGAGCGACACGGATAATCAGGTTGCAGGGAATCCGCTGGCATTGACTGATTTGATTTTCAGAATTAAAAAATATCAAAGGACGACAAACAACGTGCGCGGAGGAAAACGCGAGAACGTTGTGTTCGTACGTTAATAATGAAATTGCTCTTTTTAAAATCGGCGTGTCACTTTAATTCGGTAACGAGCCACGTGTACGCACTGTGTGTTTCCGTCTCTCATTGCGAAATTAGTAAATGCATTTTTTTTCGCATCAATGCAGAGAAATCCGATGCATTTTTTTCCTCCCCCCTCCCCCCCCCTCTCTCTCTCTCGTAAATTATCGTCTCGCTGGCGATGCCTTTCTTACATCAGGAAATCGTAATATTATTCTGCATTAAATGAAATCCGCGCGACAATATATTGAATGGGAAAAGCGCGTCAGCACGTTCAAAGCTGCAATGCTCTAATAACACGCACGCACACACGTGTACACGCCGTTCCGGGATGGGAAATGAGAGTCGCATATTGGCGAATACGCCTATTCAGCCCGACGTGGCGCGTGTTTTATTGAATAGCATCGATAGCTTTACTTGCGCTGTGTATGCACGTCCAATAGAAACGAGCCCAGGGCCCCGCTTTCCCAATAGTTTACGACGGTCCGTCGCCGGACGGGAACAACGCCTCAACAATAAATTTCTGAGCCGCCCGCGATAAATTAGGCGGAAGTCCGGCGTTACATCGTACACGGGCGCGCGCCGGCGAAGCCCGAGACAATTCACCGAGTTAATTGAAGTTGATTCCTGTGGTACTTTGCCGTCCACCTGCGGGACGTGTCACCTTTCTCTTCTCGTAACCACGACGAAGCGTTTCTTTCTATATATAAATCTAGCGAGACTTGGAGACTGCGATTAGGCTCGGACGACGGAAAAGTTTTCACTGCGTGTGCTATACGTGCTCGATTCTACTATCTATGACTTTCAGACACGTGATCGTGTACGATCGTAATGATTTTTTCTCCTTCCTGATGAGTTTGTGTTTCTTCTTTAGAGTTTCTCTCGCATCCGCTTATAACTGATACTATATACTGATACTATATACTCTTCAGCTAATAACACGTACGTCGCTACATTTTCACTGCTGATTAGCAATCATTCTCTTTTTAAGTGGGCGTTGATATATCTTAATTAGGAAAAACTGATACGCAATTGTGTACACTAGAAGAAACGAGGGGAAAAAATGTAATTTTGAAAATAATGCAGGTACATTTCGTGTCAATTTGCAGCCTTGTTCAAGCCGTAATAACTCGAGCTGTACAAAGTAAAGTTATACAAAGGATGTCAATTGGTTGATGAGAGGTCTGACGATCGAGCCAACGCGAATGCTCGTCCTCGGCGCGTCAATACGCGCGTATACATACTTAATATGTAAACTGCATATCTCCGCTCGAGTCGGATTCATCGAGCGCTCTCGCGTTGTGCACTTCGATAATTAGACTTGCATTATTCAGTCAGATGAATCGGAAGCCAATCGGTAGTGCGCCATTAATCGAGATCCATATGGAAAGAACAATTATGCTGAAGTATTTAAAATTTTAGCTGGATACAAATCTGGAAATAATTTTGTTAGACCGGCAAAATAATTATGTTGAACTCTCAAACCGGTTGATAGAATGTCTAAACTTTTTGCAGTATTATTTATCGTGCTTGTATTTCCGACGTAATTATTTTAATGATCCAACAAAATTATTTTCAGATCTACATCTACACACAGAAAAATATGTACTATATGAGAATAATAATTACTTGTTTCGAGTATTTCAAAAGTTTATATATCCACAAATCTATCATAAATTTATCACATCAAATATATTTTGAATTCTAGTAAGTTTAATATTTCAATTAATTCAAGATTAAATTAAAATAAATTTGATTTGCTTATTGTATAAAATTGCTTCTTTGATCATTTATATAATATTCATTAAATTAATTTTTGTTCCGAGTATGTAATTATTAATTTTTTTTTAATTTGTAATAAGATATTTGAAGATTATTATCAAGAATATATTCTTGTTAAAGATGACTGTAATTTAAAAAGTAAATTGAGTAATTACTTCTCTTAACAATAAAATTATTTTTTTCTGCGAATACCTAAGTTTTTAGATACTTCAATAAAATCGTTCTTTCCATAGCAGAAAGAAAGAAAGAAAACTTTTCGCAAGGGATCAAGTTTAAGGATTTAAAAGAATGGTTTGCGTGTCCCTGTAGTCTATAAAGAATTTTTATGTCCTTATATGCGATGACGTTTTGTATTTAAAGTTCTGAATAGCGACACATTGCATTGAGATCGTAAAATAAAAGAGTAAATCTCGCGTTTGTAAGCATAACCGACATCGCAATCTCGGGATTCTCTAAAACGCGATCAGCATTTTTGAGACATCCGCGCGTATTTTTCTCTGCTATTTTCTCTCATAACCCATACAACGATGCAATCAAATTAGTCAGGGTAATAAAAACGAGCAAATGCAATTGCATATAGCATAACGAGGCATATTTCTTTTATTTTTTTATCGCACGACGTGAGAGAGACATGCACGTGCCAACTTATCTCTGTAACTTTGTAAAGTATGGCCTTTAGAAGAGGAAAGTTCAATGATATTGAATTTCTATACAAGCTACTCTATACGTATATAATGCGAGTCAGTTAGCTGGAAATTGCAATAAAACCTATCGTTGCAAAGTATATTACAATATACCAATAACGTGTCTTCCATAATTAAACCTGGGATACGTTCGATCGCGATTTTATTTTCTTGTAAAATCATTAAAAGGTAATTCGCTTCTTACAAATTGCATCAAAGTAACCAAATCAACGATGAGAAATAATTAAAATTATATTATCTCAGATCGTTTTAATCATTAAAATTTTTATGATAAATTTTAGCTATTAAATTTTAGTTACTAAATTTTTATTGATTAAAAGTTTAGTAATACAATGGAATAACGTTTCGATAGAAAGATATCTTATTTCATTCAGTGTAACGCTAGCCATGAAGATTTAAGAATTTGCCGGCTGTAACTCGCAAAATCGAGCGGAGAAACCTTTCAGACCGTTGTAGAGCTCATAACCAAACTGCATACGGTGTTGCATGTAAACTTCGGGAGTTGCGGTTACGCTTGGCATATATGCAGAAATGGAAATATAAATAAACTCCGTACCGGATAGCATCGCGTGCGAGATTAACGATAACCGAGATGTCTGAAGGAGCCACAATAATTCTAACTCACTCTCGTTCGTTTATACGGGTGAGAGGGAGAGGAGGCGATTTTTTATTTCTTTCTCGTTCGCCGATTCGGCTTTTCCTTCTTACAGTAAACCCTCATTTGTCGTAAAACATTTGCCTTCGCACAGTGTAAATGCTCTAGTGGGGGATATACCTTCATAAAATAAATATCTTAGGAAAGCACGTCGTAATTCCACGTGTAACACTCATTGCGATCGTTAACTTCACGGTTTACCACCCGTGCAAATCGAGTATCGATCTAAAATCCTCATTGGTAAAATTCTCATGATAGCCACTGACTTTGATTATGTTTGCTTCGACAATGTTACCTAGCTCGTAAATCGGTAGTGCGGTTTAACAATCGCTCAAAGTAGAAAAGCAACGCGTAATACCGAGAAGTATTCTTGAAGGCAGAGGAAACTATCGATGTACATAAGCTTAAAACTAAACTTATCCTTTCCGGAAATGGACTTATCTGAGTATCCGTATAAGCTTTTATCTTTCTCTTTAAATATTATAAAATAAATAATATTTTGCTATTAATTTTTTAAAAATACTTGTCTTATATATTCTTAGAAAATCTAAAATTATTGCAAAATAGTGGAAGACTTTATTTTATTCAATCCTTTTAATATGAACGACGTATTCAAAGTTGCCATTGTAATGTTTTATAACGAATATAATACATTATAATGTATGTAAGATATTTTTTTAAGATAAGATAATATTTAAATATTTCAACATAGTTTTAATGAATATTCAAATCGCGATATATTATGCAGGATCTATTACGTTCTTCGATAATTTCTACTTATAACACTTATGAGGCATCGTTTAAAAGTTTCGCAAAGATACAGTGCCAATATTTGCGACATATGGCGCGAACTTCTTCCCAGTTGGCGTACTCAAATGCGAATGTACGAAATTATTCGTGTCCGTTTCTAAATTAAACTTAAGCTCGTTATTTCTTCTACAGTCCGTGCAAAGATATTAGCCACGTACGTCATGAATCTATGCAAAAAGCTGTCTGTAAAACGATTCAAAGGTCAAGAAAGTCCAAGGTACATGCATGATACTCAAAAAATAATATTCAACGTGCATAACACGGTTTTTATATTGTATCACTGATTATAGATTTTCTAGTCTTGTTTAATTATCAATTGATTATTCTAATTATTCTTCGCTCGAAAGTTGTATTAATTCTGTGTAATTTTTTCATAAAAGTTTAAATTGATTAAAAATAAGATAAAAATGTTAATAAAAATGTTAATAATGGAACACGTTTTTACATTATTTTTTATTAAGTTTTTTTAAAGAATTTATAAATAATTATTTTCTGTTATTTTCGATCTATTTTTACATCTCGTTATAATTTTTTCGTAAAACGTTGCAATTAGAAATGATTATTATGAGTCGTTTTGCATACAGCTATAAAATCTCATCAAAACTCATTTTTATAGGTACGAATAACAGATTATATATACAATTGAGACATTGAAAAATATGCTTAATTATATATGATAATTTTTGTGTATATATAATATTATTGCAATAAAAAAAATTTCTGGTTGAAAATAGACGAATCAGAAATTTCTGATTAAATTTATTAGAATTTTAATTGAGATAACCGGAATTCTTGTTGATATAATATTTCTCATAAAATCTACTAGAATTCTTATTTTTATCAGAATAATTATATTAATCAGAATTCTAATTATCTCAATTAGAATTCTATTAATCTTAACCAAAAAATCCTGATTCGTTTATTTTTCATCAGAATTACTAATTTAATTCAACCAAGACCATTTTTCTCAGTTTGATTATTATTTTCCACATCTACAGTGATCTTGATCCTTGTTTCTGCTCTATTAGTAGAAATAATATAATAAACACGCGTATTTTAGCAAAATGTTTCTCTGAAAGATATATATATAGTTATAGAAATAACGTCAGTAACTTCTTTGTAATCAATCTCAATGATAATTTTATTGCCGCTGGCAGTGTTCAATTAAGTTATTGTTATTACGCTGCACTTGAAAGCTTATAAACTTGCTCGTGTTACAATCATTAATACATAATTTTTATTAAATATTCCTTATATTCTTGTTTATATAAAACATTTATTATTTTCATTTACCTGATTAAACTTCTGATCTTTCATTCACAGCAATATTATTTGATAATGCTGGGTACATAATAAAAGTATATTTTTTATATTACATTTTTTTTTCAGGATAAACTTTACTTTTTTTTGTTTACTCCTTTGATAGATTTGTATAATCATGCTCTGACACATAAAATAATTAATAAAAAACATGTTATATAATATTTTTTTACATTATATAATTGTTTCACGATGAATATCAATGCTCAACAATAGTGGGTACTTTAAAATTATAAAACGTTATCTTTTGACGTTATCTTTTGGACAGATGTTTAATCACAGCCATTTTATTCTCCTTTATCACTAATTGCACTCGTTTTCTCCGGCCAATCGTCACTCTTATCCATATGACGAACAAAACTAGACGGCATCTTAAAAAAAAAGACGTCGATAATATCACCATTGTACCTTATACCGTCTTGCATTTTTTATGCTTCTATCCCCACTTTCAACATAAAAATGGAACGACTGTACATTTCCATCGGCGTCGTCACCAGGAAACTGCATCATTTGTATCTTGAAAAACTTTAGAATCGTGATTACAAAAATGTAGTATCATTTAATTAGATCTGTACATTTATTGCGATAAAAAAGATTAATTTGTACAAAAATAATATGAAATGTTGCAAGTATAAATAACAAAAAAGAGTACTCTATGATTAAGAATGTGATTTTCTAAAATAATTAACAAAGTGTTAGAATCCTTAGCTATAATGTGAAAGACTCTTTCCTTTTGTCACTGAAAATAAATTCACATTAATAATATGAATAAAATATTTATTTACAAAGTATTTTTCGAGCATACAACTTGAGAATTCTCCAAGTGACGCGAGACTGTTTAGTTAAACTTCGCACACATATGCATTGAAGAAAATTCTCTTGCCGCCTATGTATGTGGTGCCCCACTACATTTTTGCGATTGTGTCAGTTGATTTCTGTCGGTGTGGCATCGTCACTCGTGGGATGCTGCCAACTTGCGAGGTTCGCCGTCACGGCACGGCCTCAAGAATACCGACCATCAGCGAACGGGATATTTCTAGTCTGGCTCTCCTCGCGGACTTAGTACCCAAGTATCGTGTGTGCACAGTGCATCTTCGCGTCGCGGTCGAGTGTTTTTCCTCGATATATATTTAATTCGCGTTCGTTTCGATTTTGAAAAAACGTCGTGTCGATTCGGTGACGAATGTGAAAGTCAGTGATATGGCCGAGAGAAAATTCATAACGCCGAGACGGAAGCGGCACAACGACCACCCTTCTGGGTCAAGGCCGTCGGAAAGGTCGGATGTACCGAAGGAACCGGCGAGACCGCCTAGAACGAGGACGCAGCAGACCGCAAATGTGACGACGGCTCACAATTCCAATTTCGGGAATGGCACACGTAGCGTATTTGTGGAATCACAGCAAAAGCCGAGTTAGTTTGTCAGATGATTTTTTGACACAATTATCTTATCGACTGACTCGGTGCTTGATCCATGAAACTATTTGAATTAGTGTTTCCCGATTTTTCGTTTTTTTTTTGTTTAGTATTTTGCTCTTAAAATTGATTTTTTATATAAATAATAATTAATTTGAGGAAAATTGAAAAGTCTCATTAAAAAATTTAATACAATAAATTTTTATTGCTTTCTTTTTAGTTATCTTCACGAAACATATTGGTTTTAACAACTGCATTTATTTACAATAGATACATTTATGTTTTCTTCATGTTTACAAATTTATTAAGAGCCTTGATAAGAATATATCAGTGAATCATTATTGATTTTAAATCTACTTAATCAAGATTCACCTTCTGATTTTAATTATGTTTTTAACCCTCAGCAATATTTTGATTCCCTTCGTCTGCAATTTGAGTCTTTTTTATTCATCTCAAGTTTTTTTTTACTATTCTAGGCTTTCAAAAATGCGAGAAAACTATTTTATGCGGGGAAATTATTTTTCAACTAATACTTTATTACTAACAAAATATTTTAAGAGGAGAATCGGACTCCAATTTTCTTTAGTTTAAAGAAATTTATGAGTGAAATCTTGCTTATGTGTGCTAGAAAAGACTCAGATTTTAGACGAAGGGTTAATAATTGAAAGTGGATTTTACGCAAAGCACAAACATGATAATGATTAAAACAATGACCTAAACGTATTAAAAATTTACTTTCAGCCGAGAAGGCCCCGATGACGACCCTTGACGAGAACGTGAACCGTGTACCACGACAACAGCATAAAACAGCCGAAAATATGGGTGAGTTGGTTAATATTTATTTCTACCAATTTAGTTTAATTTTAATTTCGATTCAATTAACTCTGCCTCTTTTTAGTTCCAAGAATTAAATAAAGATAAAGAATATAATAGATTAAATCGAGATTGAAGTCAGTTTATAATTATTATAAGAAATCGATTACAAGATATAAGTTTTGTTCGACTGCTCTCTTAAAATCGTTTGTCCGTTAACTCGTCTATCCACCTTTTCTTGTTCGTAACATCACTGATCACAGTCACCGTATGTCGCTAAAAATGTAACGATTCCGTGTGACTTTCGAAACAATGACTCACTTTTGCGCGCATACAAGAGTCCTTTTTTCCTAGTAAATAGAAGTCTTTTCTTTTGTGTACGAAAGAAAACCAACAAAAGCAACTTGTTGGCTCGTTAGATAATCTCGCTGGATCAAATTTCTGCGTGAAGTTCGGCCAGTAGCTTTCTAGGCACTGCTCGAGTTCTTCCTGGAGTTCTTGGGAGAGGTTCGAGTTTTTTACTTTGAATTTACTTTTTTAGATCATTCGCAAAAGCCATCTTGTTCTTTTAAATTCACATGAGTCCTTGTAATATCTCGGTCACATGTATTTCAGAATTCGAAGGAAAGTCGCAAAGTGCTGTACTTTACGTATAAACGATCAATGTGACACAAATATCCCATTAAATTTAATTTTTTTATACTATTGTCTGTTATTAAGATTAATTATTAATGATAATTCCATCGAACATATTTTAATGACATGTTATTTTTACATTTGCTTTTTTATTGAGAAAGCTACTTTGATGTGTTTACATGAGGAATTTTTAGATATTTATTAGTTTGATTCATTCACGTATTCGCAAATTAAAACCTAACATTTTAACCTGCAGTAAATTATACAAAAAAGATATCTGCGTATGATGAATAAAATCAAACTACAATAATCCGTAAAATATTTTGAATATTATCATGTAATAGCGTCATCTAATAGCGTTATTTCTCTGTTACTTTTGATTCAGTCCTTTCTGACATTTTAGTTAATTAGATCTATGCGTTCTCTTTTTTTGCCGTTTCCAGACAGGAAATCTATGACCTTGTATTTACTGCTGTAACGCGATAATTTTTATGATTGTGAAGTAAGGCGAATTCATGGAAATTAGACGATGCGTAGACTATACATAAATAACAATGACGTAAAAATCTGTCGTGCAAGTAGAGATATAGAAAAAAAGAAAAGGAATCAGAATTGGTATCCACACGAGTATAATTGACTGTTCGTTCACAATACGTAATAGCAGATTGTTAAAAGAAACGATGTTTTATTGTACAATATAAGACTGCGTTGGTCTCGATCTGAATGTTATTTGCAATTAAAAATGTGTCCTGCGCACTTGATCTTACTAAAATACATTCGTAATTTAATATGAATATTAGTAGATACCACATACAGTTCGCGCATCTTTTAACGTAAAATCAACGAATAAATACTTATATATAAATATCCCAGAAGTTCCTGAAATAATTTGGCAGCAATGCCTACATAAATGCGATCGTTATTAAGAGATATAATTAAAAGACAGAATTTGAAGCGATAAATATATTATAATTTGCATTCGCAAGAATTTAAAATTCTCTTAAAAAATATAACAAGAAAATATAATTATTTAATACATAATAATTACTTAATATATATAACTATTTAGCGTCTTTTAGTATTTTTATAATTTATTTAAAATCTTGCAGCATTCTTAACTGAGAAGTAATTATTGCATAAGCAAGACTGTCGATAAAAACGTAAAGTCATCGGATATAAAAGAAGCAACGAATGAAACGAATATTGAAGATATCACGCATAAATCGAGTGTAATGTGTTGCCTTTAGTATGACGAAGCATATCATACAATGTCATTGAAAACGTCGACTGTCATATAACGCGTATATATTATCAATGTATTGTCAAAATTGGAAATGTCTAAAAAAATATGCAACTTTATTTAAATTGGATTTTGTTAATTATTCCCATTTATTATTTCGAACTTGTTGCTCATCCCCATATACCAATGAAAATTTTATCGTATTTCAAAATAGTTAGAAGAGTACGATAAACAAAAAATATAAATAACGTGCTTCTATTGATTCTTGTTAATTATCCAACTACTGATTATCATTGATTATCAAACTTTAGTTTCTCATGATATCTTTTTTTGATATCGTTAATAAAAATTATGTGAAGATATGATGAAATCAATTTCTTCGTACAAGTCTAACGATTTATTATTTGAAAATTAAATATTGTGACAGGTATTGTAAGAAGTAAGAAGTTTATCATTAAGAAAAACTTGAAATTATTTTTTAAATGCGCAAAAGTCAAGAGATTAATAAAAATAATTGGATAATAAAGATCATTTGCGATATATAAATAGCAATTTAGAACACAATTTTTATACATTCTGATAAACATCTGTTATTTAACAAAAAAAACGTAAATAGAACGGAGGTTTCCTGTAACTAATTTCCCAAGATGTTTTGCCGTGTAAATATTACTGATCTCATGACACGAATAACGACAGTTATTCTAACAGCTTATTATACTACACAATAGTAATTTTGAGAACAAGCATTTCTTGTTTCGCTTCATCTAGTTTAGTTGAAAGCCTGGTATTCTACCTTTGTATCATAACAGTATTCTTCATATATCACTTCTTTTAATAGAGAAACTCAACTTTTTCCACATTTATTAGAAAACAGCACTTTAAAGAGAAATCTGTTGCACTTAAATTAAAAAAATAATACATTAGCAAGATTTAAAAATTTTTATTTTATTACATAGGTACATGATAACATTATTAATTTATTATATCATAACATATAATATATAATTAAACCTCAGTTACCACACTAATGCTTTGCATCAACAATTTTTGAAAAAAGTTCACTTTTTAATTTATTACTTTCTTAATTAATAATTTCTTGCAATAAAATATTGTTTCTACTTAATTTTGATTATTATCAATGGATTCCCAGGAAAATTTTACTTTAAAAAACTATATAATTGAACTATTTTTGCTTTTTTCGTTTCAAAGTTACATGATAAAAAACGGAAAAGCCGACCAAACCAAATTCGCACTAGTATGGTAATAGTGTGACCGTGACTGAAATGTGATAACTGAAAGTTAAGTCTGCAGCGGATAACTTTTATCTTAGACTTTTTAGATTCAAAAAAGACATTAATTGCGAATAGTTGCATAATTTTTTTATTTAATATAGCCCGATGAAATATTTAATATAATATAGTCTTTCTGCGGTTTACATTTGATTTTCTATTCAGTTAGCCTGCCGTTTTCATTAGTGATTTGAATTCTCAGTCAGTCTTACAGTTGATGATCAGATATATGTCATAGGTCAATGTTAGATATATAACAATAACTGATGACTGTTTTATTCTTAGCCTTGTTTTCATGTCATATGTAATAAATTACACCTGAAATCCACTTCTATACTTGACTAGTATTGAAACATTACTTTGTATATATTTTTCGCTGTTCTTCGTTCCTTATATTTTTTTGGGCAACAAAGTATCGATGGCACTGTTTAAATTTTGTAACTTAAAAAGAAACAATTTATTTTTCAGATGCTCCGTTATTACTGAAGATAAAATAATAAAATATTTTATTCTTGAATCTTTCAATTCTTCAATATTTATTATTATCCATTATCTGCAATAGATTTTTTAGTTCAGTTTTCTTTTGCAGATTATCTAGGAAAACTCGATCGGATAGAAAGGCTCTCTCCGGAAAACGGACAGATCCAAGACATGGATGGTGGGCAGCCTGTTCAAGTAGTACTTGCTCATCCAGATCATACCTTTGAATTAGATGAAGCTGCATTGTCAGAAATTCTCCTACATGACGACGTGAAAGATAGAAGTGTGGTTGTAGTATCTGTTGCTGGTGCCTTCAGGAAAGGCAAAAGTTTCCTTCTTGACTTTTTTCTTCGTTACATGAACAACAAGGTAGGTGATATTCATGCTTGATTGACTATTACTTTAATTGTCGATGTCTAAATTAAAAAAGAATTACATATACATAGATACTTATTAAATTTGTATTATTTCATGTTTATTTTTTATCAATCGACACAAAATCGATTATTGGATGAATATGATCATACGCGTTACTTCAATCAACAGTATATATTACAAAATAATACCGATTCCTGGTTGGGCGCCGAGGACGAGCCATTAAGTGGTTTTTCATGGCGAGGTGGTTCCGAGAGGGATACTACAGGAATATTGATGTGGTCGAAGGTTTATCCCGCTACCTTGGCGAATGGTGAAGAGATCGCTGTAATTCTTATGGACACTCAAGGCGCTTTCGACAGTCAGTCAACGGTGCGGGATTGCGCGACAGTGTTCGCATTGAGTACAATGCTATCCTCCGTGCAAATATACAACTTGTCGCAAAATATTCAGGAGGATGATCTTCAGCATCTACAACTGTTCACCGAATATGGTAGATTGGCGTTAGAGAGCTCCGATAGTACACCTTTCCAGAGACTACAGTTCTTAGTCAGAGACTGGGTTTATCCATATGAGGCTGATTATGGCGCAAATGGTGGAAAAAAATTGCTCGACAAAAGACTGGAGATTTCAGATAGACAGCATGCGGAATTGCAAAGCTTGCGAAAGCACATTAAGTCCTGTTTTTCGGACATATCGTGTTTCCTCATGCCACATCCCGGTTTAGAGATCGCGACGAATCCGAAATTCGATGGTAGATTATCTGAGATACAGACCGAGTTTAAAAAACAATTAAAAGTGCTCATACCAATGATACTGGCGCCAGAAAATCTAGTGACCAAAAAGATCAACGGCCAGGTCGTGAAAGCGAAAGATCTGTTGGAATATTTCAAAAGTTATATCAATCTTTACAAGGGAGATGAACTTCCCGAACCAAAAAGTATGCTTGTGGTACGTATAATTTAACGGTGTACTTCTACAATTTGCGGTTTTTATTTACAAGTCGATCTTTTGTTTTACTCAACTGGAACGGGTAATCATCTAAACCGCAGTAATTGCGTTTTGCATTTACAGGCCACAGCGGAAGCTAATAACTTAACCGCTGTAGCAGAAGCTAAGGATTTGTACCTTCAGATGATGGAGACCGTGTGCGGTGGAGCGAAACCGTTTTTAGCGACCGCTCACTTAGAATCTGAACATCAACATTGTATGGATTCAGCTCTTCGTCAATTCCAGAATAAACGAAAGATGGGCGGAGAAGAATTCAGTCAAATATATATGGAAAAATTAATTAAGGCAAATATGCACATTTAATTAACTACTGCAAATTTTTCTTTTTTTTTTATTTTTTTATTTTTTTTTTTTTTTTTTTTTATTTACTTTATCATAAATTTTCTTTTGCAATATAGGATATGGATGACGCTTTCTTGCAATTTAAGGCGCACAATGAGAGCAAAAATATTTTTAAAGCAGCGCGGACGCCAGCAGTGTTTTTCGCAATTGCCGTTACTATGTATATTTTATCCGGAATATTTGGTCTTGTTGGTCTGTACACAATAGCGAATGTATGTAATCTTATTATGGGTGTTGGCCTTCTCACACTTGTCTTATGGGCATATATAAGGTATTAAAATATTGCATTTGTTACAATTTCCTATTAACCTACAATCAGAATTTCTAAATATCATTTTTGTTTGGATATTATTTAGGTATAGTGGAGAATTCAGAGAAATTGGAACACAGATAGATGACTTAGCCAGTAAGATATGGGAAAATGTAAGTACAAGTATCTTCTTAAAAATTAAGATTCTTTATTTTCTCTGTGTACGGCTTTGAATTTTATCGTATGGATATAACACCTTTCTGATAAAGATTATATGTTCACAGTGTACTAATGAAAAACGATATTTGAGAAAGGTAGAGATTTTTTTCTCACTTATTAGTTTATTAAACGTGAAATGTATTCGTTTTTAACTTGGTCATAATCTAAAATATTAATCATGAAAGAGATGTTAAAATTAGTAGCATAAAATGTTCCTAAAATATTGAAATGTTCACTAAAATCACACACATAAAATTTATATCTGTTTTTATATGTTACGTACAAACAGCACTTGTCATAATACATGTATATTTTGCATATTAATATAGTTTGTATAATGTTCACATAATGATTAATATTTAACATTTTTTTATTGCAACAGGTCTGGCTATGCGCTCATCTTTGTTATAAATTAATTTATACATTAAGATACCTAATCCTGTCCATTATCGTAATTGTATTTGCAATACCTATATGTCATTTTACTTATCGCGTTCTTCGCAGACATGGCTACATCTGATCACATGCTTTTCTTCTTTTCTAATTTTAGTCTTTAATTATCTTTATTAATTCCAAATTGCTTCTTTCTTCAAATCTTCTGTGTTCCTTACACGTCTATGTTTTGCACATTTCTTTCTTACTAACCAAAACCGTTTCATAAAAGTGTAACTATTAATATTACTATTTTTTATTGTCTTTTTTTTTATTCCTGTCATAAGCTGAGTGCTAACAGGAGCAAATATCTCGAAAAGGTATGACATTCGGCTACATAAATACATATAATCAAATTTTGAACTCTATTAATTACTGATTACATATCTTTCTCTTTCTTATATTACATTACATCCATAACTGCTTAATAAAAAAATCTATTTCTTCCTTATAACTATTAATATTTCTTCAATATTAATATGTTAAGTTTCATAAAATAAACGCTGCTTATAACTAAAAAAGCAACAAAAAAAATCTCGAAATTTTTGAAAATAAATTATGCAGTTTCACATATTATAATTATCATAAAATAGTACAGTTTTGATGGAAAGAATGATTTTTACTTTTGTTCAGTTCATGAAGCCACTCTACCAACAATTTGTGGAGAAGTCCGTGTCTGTAGCAGTGGCACAGGCTGCTGAAATAGCGGTAACGAATTCAACAATGAACGCCACTGTCACTGCCAATGGCAAGCCTAAATTATTGTAACATTCATTCCCGTAATATCTTAATCGTTTAAACGAATCGAAATATCGCATCCTTATATGTTAAGTGGCATAATCAAATTTTACAATATCGTGATGTTTTGACACACCGCCATGAATAGTTTTTTCTCTGTTTAAAACTGGATTAAACATTATGGCTTGGAAGCACTAATTTGAAAATGACTGTGAATGTATATACGATGTATTCTAATTATAAAACAGCGTTAGATTGATGGAAATCGTGTGATTACTAGTATTGCCTAGTATATCCTTGATATGGATTGTAAAAATAAAATCTTGAACTGGTGAAAAATATTATTATTGTAGCTTGACCTGAAAGTTTTATCATGGGGATGTTAATATATTTAAAGTTATTGCAAATTATCAAAAGGTAGAAAAGTGCATTTGTAAAAATATTAAGAAATAGGAAAAAATAAGTCCCTTTGTAACAATTTTTCGTTCGTTTCCGTTAAGTATATGAAGTTTTCCTGTTGAAGTAATCCATTACATTTAAAGTGCATTTTGCAGTTAATTTTTATTTTAATAATAAGGATTTGTTTTGCATTATGTCTTTGTTATTTTATGTATTATTTATATGCTTGGACTAACGAAGTTCAGATTTCATTCGTGCCAGAAATGCGTAACATGAGTTGTACTGGACTACTGTTTAATAAAAGGATGTATATATTGCACGTGATGTTATTCACACATTCTACATAGTTCGAAAAAAAAGTGATAAAAATACTTAGAATTTATTTAACTGCGATATAGATATTCATACGCCATATTGCTGTAGTATATGACTTTATTAAATGCAATATCTCGAAGTTGCCCGATTACATTAATCTACTTAAGAGTAATATAAGTCTTATTACCAACACGCTGTTAATAGTAATTAAATTTGTGTAGATATGCTGGACTCCATTTTCTATATTGCTCATTGAATAAAAGTGATTAATATTATTACTTAATTCATCAATAAAACTGATTAATATTATTAAATTTAATATTATTATTATTAAATTTATCAGATTTAAATGTTATCTAAAAACGATTAGCAAATATAAAAAACACTAGTTTTTTTATTTCCAATGAATTTTGTTCAATGAGTAATTTTGATAATACAATTTGACGTATGCGTGTATTAAAACTCTACCAAGTCTTGCCAAGCGAATTGCTAATATACTTCGATCTATAATGTAGTTAATAGGGTATAATAAATTTATTTTTATTTATACATGTGCATGGAATTCTAATTTTTAAATATGAAATTTGTTAATAAATTATAAAACTGGACTTGTAAAATTTTATAAAGATAATTATTGCAATTTATTAATAAATGTATACGTTATTTAAAAAAAAATATATAATTTTGCGTAAAAAAAAAATTTATACTTTTTCTAATATAGCAAAAATTATAAATGTACTTGGTGGTGGTTTTAATAACACTATAATTTATTTATATATGGTTTATATTTTGAAATATTTACTTCATGAAGACGTATATAAAAAAAGCTCACGTTTGCACACCAAAATATAATTTAACACGTTAGATTCATTATAACACGTTAGATTCAAAATTTAAAATGCATTATTATTCTTTGTAATGATGTCTTCAATTTCTATTAATAAATATTAGAGGCAGCTTTAAAAATATTATATTGATTGATATATTTGTTTTACTAGTTAAGATACAACGATACAAGTGAATAAACAGTTTTGTATTAACATGGAGCCATATTCGTCATCTTATTGTATTTTATACAGAATGGTGTATGTAGGATAATAGAAAGTAATTTAGCGGAAACGCATGGTTATGGAAGTGCCATTAAAATTTAATTTTGAATTTACAAGAAATCTTATGTCCCGTGCTAAATTTTATTTATTAATTTTATAGAATTTCTCAAATTTCATTTTTAATCGTTTATATATAAGTGAACGAGTTTGTAGTGTACATGATTACATATCAACTCAAGTTTGTGGTCAAATTCAACGGTTGCACTTAATATTTAGACCATTATTCTTTATCATGATATCATATTTCAAACTTGAGATAATATGTAGCAACAATTATTATTAACTCACAATTTTTTCACATCAAAATGAAGTTGTATTATGTAATTTTATAAAATTAGGAACTGACAAATATATAAAGGTTAATCAAATAGATAGTCCAAATCATTTGCAGATATGGATATTTGTACGAAAGAAGAACTTGTAATATCTTATATTTTACACAGTTATAATGTAATTAAAAATATATAAACATGACACTATAATAATTTGTAGTCGTGGCTATTGACAAAGTTACGTCGATCGAAAATTTTGTATTATAAAAACATGTGTAGAAATGCATTATGTATATTTACTGCACGTATATAATTCTATCTTTCAATTATCCATTTTGTACTAATAAATATTGTAATAAAAAAAATAATGATTGTAACAAATTAAATATATATATATATACAGTACAACTTTTTAATTTAATGTTATTAATCTATTTAAGAGGCACAAACATTATATAATATAATAATAATAATGTGATGACGATGGTGATAGTAATATTAAAATAATCGAGCATAAGTTATCACGAAAAGGAATAAAAATCTCATTTTCCTGTTTATAAAATAAATATATTTTATTTCTTAGAGAAATAAATTCGTATGTACAATTACAAAACATTAAAAAAATATTCTAGTAAGTCTTAAACATTCTCCTCATCATATCTTTATTTCTCTGAAGTGATTCTTGCAATCTAGTGTTGAACACATCAAATTGTTCTTTCGCCGAGTGATTAGTAGATTCTAAAGTAAGTACTGCCTTCAAATCTGTTGTAGCTTTTTCATTATCTCCCATATTACCATATGCTACTCCTCTTCTATACAAGGCCTTAACATTATTCTCATCTTTGTTCAACACCTTTGTGCACAGCGTAACGACATGTTGATAGTTCTTTCGCTTCAGTTGACATATAGCCATGTTATTATACAACGCAAGTCTTAAATTATTAATATTATATTCCAACTGCTTATCTAATTCTAAATCAGCTATCGGCTCCAACGTTATGAGAAGCTTGCAAGCTTTGCTGAACCTGCGAAATGCATCTATGATTCGAAACTCCTTGAATAACTCAGTACCTCTCTCTTTATATCTTAAAGCTACTTGATATTTTTCTTTTGCGCTCCAGTCCCAAACTGGTTTATGGCGTTTACAAAGAATCAATGTGATCTCAAACTTAACTATTACAGATTCATTATTATCTACAGATTCATCTGATTGTTTCAAAGGCATGGCAATGGTAACAAGACTCCTCTCATTAATATTCATCATACAAATCACTCTCTCGATTTTTTCATCAATTTCTGAGCTGGCTTCTCCTATAACCATCATCTTTTCAGACTCTCCATCAAGAATATTAGTATAATATTTCTCTTTCAAATCCGTTTCAGACATTCCAATAATATTTATGTTCTCTACAATAATAGTGCATGTAGAGCATTCCATTGGCTTTTTGGTAAAAACACCCAACTTTAACACTCTCTTTTGAATGCTTTTGTCTGCTGATTTCCATAAATGCGACATCATGATGATACATCAATGATCAATTCTATAATATAATATTATTAATCAGTTATTAGAGACATTAATATTGTATTAGAGTAAACATGCAAATTGTTCAACTTACTTGTTTCAACAAACACTTCTTAAATTCATTTATTTTAGACTAACCACAAGCAGGGAGAAACTTGACAGCGTATTCCTTTGGGATGCACTGGATGTAGCCTTGCATCAGTTGCGTCTAAGCGCTACACTATACTGCAGTACCATGATGTATACTTCATCATTGCGCTAAATTCTATTCTCGGTTAACTTTTATTTTCAAATTTTAAATGTCACACTGGTGACTGGTTCTACACCATCCTTTTAAAACAGTGTAGCAAAATCCCACTTCGTACACTGCGCCGTAGTCACAGAAACATCGGAAACACGGTACGCTGAATGAGTTCGCCCAAGTTCGCCTACCACATCAGCCATGGAAACACGCATGTTTCCACCATGGAAACACGCATTAGTGCAGCCAAAAAAAAACGGCATGCCATGATTCTACAGGGTGGGCCATCTATTGGAACGTTTTTGAATTTCGTCGTATGGCAACACCGAACGAGCTACAGACCCGAAATTTTGACAGTTTATTAGTCATACCGTCCGCGGCACGAAACAACATGTTTTCTCTTGAAGAGCGTTTTGAAATTTTAAAAACTTATTTTCAAAGTCAGTGCTGTGTCGCCGAAACTGTACGAATTTTGAAAAGAAATATGGGTCGTGATAGAGCACCCACCGAAGGAGCTATACGCAAATTGGTGAGGAAAGTTCGTGAGAAAGGGATGTTAGTGGATGACAGAAGTGGTCCCAGAGCTCGGACAGTGCTCACACCCGAGAATATTGAGGCTGTGGCCCAAAGTGTGAGACAGAATCCGACGACTTCAACTCGACGCCGATCGCAGCAACTGAGCATTAGTCGCACCAGCCTGAGGAGAATACTGAGAGAATACAAAGACCTCGGATTATTCGCCTACAAAATCCAGATGACTCAGGAGTTGAAAGCAAATGACCATCCGCTTCGATATCAGTTTGCTGTGTGGGCTATAGACCAGCTCAATAATGACGTCGATTTTGGTCGAAAAATCATCTTTTCGGACGAAGCTCATTTCCATCTCGGCGGATATGTGAACAAGCAAAATTGCCGGATTTGGGGCTCGGAACAGCCACACACAATCGTAGAGAGACCAATGCATCCTCCAAGAGTCACAGTTTGGTGTGGATTTTGGAGTGGTGGCATAATTGGCCCATTTTTCTTCGAAAATGATGCTGGAAACGCCGTTACCGTCAATGGCGAACGCTACAGAGCCATGTTGACCAACTTTTTATGGCCTCAAATCGACACTATGAATGTGGACGACCTTTGGTTTCAACAAGATGGCGCCACATGCCATACAAGCCGACTTACCATCGACCTTCTGCGCACCAAGTTCAACAACCGCATAATCAGCCGTTCAGGAGATGTCAATTGGCCTGCGCGTAGCTGCGATTTGACACCGCTGGACTTTTTCCTGTGGGGTGCCGTTAAAGACCGATGTTATGCGGATAATCCAGAGACAATTCCAGCTTTGAAAAACAATATTACGACTGTTTTGAGTGAAATTGGCGCCGAGGTAGTCCAAAATGTCATTAATAATTGGGGTGACCGAATGGCATACTGTAAGGCCAGTAGAGGGAGCCACATGAACGAAATCGTTTTTCATTCTTGACGCGGATACTTTTAGCTTCACAACAAAAAAAAAAATTAATAAAAAATATCAATGTATGCTCATTTGATCGCATTTTTAAAAACGTACCAATAGATGGCCCACCCTGTACCAATTTTTTTTTGTACCGGCGTTTTTCATGACACCGTCGAAATCGTCCGTACATTAGCGCCATCACTATATTCATTTTTGATTTAGGTACTACGTACCTACAATACTACATCTTTTTTCTGATACTGTTGATAAAATCAGCTAGAGAAATGCACACTGAGAAATGAATGTTGTACGAATTAATCCGTGCTCCATTCATAAATTATGAATCGGGAATACTGGATTCCATTAAAGAAGTAACGAAAAAGTAATGAATTGTTACTTTTTAAATAATGGTAATATTTAATTTAGTTACCATCACCAAAATTGTTTTTAAAAAGTAACTTTCCATTCTCTGAATTTCAGTAACCAAAAGTATACAAGTAAAAATTTCTTGTACGGATTGCGTGAAAAATTTTTATAAAACGTCTTATTTTATTTTATATCATTAATGTAAATTAAACGAATATTTTCTAAATGGAAGGAATTTTAGAAACATGTAATTACTAAAGACTAATGTTATATATTTTAAAACAAGTTACAACCAGCAACTGTATATTTCTAGTATATATTTATACTATATTTATATAACATTTAATTTTGTCCACTTTTCACTGACTTTCCATAACCATTTTGCCAGGTTATCATTCTTTGCTTCCTCTGATACTTCCTTAGATTCGCAATTGCTATAAATATAAATATACGATAACATTGATATTATATTTGCGACATTTAACATTTTTTTTTAATTTTCGATGATGCTTACTCTAAATAACATCCGGAAACACTTGTAAGACTAGGATCTAATGCTGCGTGCAAAACAGGTTGAGCTCCATGCCAAGGTGCTTTAATAAATGGCCAAGCAAATGGCTTCAGAAATATTCGTGTAAAGAAGTTGTTGTATACAAACATGTGCCGCGTTATGTTTGTATCAACTATACCGGGATGGACAGCGTTCACGATAACATTGGTTCCTGACAAATAAGTGCGCATCGGTAATCACTGTAAAAATTATAACGAAAATTATACAATTATATTAAACTTACCTTTCAATCTACTCGCCAATTCCCGAGTGAAAAGTATTATAGCTAATTTACTTTGACTGTACGCTCTACCAGCGTCATAATCGTTTTCCCAATTAAAATCCTGCATATTTATTTGGCCTGTTCGATGAGCAGCGCTAGTTAGATTTACAATTCTGGATGGCGCAGATACTTTCAAGACATCCAGAAGCAAGTTTGTGAGTAAGAAGTGTCCCATGTGATTGACTCCAAGCTGCATCTCGATACCTTCTTTAGTGTGATTCTTTGAACATCTCATCACGCCGGCATTATTAATAAGTATGTGAAGTTTGTCATGCTCTGTAAACAAAATAAAATAGACACATTTGAATAAAAAAATTTCTAACTGTGTATACTTTTAAATATCAATTACCTTTTTTAAATTGTGTAACAAATTTTCTAATACTTTCTTGCGATGCTAAATCACACTTCCTACAATAAATGTATTTGTTCTTCGTTTCGAGTACAATATTTCGACGTTCCTACAAGAATAAAATATGATAAAAAGATATAAGATGATATATAGTCAGATCTTATACTTAAGACTGTCTTAAGTACAAAACGATCTTGAAATAAGAACAGATTATAAATACTGCTCTGAATAAAACACAAGAAAAAATTATTTTAAATGATAGCATATAAAAGAAGTTAAATAATTGACTTTTATATATAACGTTGTCTATTCAATTTCATAATTCATTTGTAAATTGAGTAAATACTAACAACGATATAATTACCCTTTCACATTTTTTCATATCCCTGCATGCCATAATAATTCTTGCATTGCGTTTGGCTAATTCTAGGACTGTCTCTCTCCCAATACCAGAATTGGCTCCTGTCACAATGACTACTTTATCAACTAGATCCTCTTTTCCTTCATATTTCGGACCTCCCATATAATCTCTACAAATTTAACATAATCACTTTTACTATTTATGTCACAAAAGCAACGAAAAAGTAAAAAAAAAAAAACTGTCTTAATATCAACATTATATGTATGAATAACAAGATTTATGTGAGTATATTAAAAATTATAGCTATATGAATGATCTTGTTTATATTTTTACAGCATAAACAAACATATTTATAGATACTGAAAATATTAAAATAAAAAGCGAATGTAAATAAATGATTGATTTATAGTGTAAAATCTTGGGATAACTTTCGAGTAACGCCATACTTCGTCAGATATGCCACACCGGCGGTAGTCGCCACCACAGAAACGTAAACGAGCGGTTTTGGGATTTTCCAGCTCATTTTCACTGATCAATTCGTGGATGAAACTAAAAAAAAAACCAATTTAGATTCGTGCAAATTCGAGAAAGAACATAACCAAATTCTCGATCTGCATGCGACGCCATACAATGCGTCATACGTTAGCTTGTCCGGCTCGTTCAAAGCACGTGCACGAAGCACATGGGATATACCAATGTAAGGCGAGAAAACCTAAATAAATCAAATAAATTTTCAAGCCCAATGAAGGTATGAGACAATAACTAATTATCATTTCATCTGATTAATTAATTGCCCTCTTATTATTTAATCTGATTAATTAATCTTTTAGTTCGTATCGAGGCTATTTAATAATGTATTGAAAGTTCGTAAGGAAAAACGATTTATATGAAATTATATAAAGTTTGACCAAATAATTATGAAATGCATTGGAATGATAATTGTATTTTCCGTAAAATGTTAATCCCACAAATCATGCTTAATATTTGTGATATTTGTTCTCTATTTCATTAATTTTATTCGTTCATTCAATTAAAATTATCGCATGTTGCTAAAATTATTTAATTCTCTTCATTATGTCCGTAATAATTCAAATTTCTAGATGTGAATGAAATTAATGATTACAAAATGAAATAATAATTTGAAATATTATAACAAGTTAATGAATTCTATTAATTCTCTAAATTGTTCAGTTATAAGCTTTTATATATACATTTGTGATATGTATGATAAGAAAGTAGTTTTGAGGATTAAAACAAAAAATAAGAAAACGATATCAAGGGTGATAGGAAAGTATCTATAAAAAAAAATTTATTCATGCTTTTTATACATGGCTTGAACATTTTGTAGATTCTATAAATGCATATATAAGTATATACATTATATTTAAATAAAGCTATTCTCTCGACAATTATACTATTTTGCGAATACACGAGCACCGCCGACTTCTCCACTAGACATCTCGTAGTAGAATACAAAGAACCTATTGTGGACTTGCCGATCGACACAACGATTCGTTCGTGATTTCGCAAATTGTATCGTCAAAAACAAGGAAACCTCTCGTTCGTTCGATTTATCCGGGATATGTCGGGCATACGCCAAATGTACGCACAGTACAATTACATTCCTCGCCTCTCGCAACTGAAACAGCAGATCTCGTGAATAGCCAAGTTCCGTTAAAAATTAACGGTTCCCAGCATTCCGATAATTTCAACGTATTTCAAGTAAAAAAGGAAGTCATATACTGTAACATAGATCTAAGATAAGACGCTTTTAAATTCACGCAGAAACAAAATAACGATGAGATTGATTTGTCATTCGGCGTCATTATGCGACAGCAAGTTGCTAAAGCCTTCGACGTTTTACATATTTTCATCAGCCCATTTATTTCCCATTCATTTCTCATAACGTAACGAATTAATTTTCTCGTCTTTTTTTTACCTTTTTGAGATTATTATGTTACATAATCATTCTCTGTGATAAAAGCGAAACAATAGATATATTCGTCAGGAGAATCAAAACGTAAAATGCCTTTTTTCTATGATCGTGTTCAATGAAACGGCAATGGAGTCATCGCGAATACTAGAGAATAAATTACTACTTGATTAAAGGACAAGGATTACGCTACATCATTTATCTTATATCGTATATACAAGGTATTTAACAACGTGATGCGTTTCCTCGAAATATAAATTATTAGGTCCCCGCTCAGTGCCGTGTTTTCAGAGATAAAAATCCAGCATGTATATCTAAAATTCTTTCCTATATCGCACGATTCTGTACTAAATTCTTGTACCAATCGCATCGTGATCTCAATATGAGTGCACTGGTTTCCGCAATCTCGACCGGAATTTATCGAGTTACGCTTCACGCTAACAGTCCGGGAAGATGTTCTCTATAGTCTCGATACGGAATATAACAATCAACGTTAATACTCAGGGGCTTGATCTCGTTTTCTCTCCTGTTTTTATTTTTTTGTAACCGCCAAGAACGCTCATTTCTCTCAACGTGAGTTCACTAAAATTAAATACTCGCCTGACAGACGTGTATAAATATAATCCATTGCAAGGTAATATACACAAAATCATTTTACGATGTGCGCGCACACCGTGTACTTGGTTCCCTCGAATTATTTCCAACATCGTGAATATCGGCATGTCGTGATGTACATTACTAATACTAATTATATCACATAATAAGTTTTCTTATTTACAGTAACAGTGCTTCCGTCTATATCTTGTGAAATCTCCTCTCTTTCACAATTGCGTTACAGGGCATTAAACCGATGAATAATTCGCAAGTAATTGCTGGTGATATAGAATGTAGTAATATTAATCCAACTTTGTCAGCAGCCTTCAATAAGGCTGTTTTCAACAATACATATGAATTACTTGGCGAAAGTAAAATTTGTACAAGTTTCCACAATCTATAAAAAATATATAATTAATCGTTACAACTTAGTCTACTCTCATCTCATTACAATTACATTTCAGTCTAAATTGTTTCTCCAAAGAAAACAATATTCTCCGTATCTTCCTTCCGTTGTTCGTTAGAATTATTGACTTTTTTCTAATGATACAATTCGGTTCAATGCTCTGTTTTTGCTAATAATAAATACCTCATTACTTTTTAAAATTCATACAATATTATATGAAATAACAATATAAAAGAAGAATAATGCATTTTGAGAAGCATAAATCACAAAAATAAAGAAAATCTTTATAGTTTTATGAGAATATCTTATTACGAGAGTTGTTGATGAATTATCCATTGTATAATAGCATTTTATATAAAATATGATTTATAAAAAAAGAAATTTATTAAAAGAATTAATTTGATAGATATTGAACGTGATATAATTTCTTTTCTTCTGCATCGATATTGATAAAATAAGTTTTATTTAAGAGTAAGTGACATGTGACGTTAATAATTGCAAAAGAAAAAGAGAATAATGCAAAGTACATTAAAACTTAAATTGTATAAAACGTTCCTTTTTTATTTTAATGTACCATTGCTTCAGTCATTTTTAAACTTCCTTTCCCTCTTGCTTACAGGAACTTTGCTGCAATTGAACATTGCTCCATATCGTGAGTACATCCCAAAATGTACTGACAGCTCTGAGAAATCTATAATTCAAGCGTGCCATAATTATTCAGTGTTATTAGTACATTTTAGAACGCATCTAATGTTAATACAACTGTTGTAAAAATATTAGTATTTTGCTTCGACATTCAGACTAGATCGTGAAAAACTGATCTGCCTTTCACTGCTATTTGCGTAAAAATCGCAAAAAGCACGATATCGTGTCATTATATAATGCGAAATAACGAAACAGTTCCGTTCATGCTAATTACAAAAGCCGGATTTATCGCGTTATATACAAAATACATACATACAGATCCTTTAATAAGATAAAATATACGAAGGACGAAATATAATATATTTTAGAAAATCGAAAGTAAATTTTATAAATAAAAATAATAATATAAAAGTATGTAGCGGAAAATAAAGTACACTAGTTACATTCATAGCACAGACAATATTCATAGCAAACTTGAAATTTGCTTCGTAATATTCGCTGTACTAAGTCGAGAAAGACATTAAAATACAAACCAAAAAAATGTCAGTAGGACCTAAGGTGCCTTTTGCCGACGCTCGACGCTCATTTTTGGCGTCAAAATAAGTCACGTGATAGAAATTGACGAATGTCAAGCGTCAATTTTAATCACGTGATTTATTTTAACAGCATGAAAAGGCATCTTTAGATCTTAATACATTGTATCTCCCCAAAGAGATATGAAAGTTCGATGTGAAATGAGTAAGAGTAATATGACAATAGCGCGTATATCAGGTACTTTTTTTCCTCGGAAAACGATATCGTGCTCAGCATCAAAGCTCCAAAGTCACAGCATGGATATATCGAAAAGATGTTTATTACATTTATCTCTGTGATATATCAATATCACATCCAAGTATACTTTAAAGCTTTTCAACGACGGTCCTATACTGAGCATCCAAATGCTGCGTATCGTCAACATACTCGAAACAACATTCCCTATGTTTCTGTATTGCTAATATCCATTTGGTAACATAAAAAGAATTGTTCTCTATGCATAGCGAGCAGTCCCACTCGAATACTTTACCATTCCCAAGGACTGCTCGATATGTCCAAGTCTTCTTTTTACACTGCTTTTTCTGGCTTTCCTCAGGCCATAGAAATCGTGACGTTAATTCCTAAGTTTCCGTTGTCAGCAAATAACTGTGCTATTGAGGTGTCAAATACAAGGCAGTCAGAATTTAAAATTGCGGACGACACACCCTCATGAATAGAACGCGGCATTGCTTCCCATGTGAGACGTCTTCTATGTCCATTTAGTTCTAGTCTGTTGCACACGATAGTTTAATTAAAAAACGTTTATGCAAGAGATGGAAATATCAAATCTATTGAATTTTAGATATTAAATACTTTCATATAAATAACACAATTACCTGTAAGCGAAGTTCTCTGCTTGCTTCCTGGAGCCAATCAATTGTACAATTGCGAAAAATTGTTGATGTCCATCATATTTCTCTTGTTTCTCAAGCACTAACATGAAATGGTGGCCAAAACAAGATTGCATCATGACCCAATCCACGGCTCCAGGGAGATTAATGTCAGTTGCCAAAAAAACAATGTCTTCGCCTAGAGAACATTCCACAAAAGCGTTGTGTTAGGAGTTTAGAATCAAGGTACGATCAACACAAATTTATTACCTTGTAAAGTCGTAATGCTTTTGTGGCTCATAATAAGATGCGGCATCACTTGCTCCAGCGATCCTTGCCATTTACAGGACGCACCTGGGCAGGGACAGCTGTATGGACGGAACTCACATGCATCTTCATGATCTGCCTTCTCAGTATGTACCAGCGAAACTGTACAGCCACTAGTGGAGTATTTGCAGGGAAACATTACATTACTAGCCACTTTTTCCATAGCCAAATTACGAATGTTACCTGCACACATATTGACCAAATATTCTTGAGACTTCCACGGGTGCTTTCTATATAAAGATTATGCATTTCGGGTTTTCTTTGTCATATTCATTCTTGGAATATTTCGTGAACCTGAAGTGGACTGCAAGGTTCACGAAACCGTTGGCATTCCAAGAATGGATCTAGACACAGAGAAAACCTGCAAAACGCATAATCTTTTATATATTGACCAAACGTTAGAGTGCTATTTCATTTGTGTGTTTTTGTCGTACGACAAATGTGTACAGAATAGAGAGGTCCTTGGATCTTCCCATAGTCAATCAATAGGCTTGAAAAATTTTTCGTACGTCAAAAACGCACAAAGGAAATATCACCCTAAATTTCAATAATAAAGAAAATGCTACGTCACGTACCCAATGGACCCCTGCATGTGGGACAACAGGAAAGTTTCGGTCTGCAATTGGTGCAAACTAAATGTCCACTTTGACATTGCAGAATAGGTGGAAGCACATAGTCGAAACATACAGGACACTCGAAAAGACTTGCCAGATCAGTGGAGCTGCTCATGGCGGATACGGATGACGCTGAGGTACTTGCAACTCCTCTCCCTCGCTTCCCAGTGTTGATGTTCAATTGAGACATTTTGCCTCTTAGTTGTGTACCGATACTCAAACAACAATCTCCCTTTGTTTCTCCCTTTGCTGTTCTCAGCAATACATCTCTGTTTTAACCAACTGATTCATCTCTGTAAAACATCCATAAACATAAGATATCAATATTTTACTTAACCCCCCCTACCCCTCCCCTCGAATGTTCATGTGCTACAGACGGCTATCGATGATTATAGAAACCAAGTTATATGTATGCACTAATGTGCACACGCGTTTTTTCTCTCTTTTGTCTACGGATATCTATACACATCTAAAGGATAGATCTGACTATTGTTCTTTAACTTCTTTTATGAATGTAAATATATCCTATCTGGGAGACACAATTTTTTTTCTTTGATATTTTTAAATTCTCACAATTTAACAATAAAAATTTTTTATTTTCAAATAAGAATCTTAATTCATTTTTTAAAGTTGAGATATAACAAGCTCTATATATTATAAACACAATGTTATTTTTATTGTTCTGTTATTATAAAAAAAATATAAAATTATTCTGAATTGATTTCGTTAATATAATTTAATCTAAGAATTAAAATTTAATTCAAAATAATCGAAAAATATTATATGAGTTAGATTCAATTGCACCAACGTTACTTTGATTTTAAGTGAGGCTTAAAACTCTCTCTGTCTCTATCTCTTTTTCACTTTAAAATGAGACAAAGGGAGTTTTAAGTATCACTTAAAGTCAAAATAATATTCATAGAAATTCATAGAAAAAAATTCTAAACCGTTTTTTCAGATATATTCTCTTTCTAAGATAGATATTCCTTCTGAAAGAGAATTCAGGATTTATGTCTACTTAAGAAATAAAATATATATCTGAAATAAGTTTAGAATTTTCCTCTATGAATATAGATAGTGGAAAATTAGATTAGATCTAATGAACCTGAATATTCAATGAATATTAATACATAACTCTAATTATGAAATCTTTAAATCAACTAACTTAAATATAATACCATTAAATTATTAATTATTAAATTATTAATTATCACTAATGGTACTTATAATTACAGTAAATTATGCATAAGATGTAAGATGAAATTATACGAATCAGCGAATGCTGATTTAGCTTGTTGTTGTCACTTGAATCGTTGGTTAGACTATTCAATTTCGCCAAAGATCACCGTATTCCGATTAGAAAAAAAATGCTGGTTGCAATCTAATCTTCGATAGTTTTGTCGTGTCACTGTAATTATCAATTTCACAATTATATTTTCAATTAGGTTATACAATTTCAATGAGATTGCCACGTCTCCGCTCGATAAAAATACCACGTAGATTTCAACGCGACGTAAGTACTGTCACTTTTTTAAATACATGCGTCCAACGACACGCAACAATTGCACGTATCTAGGGCGCAAACAATCGACGATAGCCGACGATGCACGTTGTGCAATGTCAAGTCACGCGATTATAATACGCACTTTTTTTATTCTACGCACTATAAAAAAATGTGCTGACTCAAAAATTTTTCCATTAGATGAACAGCTCCTTATGCTCATCTTGAGACTAAAGATATACGATCATTGTTATTCCAATTCTCGATCCATCAATGGACGGACTGAGAAAAAATTTATCTCCCATCTATCCATGAGAAATAAATCATAAATTTCAAAAATGATCTTCTAATTTTTCAGCATTGATTACCAAGTGTATTAAAGTCTGTTGGTAAGAATTAAATTGTGTCTCTCCATGAAAGATTGAGAGAAACGGTCGAATATCATTTTTAGTATTAATCCGACAGTTTTATGCTCGTTTCTAACTATAATTTTAATCTCGGTACAACTAACTCTTTATCTTGTTCTAAGAATTAGAAAAAGATGAGGTTGAACCAAGATTAAAGTTAATCGATATTGATATCAACGGGCATTAGAAGACAAAAATAGTGACTTTCAGTCAATCTAACATTTCTAATAATGCAGTTGCAGGTTCAACTTTTAACGTGAATACATCGCTCGTCGATTTAAAACTCACTTCAATCCGGAACATAGCAATCGAAACACAATGAATTGGAACTTGTTTCCTTATATAAAAATCATTTTTTTTTCCTTATCATTATCATATAAAGGTAATCCCTTCGATAGTACCACGTTGAAAACTGTCCACTTACCGGGCTGCATGGGCAGGATTGGACAAAGGTGCGATCGTAAGGTAAGATCGTCGTCGCGTTCACCGCCGGGGCAGGTGAAACGTACACGCTGCCTCTCCTGCGACCGGAAGGCTCGCACGGCCGAACGACAGGAGTCGAGAGAAGGCACTTGTTGTGAGAGACAGCGATGATGTTAACGATGATGATGAGGAGAGCGACGTAGTCGCAGACGACTCGACGCGGCGGTCAAGATCCGTGAGCGTTGTTGCACGAAAGCCCGTCGATGTTGCGTGACGACGCATCGATGTGACCAGGGTGTTGCGACGACAGTACGAAAGAGAGAGAGAGATAGAGAGAAAAAGCAGAGGAGCGTGTGCGTAAAATATATATATATATGTGTGTATGTGTGTGTGTGTGTGTGTGCGTACGTATGATGTGTATTTTCCTCGGGACTCAGCGGGGCAAGAAGCAGGAGCACTGAAACAGCGGGAGTAGGCGGGTGGTGAAGGAGAAGAGGGGCTACATCTCGAATCCCCGAGATCGTCGAAACAGGGTGACCGATCTCGATGGCACCTGTGCCGATTGTGGGTGAGGCATAGCACCCGCACTTCGGAAACACGTTTTTTCCTCGTCGCTTCTTCGCTCGCTCGTTCGCCCTATCCGTCCGCGATGATCCTCCACCTCCTCCGTTCACAGAAAACGCTTCTGGTCGTCTTGGTCTCTGCACGAGACAACCGTACCAAAAACGCGCAACGAACTCGATCGGCTACACAGCTGTTATACACATACATACGCCAACGACAGGTCAGCGCCGCTCGTGCAACTACCGGGAGTCACCGAGAGTACCGGAGAATTGAAAACCGACATGCCGAGCGATGCCGAGGGGCATCGCGAGACTGGCGTAGTGGCATCTGTTGAGGAGGCCGTCAACCGTGGTCATCCGTGGTCCTCTCGCCAGACAATAAAGTTAAAAAGAAAGTATTGGATTTGTGCAAAAAGCTTATTTGATTGTATTTATTCATCAAGTAAGATAAGGTGAAGTTATATTTATGTATAGATAAGATTAAATAGATAAGACAGAAAATTAAGAATGAATATGTACACACACACGCGCACACACATATATTATATATATATATATATACATATATATATGATTGAAGATCGTTAATTAATAAAATAGAAAATTAAAATTAAATATGATCAATTTCTATCAATGATTAATGAGATTAACTTTAATTTTGATTTAATTTACTCTTTTTTCGCAATAAGTTTATTACAGTTTTTTAAGATTAATTTGGGGAATTTTGGGGGGATTATTACATTTCAGATTAATTGCGTTAATGTCGACAACCATATCGACACGTAATTATTATTTCTGAAATTAATTCATTCGTTTGAATGATATATATATTAATTCAACATCTTAATACTTAGACCGTAGTGGCGCTTCGGATTGTAATGTTATTTAATTTACTCTTTATCTTTTTTAATTCTTAGAATCTTTGTTCAATTTATTCCTTAATTCTTTAATTTACTTTCTAATTCTTAAAATTGGAGAAAGATACAGTAAATTGAACACAGATTAAAGTTCTTGTTAAATTTTTATAATTCTGATTTCAAGCCTTGATCAATCAGCCTGAAATCAGAACTATAAAAACTTAATTAAAGCTTTAATCTGTGTTTAATTTATTCTTTATCTTAAGATTGTAATCTTAGATTGTGAAATCAGGCTTAAAAAAAGCTTGGCACCAGAATTATAGAAAGATGAAAAATTAATTAAACTAAGATTAAAAAAGAAGATAAATGTATAATTGAATTAAAATTAGATATATACTATTTTCATTTATGTATATATATATATGCATATATAAAAATTCTTTTAAAAAGAAAGAATAACTTGAAACACGAATTCATAAAGAACAAACAAGTTATACTAATAGAGAACAAATAAACTTTTTGCATTATATACGTATATATTGTATATTATAAATGCCACAAGGAACAATTGAAATAATGGGCATTTTTATTTTTTTTTGCTATAATTAAAATATACACTGTGTCATGGGTGAAACAGGCGAATAGTAATTAATAGTAACAAAATATCTGTATCGTTTTCCCTTTAATTTTTCTTCTCTTTCTCTCTCTCTCTCTCTCTCTCTTTCTTTCTAGTCTACCCCTCGTCTGTTTTCAATATATATTTTCGCACGCAGCAAATATGGTATACACAGTATACAGATTTAATTTCAAAGACATTAGTTAGTTTGGCTTGGAGATCTTCTCAAGTGAATACGTCCACTCGCGTTAAACTAACTCAATGGAGAGTTAAGCCAAACCGTTGATGCCTTTGCGACGTCTGAGAAAAAACCTTTTTCTTTTTTTTTTTTGAATGTAGCTTCTTCAGCCTTGTTACAATATAATTTCGATGTATCTAAATCTCATTGTAAATGTAGTCCCATTGTCTTATCTACATTCTTTACAATTATGTTAATCAATTAATTCTTTCAATTTCGTGGTCGAAACCGCAAGTTCTATTAATTGTCAAGATTTTCTAGTGCCTGTATCATCACTTGTGTTAACAGTCTTTTCGCGATATGAAGAGCAGTCTTTATACAGCGAACAGGAACTGCTCGATAGAAATGTGAAAGAAACGTTAAAATTCGTGTTTGTCATCCCTGTTCGTTTCACGCCTTAAACATTCTGGGCCCCTATTCTTGAAAAGAAACATGTACGAAAAACTAAGGCGTACTTTACAGTCTCAGTTTTCCTCGTTATTAGTAGATGTACTATTTCGTCGACAACAGCAAGTTTCGGTTGGATTTGTCGCTCGCGCAAACTTCACAGGATATACATTTTAATTATATAATTAAAAAAATTTTTTTTTGTCTAAATGTTTCATAACATGCATACACACGCATACTAGTTTTCCGTATACATTTCTTTTCAAGAATAGAGGTCCTGGGATTACTTAGATAACTTAGGGAAGCCTTTGTCACACTATGAGTTCATTATCAATCTCTAGCGGTGATTATCTTCATATATGTCTATTTCCTATCCTATTTTCTTTTTTTTTTGTTCGTACAGATCAAAAACACGCAGACCGTACACAGACAACACGCAAATAATAGAACTTTGTTTCAAGATAGGTTTTTATCCATCTTACGTTATTAAAGACAGACTGCCGGACAATCAGCTATGATGATATACATTTTATGATACATTTATAGGATATCGATAGTATGACACGATGCTGCGCTAAATATTGTGTAAACTATGATTATACCGCAAGATTCTCTGTTTTCCTCGTTACTACTAGATGTGCTATTTCGTCAACAGCAGGAAGTATCAGTTGGATTCATCGCTCGCGCGAACTTCACATGTATACCCAGGACGTTCATATTTTAATTATATAATTTTTTTAAAATTTTTTTGTCTAAATATTTCCGCACCTTGACGTGTTTCATATCTATTGTAAACACACATACATATACACATGTGTGGGCAAGCATGCACGCATGCCATGCATACACGCATGCACCCATACATACGATATGTACACAATTTTTTCCAATCTCGATAGTAACTATAAGTTATTATTAGAATACTAATCTTATAAGGATAGATTACATTATATGTTATGTATCAACATTAGATACTAATTATGAGTTAAGCACAAGAAAAAAGAAATAGATTTTGATCTAAGGCCTTGGTCCTTGAATAACAACCACTCCTTTTTTTTCCTTCTCAATAAAGCGAGAGCTTGTGATTGTGAAGGGAACGTAAACGTGGTGGAAAAAAAGACCAAATACTTTAGACAATTTGCGATCTTAATCGCAAAGCTTAAAAAAAGCGCATTAAACGCGCTCAAAAATTGATGATTTATTTCAAATGATGCACGATATCTGTTTTGCAATCTTTATGACTCGTGAGTATACTATAAATGTAATTGTCACTTTATCCAATCTCAAAAGACGCACTTTCCATAATTATCGCTCGCATGGACAATCCATCTTTTCAGCCTCTAAGTTTTCTAGACCTCTTTCTTTGCCTCTCAAAAGGAGCCAGATTAGAAACACCATCTAAATTCCTAAGCAAAACCCTGAAATACAAATTCATGGCAGAAAAAATAGGCTAATCCGAGCGATTACTGGCGGATAAATTAATGTTACATGTTATTTTAGCAAAAAGATTTCAATAGAATGTCCTTTGAAAATAAAAAAAATATCAACAGTAACATACCATTAGGAAATTCGTGCGTGATTGTCAAAATGTGAACTTAGCTCGCGATGTTAATTTTATGATTTATTAGAACGCGAATGTATTGCAGACGTTTTTGTATACTGAATGACATTCACTGATATTTTATACACAATGATGATGAATTAGTTCTGTAAAATTTTCTGTCGTTCTTTCTTTACGGGAATGACAAAATTACTTCTAATATCCAAATTTTTTATGGGTCTTCTGCAATACGCCATTAGTCATAAATCAAAAGTCAGAAGCTAAAAATTGATCAATCACAGTCGTCAATTTTTGACTTCTGATTTATGACTAATGGCTCATTGTAGAAAGCCCATTATGCAGGATGTGCACAATGGGTGCTTTCCATTTGATGGAAACACAAATCGACACAAACGTCATTCTATCACAAATATTTCATCCTTCTTGACATTTAGAGTGACAAAGATAGAATGATAAAGATAAAACAACTTGTGTCAACTTGACACCAAATGGAAAACATCCAATAGAAGTCGTAGCGGTCATACACTGAGAAAAAAAATATCGAAGTATTGCGAAGCAATTGTTACTTATGACATTTGATTGTGATATACATTTCTGAAATATATCTTATTAATTGCGAAAAAGTAAAACAGATGGCTTATTTGCTAAGAATAAAATTTTATTTCAACCGTATAAATAACCGTTTAAATAAATTCAGTGAAATAAATATATTTTTAGGCATCTTTTTCTCAGTACGAGATCTTAAGGTTCCTAGTTCCACGAGTTCCAAGTTCATAGTTAACTCTTAACTAAGATTCAACTTGTTTCTCTTTCCAATTCTAATTAAAATTAGAAAGAGACAATAAGTTGAACTTCGGTTAAGAGTTAATTATGAGTTGTGGATAAATTGGGCGTAAGTAGGAAATTGATCAATCATAGTCAATTATTCGTTTCATATTCGACTATGATTGGTTAATTTTTTACGACTTAAGACTCAACGACTTCCCCAGCAAATAATAATGGAATTGAAATTAATTGAAATAGATTCAGATTTATTTATTTTTCAGAAATATTAATTTATGAATGTTAAAATGAATGCTTTTAAATCCTGAATGTATTTTTAGGAATAGCATGGAGCATATCTCTATGCCTTTCAATCTAAAAATAAACTTTTTCTGTGCATATAAACACAATTGTGAATACTGTTCTATTCAAAATTTTGAATAGAAAATGCATTTTTTCAATTGCATCCAATTGGATCCAATTGGATCTAATTAAATCCAAAAAAAGTATTCGCTATTTAAAATACGCATTCGGTTAGAAAAAAATTTCAATCCATTTCAATTCATTCTCGTTTGCTGGGTCTAAAGACTCGAAGACGTTACGACTTCTATTGTAAACCCCGTATTATCCTTCGAAAATTAATGAATTCAAATGGTGCTGATCATAATACTCAATACATATTTTCAAGGTTAAAGTTATATACATATTATTGTATGATTATAAGAATGTTAGCTTCACAACTCGAATCGGTGGTATAATATAATACGAATTTGCCGAGATTCAACCAATAACCGCGTTAAACTCAGATCAGCCTCTATTTTCTTTCGCGGATTAAATCTTTTTTGACTATATAATTAGACGACGATTGCAAAAATTAAGATTTTGTCTAACAAGTTGAATTAATACACACATTAAATTATAAACCTAGTCTGAAATACAACTGCAAGCTACAAAAAAGTATTTGTATAATGAAACTCGAAATTTTAATACATAAATGATAAATTGTTAAAGTAGGATACTAAAAAGTATTGGATTTTCCGAAAAGTTTGTGCCGATTTTCCAAAAAAATCGCAAACATATTTCAAGACATTTATATTAATATTTTTATGTGTAGATATTTTTATTCAGTTGTATTATTTTTATTTCTGCATCTAAGAAAACGTGAAAATTTTATTTATTTAAAACTTGTTGATTCTTCTAGCGAATACTTTCGAAGATATGACATAAACTTTCTGAATAACCCAACGTAATGGATATGTTAATAGCAAATTAAGAATACAAGACAAATAAGTGATCCTAGATCAAATCATATTTCAATACTTTTCTCGCCTTTTTAATATACAATCGCATCATATTAATTGATATTCACTGTGCTAAATAAATGTTTGACTCTGACACCGTTGATAAAGCAAATTCATTCATTCATGTATGCCCTTTCACGTGATTGGGAACTACAGACCTTCACACATTTCTGTTGAACCATTTTTATAGAAACGTTGCTCGTACAAAGAGAGACAAGTTCATCGAGTGGAGTTAAAGTATTGTAATTGCTACTAAAGTTTTACGCAAGAAAAAATGTTTCATGCTATTTTATATTTCTGATACTGTATATCATAAAGCATCCTTTGCGCGATAAAAAAAATCATCGAGACGATAAAAAGCACGATTTTGGACACGGTAATTAATGGATATCTTATCAATATCTACCTATCTAAAGGTTTGTCCTTTCTGACCTCTCGAGAGAGAACTCACTCATTCTCTTTCTTCTCTTTCATATTCATATACATCATGCACATACATTGGGCACATTCCATTTAGCGTTTGCAATGTTCGCAAGCATCATTTCGTCCTTGTTTATTCTAATATCAAACAAAGATGAAATGATGCTCGCGAGCATTTCCAAATAAACTATGTCTATGGTTATGAACGCCAAATGGAATACACTCATTGTATACTTTTTTCACTTTTAGTGCAAAAAGTATAACATAGTATAAAGAGGCAACATATCTGTTACAATTACATCGCATTTATATGCAATTACTTCACGTATCTTCAATGTACAGAGTAGTCAAAAAATGGGGTCATTGAACTCTAACGAGCGTACTCGTTTCCTTGATCTGATCCGACTTTAGGAATCTTGCTCAGCAAGTTCGTTCAATTCATTGCCAATTAAGTTAATCAGTATTTAAAATTGGAGACACTATGGAAAGAAAAATATAATGTGCGGTCGGTCGTTTCGATTCTCAATTATGAAGCACTGGTTTTGGAGAAAGATTGACTTTTTGATCAACGTTTGTTAAACGAAGATATTAATATTGTTACTCTTGTTGTTAATATCCGTTGTTATACCATTACTTGCGCAAGCTTCCTTCATAACGTACTAAATTCGGGGATCCGAGGTTTTTTCTTTGCTCAATGAGTTATTAAGCTTTTCTGATTTTTTGGTTTTTTTCTTGTTTTCCTTCTTTTTTAAATTTTTTTTCCCCCCCCGAAATCCCGGATTCAGTCTCGGTTTGGTAGACGAAATATTGTCCCACCTATAATAAAAGATTCTACTCGTAATCATCAAATGTTTTAATAACCAAGAGATATACATCTCTCAGTTATGTACTTTTCTTTCTCTCTCTCTCTCTCTCTCTCATACATACACACATTTTCTCTTTCTCTCTCTCTTTCTCTCACACACACTCTCTCAATAAGGTTGATGTCTCTGAAATTGACGCGGTCCCGGACCATTACCTCGCGGTTTGGGACCATATCCCATATTGTCGTAGCCATCGTAACCAGCATAATCGTAGTTCGCATACACGTCATCGTAGTTATGATAACCGTTGTATTCGGGGATGTAGCCATAACCGCCACCATATCCATATCCGTAGCCAGGCGCCCAGAAGCCCTGATTTCTTGGATCCGGATTGACCTTGACTTTCTTTACGTCTACCTCCTTACCATTAATCGTTTGCTTAGGCGTCTTCAATAACTTATACACAACTTCTTTCGAATCAAACGTGATAAAGCAAAAGCCTTTACGTTGATTTTTGACTTTATCGAAAGGCGCCTGTAGTTCGACAATGGTACCATATTGGCTGAAGTAGTTCTTAATGTCGTCGTCAGAAATCTCGGGAGTAAGACCACCCACAAAGATTTTACCATGTTGAGGTTTTTTACTAACACGCTTCGGATCAACCTATATATATATATAAAAAAATGCTGTTAGTATACAGATACAATGGAATAGACATGAGACGATGAAAGTTTCATCTATATCTCTCGCTATATTGCAAAAGTTTATAAGAATGCAGTGTATGACTTCTCAATATTAAATTTAAAATTAGTAAAATAAATCTTGCCTAATTGTAGTGGTATTACTCCAGTTACCTTGCGCTTATTGATGTAATGCTCGCCTGATGCAAGAAGCTTATCGATGGTCTTTGGATTGGTGAACACCATGAACGCGAAACCGCGTGAAATACCGGTATGAGGATCGACCTTCACCGAAATGCTCTCGATCTCGCCAAATTTCCCAAAGTGATCTCGCAACTCTTTATCGGTTGTATTTCGAGACAAGCCGCCAATAAAGAGCTTCCGCTCATCGTCCTTGCCAGGAATACCGGCGGTTGCCTGTTGCTGCGATTGTGACGAGGAGTGCTGATGCTGACTGTGCTCCTGATTCTGAGATTCATTCGGATGTTGGTTGCCTGATTGATCCTGCATGCCGTCTGTCTGTGGCTGATTCTGGAAATCTACCGCTGCCGCCATCGTGATTTCTCAAGCGTTCCTCGAACACGTCTCCGTTCAAGATAGACAAAGCGAGCCCGTGTCCTAGACCTCGGTGCCGACTGCCAGCTACGTTAAGGTGCGTCGTCTCCCGGTTTACGAACCGAAATCGGAGCACGATCTGCAGGCAGATATTCTACGCGCGTGGCACGAATCCGTAACTTATACTTGGATAGTGGCTTAAATAATGACCGGTGTGCTGCCGGCTTAGCCTACGAGAAAGGAAAGGAAAGGAAAGGAAGACAACTTCCGCGTCACGCCGCAGCAGTTCCGCGCCGCGACGAGTCGAGCTCTCTGATTCGTCGTCTCCGCCATTGTTGCATCCGTTAACCAATTGACGCGCGACACCGACAGCGATGGTTACGACAACTGACGGTATTTTCCGATACTAACCATGACAAGAACGCCGGAAGTTATTCTCAAGTTCTTTGTCGTTTCAATCTCCCTCAATTTCGGCACTATTCATCCAGATTTTCGCCACACCGCGTCGTTTTGATCGCATGCGTTGTACATCAACGTTGCCAACCTGAAAAATAAATTCGTATTAATTTAGAATCGAATCGATATATTGGGTCATCTAAAAAGTATCCGCGATACTTTATCACTAGATATATGACCATCAACACATATCTAGTGACAAAAAACCGCGGATACTTTTTAGATGACCCAATATTTGAGAATATTTAGGATGCGTTCCACGCATGATGTATCATTTTAGCTTTTATTGGGAGCTTTTCAACAAAGACACAAATCGACACAAGAGTCATTCCATCTTTGTTTCTTATTAATTATTCAACAAGGACAGAATGTTTCTTGTTTCAATTGTGTCTCTTGCTGAAAAGCTCCCTTTAATATTCAATGAACAAGGATAAAATGATATATTATGTGCATTATACAAACAGAATGCATCTTTTTAAGCGGGGAGCACAAACTCTTGCATAACGCATAAATATAAGGTATAAGAAAATTAACCAATCAGAATTTTTTATTTCATGGAAAGGAAGGAAACAAAGAACTTTGATTGGTACATTTTCTTATGCATTACGTGTTATTCGTTATGCAAGAGTCTCCCTGTTTAAGTCTCGGATCTATAATAGATTTTTAAGCTTTAAGCCATAAGGAATGGAATCACAATCATCACTTATTCTCCTCGCATTCACTGTAGTTGGTCAATTTCTTAAAGCTTAAAAATCTATTGTAGATCCGGACTAAAGGGCTCCGCACAATAAAAGGAACAGAGAGCAGAGAACAAAAAGAATAAGAATTTTAATCTATCAGAAATCATATATTGTGGAATACACAGTTTCTGATAGGTTGAAATTCTTATTCTCTGTTTTCTGTTCCCTGTTCTTTTTATTGTGCAGAGCCCCTGAATCAATTATATGTCTTTTTACAAATCTTATTTTCAAAATGAATATATATTTAAGGGATCTTGTGATTGGCTTATTGATCATTACGCCAGCGTAAATAAGATATTCGATATTTGTGCTAGCATAACGAAAACGGGCATAAAGTCTATGATTGGCTTAGGCTACGTTCCAAAACTTCCTCTCTGAGGAAAATTTTATTTGAAATATATATAGTACATGTAACGTATACTATAGCATATAGAGTAAATCTTCCTTGAAGAGGAAGTTTTGGAACTCGCAGTAGTAGTAGGCGGTACATTTCGCTTGTCTGCTTCTGTCTTTCCGCGAGTTCTGATTGGCTTCCGCTTTTCCTCTTTCCGTTTTTCCGTCAAGATGTGAACCCGCCCTTAAGTCCGGTTGCACCAACGTTACTTTAATTTTAAGCGAGGCTTAAAACTCTCTTTGTCTCTGTCTCTTTACGGTTTTAAAACGAGATAGAGAGAGTTTTAAGTTTCGCTTAAAATCAAAATAATGTTGGTGCAACCGGACCTTAGTTCCTTTACGTTGTACGATTGTATGCCATACGCTGGCTTCATGGGACTTCACCTTAAAATTTTCCTCGGAGAGGATGTTAGGAATGTAGCTTGGACTGTTTTGCTGGACAAAAATGGCAGTGAAAACGCTGCTTGAGTATAATTATAAACTAACTACCTCTTGAGTTTGGCTCTCTTTTATTATCTTTATTTTCGCAGACGAGACATTGATGTCGAAGTCGCCGCGGCAAACGCAATTTCTTCGATTTCAGGTGAGTGTAATAAAAATCGATATCTATTGTTCATCACCGCAACATTGTACAGTAACCTTTCATATATTTTTGTGTTTTCTTCAATTTTTTAAAATAGAATTACTCACTCCAGAGCATCTATAGGAGTAATTTCAACTTATAATTCGTGCACGAGAAACTCACCGGAACAGTAGCGCTTGAAACATAACCTGATTTAGCAATGTGATATCGACTGAATCGTTTCATGTCACATAAATAAACTCTATAAATGTATCTCCGATTTTTTATCTTATTTTCTATTTCGCGGGAAATAAAAATTCATATATTACAATTTATCACATAATTTAGAAAAGAAGATCCTTTTCAGTCTGCAAATGAATTTATCATCTTGAACTGTCCAATGTCCAATGCAGTGAAAATTTTAGCATTTTCTTGTTTCTGATAGCTACATTGATTGTAGCATTTTACTTGTACAAAATTTTATTTTCAAATATATTAATATGTTTATATTTAGAATAATATATTTATTTTATTGTCACTGATGTGATTTCTTCTTTATTTATGTATGAAGTACATCAGATAACAGAAATGTCAGGTAAGCGAACTGCAACAACAGAATTGAATCACGACAACTGGAATGAGGAGAACGAACCGGAGGATGCAGGAACGTTTGCACTGGCTTCAAATGATATACTTGAAAAGAGAGTTATAAAAACAGCAAGGCGTCGTTTGCCATCGAAGGACGTAAGTATATATCTTGATTATTTTTTTTATCTGAATTTTCCTGCCTTTATCACTGTTCTATGTTAATTATTTCAGGGGATTCCAACGAAAAGTGCATTTGGGTCGTTTACAGGTTTCAAAACTAATCCAAGTTTATCTCCATTCGGTTTTTTAGCTAATACAAGCACTACTTCTAGTACGACTACTTCTACTGCATCAGCAACGACTGTAAATACAAGTAACAAGCAGACTGCTAGCAACGGTGCTCCTAAGATTCCCGAAATTGATTCAGATAAAAGAGAGGATTTTACCAAATTACAAACATCATCAAGTACAAGTACGAGCAAAAAAAATTCAGTTGAACAAGGAACTGAAAAGACAAAGAGCCACTCGTCGGATTATTACGCAAAATTGAAAGGACTAAATGAAAGCGTTGCTACATGGATAAAGAGCCATGTAGATGCAAATCCATTTTGTATATTAACACCTATATTTAAGGATTATGAGAGATATTTGAAAGAAATTACATCAAAAGAAGAAAGTAGCAAGACACAAATTTCGCATACTTCAGAGCATATAACGCAGGCTGCGAAGAACGATATTAAAGAGATAAGTTCAGAAAAGAAACCAGAAAAGTCATTGTTTGGGAATTCAAACGCGAATGCAAAGTCTACTTTAACCACAGGAACAGAATTAAAACCTGAGAAGTCAATATTTTCCAACATCACCACGAATACCAAATCTGTATTTAGTAATACAGAACAGAAAACAGAAAATCCCAAATCTGTGTTTGGTAGTACAGATATAACTCCTGATAAGAATAAGTCTATTTTTGGAAGCACAGAGTCAAACGTTGCTAGTAAAAGTGTATTTGGCAATACAAGTGTGGAAAGTCCCTTCGCAAACAAATCTACCGTTTCAGATAGTGGAAATAAAGATGAGGAGGAGATATCCTCCAACGCGAAGTCTGTGGCCCCTACTTTTCCCACTTTTAGTTTTGGACAGAGTTCTACTACCAGTAACGTGTCTGCTGGATTTAGTTTCGGAAGGTAATTTGTTCATTAACTTATTTACTATATCTTATATTGAACAAGATACAAAAACACATTTTTATAATTTGCAGTGCAAAGCCATTTTCATTTGCTCCTCAAGCAGTAAAACCACAAGAGAAAACCGAGGACAAAACAAGCAATGAAAATAAAGATGAAGAAGATGAAGAACCGCCGAAACAAGAATTCAAACTGGTAACTGAAGAAGGTGCTACTTATGAACAAAGGTAAGTTATACATTATAATTTCTTAACTTATTATACAAATATCAAAATAAAAACTACACAAAACTTTTTAAAAAGTTTATCTTTACATTATAAAGTAACTCTCTTAATATATAAATTATCTCTCAATATCAAATATATTTTTTTATAGGTGTAAAGTCTTCGTAAAGAAAGACAACGTTTATACTGATAGAGGCATCGGAATGTTGTATCTGAAACCAACACCGAATGGAAAGACGCAATTAATAGTACGAGCCAATACTGCTTTGGGTAATTTGTTACTCAATACCCTATTGACTCAAAGCATTCCCACGAAGCGCATGAACAAGAATACGATAATGTTGGTCTGCCTACCAATGCCAGATTCTTCACCACCACCAGTCTCAGTGCTGTTAAGAGTGAAAACTAGTGAAAACGCGGATGAATTACTGGAAGCGTTGAATAAACATAAAAAGTAGAAAGTACACGAAATTTGACTTAACGTATTTGAACGACGTTTTTTTTTGACGTTACTTTAAAGCTTGAAGAATGAAGCAAATGCTAATCCATGGAATATTTGTTCATCAATGTAATGATTTTGTATTGAACTTTATTCTCATCATTCCATAAAATCTAAATTTTGCGATTGCCTAGGAACTTAACATGATCATGAGAAGCATGTATGATGTAAGAATACAAGGTTTCATTCTCGAGATACGCGATTAGTCAAAAAATTAGTCCAAAATGTTATAAATCAATATAGAGGTGATATTTCATTTATCCGTTTTTGTTGTACAACAAAGGCTGCAGGACAAAGCACGAGTGGCAACCTTCAAAGACCGGAAACCTCCCAGAGAATATCTTTGCCCACAGAAACACCTCTCAAAAAACCGCCGTTCGGAATTGACATTAAAACTAGGTCCCATTCAATTGAATAATCAACGGGCGCACCACAAACATATGAGAGAGTAACACAGAGATCTAACGTAAGAAGAAGAAGATAAAGATCAAAGAAGTTCTCGGATTTCTTTATCCTATAGCTAATCAGAAAGCTTGAAAAATTTGTTGTACGACAAAAATGCAAATGTAATCCCACCCTTAAACCGATATTAGAAATTTATTATCAATAAGAAATTTGCTACAAAATTACATTCGATCATGCGCAATAAATTATCTTCTATTCTTACGTCATGAAGAATAAGCGAAGAAAATTTTTTTTTAGATATCAATAATAAATTTTTTCCAATTGTTATTTACAGATAAAAAAGTGTAAAAAGGTAAGTCTTTATATAAGAATACAAAAATGGAATAGTTTCTAAAAAAATGTCTCAATTTACATGTATGACCATTATTGGAATGAGTGTTGCAATTGTAATCAATAATGTAATAATAATAATTGGAAATATATGTACAGTATGTATAGTAGAAATATAATAGTATATATTATGAACGAAGCAATTTGTGCTTGTAACAGCTGCTGAAATGTTCTATATTGTTAATTACAAAGTAATTGTACTACAGAAGTTAATTACAAGTGTAAAAGTATTATAGATTATATGGATTGCCTGATATCTTACAAAACAAACTTCATAACTTATTTATACTAATAGTGCATAAATTAAGTAAAAAGTTTGACGTTCTATAAACATTACGTTATGTTTTAAAGAGAATTTATTGTGAAATAGGTTACATTCAATTATCAGTGAATGATCAGGGTAAGAAATATTCATTTTATAAATTATCAATCTTTTACTCTATTACTTTGTTTATACATTTGTTATATTTACTTAATTATACGAAATTATTCTATTTCAAAAATTAGTCATTTTATTTAAAAGTATATTTTCTTTGGGTTGACTACACGTGATTCGAATGAACAATTATACATAAATATACAAATATTTATATTAAAAAACATATTATTTAGTGATTCAAATTTTTTAGCGATTCATGTTTGTAAAAAGAATATCAGCATAAATTTTTAGATATAAATTGATTAAAAAACATTTTTTATTCGTGACAATAAATTTCGTTATAATTAGTTGAAACTTTTAAATTACACTGCGAAGAGCCTCTCTCTCATAACAAATTATGTAGTTATCTATATAAATCGACTGTATACATACTTGTATATATATACATAGGGTGATTTTAATATATTTCGTCATCCATCATGAGCAAGTAGAGTGAATCGAACTGAGTCGAAAAGTCATCTACCATTTTGCAGTTTACGCAATAGTTAACGAGATTAATTATTAAAAATTGCCAAATGGTAAAGAACTTTTCGACTCAGTTCGATTCACTCTACCTGCTTATGATAGGTGATGAAATATGTTAAAATTACCTTGTATATATATATATACACACACACACAAACCTGAATTTTTTTAAATTTCAATGAATATAATTTTTCCATTTGCACATATATTATCGCAACTGAGAGTAAATTGCCTTTTATATTTATGCCTAATTGAATAATACATTCAGAGACTCAGACTGAATTTACATTATGATTTAAAACTTAAGGATGATTATGATCATAATTAAAGGCTGCGCAACTTTCGGTTTCGAGGTTGATTTCAGTTCTTTTTAGTGATAACGGTGACCGTTACAGGTATACAATTACCAATACCGAAAAAGATCGAAATCTAAATAGACCGAGTCAAGTAGCACAGCAGTGCTTGCAAAGCACTAAAACAGCGATTATATGCGCTTTTTTTAGCGCTTTATTAACGCTTTGTAAACGCTATGTGCTACTTGGGATAACCATTACGGTAAAAGAATTGAAATCAAAAGTTGGATTTAGCTTAAGACCGAAATGTTTCGGTTCGAATCTTTGCATACAGTACATAAAATTCTAAAAAAATGAACATTTTTAGATATTCAATATGTTCAATAACATTATCCAACAGTACACAAATATTTCTCTAAGTTATCTAGTTTACAACGTGCACTTCATATGGATACTAATTAATAATTTTTTTTATTAAATTATTTTAATTTTAGCAATACGAGTAAACGTATACACATGTGTATTTAAGTAATCATATTGTATCAATTTAGTATATCATTCCTTAAATACATCGAAATAAAATAATTTAATAGAAAGTTATAATCAGTACATATATCAAGTGTATGATGTAAACTAGGCCAGTATCTCATGAATATGTCGTTAAAGAAACTGAAGAACTGATATATTCTGTATATACAAAATAGCTTAAATCTTATATGTATATTGTGTAGACATGCACTTTACATGGCAATACATTATTAATCTATACAAGATGAGAAAATACAAGGTTAGAGTTTCTTGCTTTCTAAAAATATCGTGATACGTGATCGTCTGTTATACTGTACACTTGGTGAGAATATACGAGTTGTTCCATCTTCAAACTCTCTGTGCCATAAAAGGCGTAAGAGGACCCATTTGTCCTAGGCCTACTTGAATGTGTTGCATGTGAATTTCAACGCAGTTTTGAAACACTTGCTGATTCTGTGGGCTGAGTTTTGATCTTATCTGCTCTATGGTACCTTGTAATACTTTGAGCTCATATGCGTTTCGATCAGAATCTGATAAGCTCTGCGATAAAGGAAATTATGTTTTTAGTTATTAGATAAGCAAGGGATAAAATAAATTCAATAAAAATATCCATTTATCTTACTTTCACTTGTAACATCAACGCAGTCAAATCGGTTACCAATTGATTCATTTTTCCTGGTTCTTTATCGTTCATTACGTTATTTTTAGCGACCATATCTGCCGCTTCTTGTTTGCATTTCTCTCGGAGATGTGACGGTGCCAACATCGCTGCTACGCTAGGTTCGGGCGCCATTTCCTGACACAGTTCTTGTATCTCATTCAAAAAGTCTTGGAGAGCTCCATTCATTCTCTCCAACTCGACAATAATTCTGAAAACAACAGAAAAGTATATTAAAAGTAATATATATATATAATATATTTAATTAACACAATTCTTTATGTATTTAACTAGCCGTACCCTGCATATTTTTTTTCAAAATCGGGAGGAAGCGATTCACCTAAAGAACGTCTCTTCTCAGCTTCTCCATTCATTTCTTTCAATTTCTTGACTTTATTCTTCTTGGTTGTTAATATCTTATTCACTTTGACCATAAGTTCAAGTAACTTGAGTGGAAAACCATTCACTGTACCACCGGTATTCGTCTTTTTTGGAATGGAGACAGATGCATTCGATATTAAAGGGTCATTGGTCAATCGCGGAGATAACTTCATCATGTATGGTGATGAAGGTGCATATTGCAAAGGCCGTGGTCTGAACTTTTGGGAGAATGATGTCAAGCTGATTGTCTCCGGTGGTTCATTCGACTAATTGAAACAAATCATATATTAATATATAAATGTAAACGTAGACATTTTCCTTGGAGAGAACAAGAGACATACCAAAACTTCGTAATCAGGGACACTATGCGTCCCAAGTCCAGCTCTCTCAAACGTAATTCTGTAAGTATTATTACTGGTATCAACAGCGTCGATGCTTCCAGTGAATAAACCATCCTGCGGTTTCCTTAATCTTGCTGTCACTTTCGTACCGATTACTAATTGCAATGGTATTTCAGGTGGCAGATCCTTGAAACTGCTTATGTCTGTCGTCTTCCTTTGCTGTAACATCCGTATTTTCTGCCTCTTCCTTTCTAATTCACGTCTCTCCTCCTCGAAGAACGACTGCGAACATCTTCGCGGCTTGCCCATCATCCTTCTAATCTTGCACCATTCCACGCGCGTGAGTTTGCGACTTTTCAATTGCGGAAACGATTCTTTCAAGCATATCATGAAGTCATTATCGCCCTCAAATAACACCCTGCAAGAAAAAACATTATATGGAACATTAGGAAAACTAATTTATATCTCCGATACCATTATAAAAATCTATATTTTTGTATTATTTCATTAGTATTACTAATAAAATAATACTAAACAATAGATAAATATAGATAAAATAGAAATACAATAATTATATTTATACATACTTATCTATATTGCTGTAAAACCATTCGTAACACACCCATTTATGCGCCTTCGGTAACTTTAACAAGTTCCTTAATCTCATGCCAATTTTCTGTCCTATTTTACGATCCGGCGATGTAAGCTGTGACAGTTTATCAGGCTCTTTCTCTTGTTTGATTGGAGTCATTACAGGAGTTGTTGGTTGCGATTGAGAAGATGAACTTGTACTTTTTGGTGTGGTTGATATCTTAGTCTGCCTCTTCACTGGTGATGGCCGCATCATCTTTTTGGGGGATTGTTTTGCATCTACAGCCGAAGGATCTTTCTTGATTCTGTAAACATCATTATTATACATCAATGAATTGGAAAAAAAATTGTTTAATTCAGGACTATCACAAAATTGGAAATAAAGGAAATAGGGAAATTGAAAATGATCAAGGAAATCAAGAAAAAGTTAGGGAATTTTGCAAAGTTTCTTGGAAAATTAAAATTCCTGGCTTTAAAGAAGTTTAGCGCTGCAATTATCGTTTTTCTGCCTGTCTGATTAATCATAATTTTTATTTTTAATTATGAAAAGAATAATTCACCTGTGGTGTGGATGATTGATCAAGATGTCATCATAGAACAACTTGTTCTTTTTCCTAATTCTCGCTGGCATCCCTCTACGATTCAATACCTGTACCGGTTGTGTAGGTGGATTGGGTTTGGAAGGTGGCTGAGTGCCTACCCTTTGCAGACCTAAAGCTGCAGGTCCTAGCTCCGGTATCGGTTCTGACTCCTCTGTATCCATTTGCTGATCCGAGTGATTCAAATTATGCTGCTCATCCATATCCATCGTATCATCTTCAATCTCAGTCTTGATTTCATCAATGGATGGATATCCACCATTTTTTATGGACAGCAACGCTTCCGCAGATTCACCTGAACAAATTTATTCAAAATCACTACATGTACATGCGATATTAAATAGAGAAATAATTTCTTCTGATATAAAATCCATGTTGCATGTAGCTTAATGATCTACAAATAAAGTTATTAAGTAAGAATTATTTCAATAATTACATATTACACAGTAAAGATCGGCAACATTATATCTAAGAGTCATACAAATTAATATCACAAAGAAAATTGAGAAATTAAAAAAAAACGCATATACCTAAGCTGAGACTGTATCACAATAATCAATGTTTTCGCGACAAAATATAAAAGCGAAAATCCAAATACAGACGACGAGAAAATGCATATAACTATCCCCTCGGTCTGAGGGTAAAATTCCGAGAGCGTCAAATTGGCGGTACGACAAATTCGCGAGGGAATATCGACCGTGCTCCATCAGCACAGCAGGGACGACATAACCAAACTCAGGAGGGGATGTTTGATAAACAGACCACGCGGACGGTCGGACTCGTGGTGGCCATCGCCGCAGTCAACGCTGCGGATCGGCGCGACATATAGGCACTCCGCCGTCGGGCTCGGCCACGGGGTAACGCCGAACACGAAATTCACAGCGGAATCCCGCTTGAATCGTGTGTTGGCGATTTTTGAAATTTTAAACCCGATCCGCACCCAATCGCCGTTCGAACGGCGATTGCGGACGGCACGGGATCGCTGGTAGCGGCGCGATCCGTCGAACCGCTAAATCGGGAACGCGGATTCCGCGGGTATCGATCGCCGTGGCCGCCCGCGGACGCTTGCCCCGTTAATTTCCCCGAAAATAAACGCAAAGTTTACTCACTTTCAATCACGTCCGCCATGTTGACAATCAGTGATGCATCATGGGTACGTACTTCCGACTCTATCGGGTTCATCGGTCCGCCATCTCGTGTAGCCGGACCTGGTTGGCGATTGGCGCCGTCCCGGAAGTCGCACAACGCGGGGTCGGTAAGGTATGCAAAAATCTGCGATTGTGGTAAATTCTCGATCTCCAAAATATTTTGCGCAGCGATTAGTCGAGTAACAATACGCTGCTGCCTCTCGAGATCCGGTCGTGAAGGATTCATTTCTCAAATAAATAAATAATTATATACAAACCTTTTTATTTTAAATAACGTATAACTAAACAGCAGACTTTAGCGGCAAAAATAAGTTAACCTCTTCGTTTTTTAATACGATTTTTATTAAGCTCGCGCAAAGAGCTCTAATTAAAAATTTGAAACCTTGTGGTTACTCTTTTTCTTTGTTTAAAGTAGCACTTAAATTAGTACACCTTGTACAATCACTTCTATTAATAAACATATGAATGTATAAGTAATTTCGTAATTCTCTGTAGCTGCATTAAGATGCAATTTCAATTAAAATAAAGAATTTGCATAATTAGACGTTTGAAAAGAAAAGGAGAAAAAAAGAAAATAGGTGCAAAACATAAAAAGTTTAGCTATAATTAGTTTGCACCCATTTTCTCTTTTTATCTTCTTTTTTATTTTCAATGTCCAATTATGTACATACATGCTTTATTTTAATTGAAATTGCATTGCAGCTGCAAAGAACGGAATTATTTATACATTAAAATGTTCATTATTAAAAATAATTTTGCAAGTTACACCTTCTGCACTTACTATGAAATAGGTGTATAATTATTCATTGAAAAGAGAAGGAAAAAAGATAAAAAGTACAGCTGCATGCATGGGCATGCGCAGTTTATTCGCCACTTACTTCAAATAGTACGCTTCAATAGGCGCTTTTTCGTTTGTATTTTAATTTTCTTGAATTTTTTAAAACGGCTATGTATATCGTTTGGATCATTATTGTATCTTTAACAAGTAAAAACTGCGTGGCTACTAATGATACGTTTGTAAATGTTAACAAATACTGCAGAGATAAAGACAGATTGATTACATCTGAGGAGAATGACGAATATTTGCTCATCGCTGCTGAGAATAATACGAATATTATGCTAGCGTGTCGCTTTTGGTAAGAATTGTTCAGATACACAATTAAAATAAATAAAGTAATGTGTCCATAAATCCACAAAAAAGTGATACCTTCCTTGTTTATTACTTAAATTAACTTTCCGTCTACTATCTAGATTTTTGGCACAAGCGAAATTTCACTCTCAAAAATTTCTCTTAAAATCTTTGAAATAAAGGAAGGTGGAATCCGAGTTTTCTTACTATAGCTTACTTACATACTTAATATTGCTGTATATTTTTTAACAAATTCCGTTTTTCTTTATTTTGCTCAAATTTCAATTTTTATTAAATATAGGTTTTATTTGAGTTAAAAAACTATTTGATGATGTATTAGAGATATTGACAAATAACACTCAATTTTTTTGTATTCTTTGAAAGCCTAGAACAAAAAATTTAAGCAGAACAAAGAAAATCCATATTGCAGATGAAAAAATTAAAAATATGATTACAGACGGAGGATTAAACAAGTCTAAGAGCGATTTTGATCAAACTCTCATTTAATTGGTGATCAATTTGTCAAATAATATGTGTAAGGAAAGAAAAATTAAATTAGTAACAATAAATTGTATAGTTATGAAATTTTACTTTAAATCTATCAATCTTCTATCAATTGAATTTATTATCTATTAAATCAATGAAGTTTAGTTAAAGTCACCTAATTTAAATTAAAATTTTCTTTAATTAATTTAGTTAATTATTATGATACTTTTTCGGAATATGAGAAATATGTTTTTCTAAAAGATAAATTTTTTGACAAATTATTGGGAATATTGGGATCTAAATTTTCGCAGAAGCAATGACCATGAAGAACCTCAACCAAAAATTTGGTATTATCAAGATCGTTATCGAGAAAACCCTGAAAAGGAAGTCGAGTTGGAAATGAATAATAACATTTCGTACAGTAGAATCTATACAATGCCGGATCTTTCTCTAGTCATAAAAAACTTCACAGTCATTGACGCTGGCATTTATCGATGCCATGGCAAAGAAGGACAAGAGGAAGAAAAAAAATATAATTATAGGATCGAACGTAAAATAATATGACAATTGATATAACATTTGATTTTGTTATACTATGTTGAAAGCATATTTCAAAGCTTAGCTGCACTTTTAACGACAAATTCTTACTAAAATTTTTTTACTAATTATGATATTTTCCTTGTTACAATTAACTTTTAAAATGTTAACTTTAATTATTCCGTCTTTATTATAATTTTTCTGATATTTATTGTATATCCATATTTCATTAATATTTATATTAATAAATAATTCTGAGTATTAAAATTAATATTTAATTTTGTTGGATAGCACTTCTCAAGGATATTGGCGGAGAATTTTTAGAAAAGGGAAACCTAACAGAATGGGGAAAGTATCAAGAAATATATTTATGGCCTGTCAATACGAAATTTGCAGTGAGTTAATAAACTCTTAGTTGATAAGAAAAATTATAAAATATACATTATATCCTTTTATTTAAACAATGAATGGACAGAGAATTATTTTATTAGTAATTTTTTTTAGGAATCATAACGCGTCACAATTAATAATTTTTTAAGTTAACGTGATTTCAAAGAAAGGAATCTTTCGGCAGGTCTCGAAAATGACTGACTTAGCGGAAATTCGTGAAGAAGGGGTAATCCTTCAGGTAATATCTGAATGGGGTCCCTGGAGTCCATGCGAACAATGTATAAATAAGCGTGGTATTAAAACCAGCAGGGGCTACTGTAGATTAAAGCGCAATATAAATTCAGTAAGTGCTATGTGTATTTTTAATCTTTACATAATCAAACATGAACGATTTTATAATCTTTGATCACTATTTTATTAATTACTTTATTAATATTTATTTTTAGACAATGATAGAGAAAAATGATTCAGTCATTATACATTTTTTCCGAGGATCTCCAATGCTACCTTGCAGGTAAATGTTTATAATTTCAAATTTCGATTTTTCTAATAGCGATTTTTTATATGGTCACATAACGAATTTAAAAAACGTTATTCTCAGATCTGCCCTGCTTCAAAGTGAATTTCCCAGTATTAGTCGTATCGTACGATATTTGCCAGAATATATTTTAACAAAACCTTGCAAGAAGTGTCCACGCATAAAAAAAAGGAAGAAAGGCGTGTTTCGTTACGTCAAACGATACGTTCTCGCCGAAGGTGCACGTCTCGCCGTAACTTGTCCAGAGTAATTTGCCAAAAGATTTCTCGATCGTATCTTTTTTATTAAATTCAGTCAATCCTTTCTCTCTCACGCCTAATTATAGAATATATTTCATATAATTAAACACAAAAATTGAAAACAGACAATATATTTTGAATGTAGATCGACTATAGAGACGCAAGTAATTTGGAAAAAGGACGCGCTTACTTTGAAGAAGGGAACGGCTCAGTCATTTCGTCAAAAAGATAGAGAAGCCCGAGTGATAATAGATACTTTCTCAACGCTCTATTTAACAGGTAACTTAATAGTACACGTATATTAATTTTTTAAGTTTTATACAAACACAGTTCGAAATATATTTATTTATTTATTCAAACGCATGACAAAAATTGTATAGTTTCTATGTGTAAAAATTTCTAAACTACATATTTTTTCTCGACAGACGTGTCCCAAGAAGAAGAAGGTAATTATACTTGCTACGTAAATAACATTAATATGATGCGCATGAAGATCATCGTTGTACCTAAAACTCGGCTTTTGACGCAAGGTCAGTTAAAACTTGCAAAGAAAATACATATAATAGCACACTTAAAATATAATAACAAAAATAAAAATTTTATTATTAAATTATAATTAATTGTAAAATGATCAGTATACATCACAAGTATGTATCAATTTTTTTATAAATGTATAAATTTATTCATTTGTTGTTTTTTTTAGCTTTCTTTCGGCATTTGGGCTACTTGGGATTTATAATTTTCATGACTTCAATCTGCTATTGTGGGGGTATAATAGTAGTCTGTCGGCAAAGAAACAAATTTCGATCCCTGCCGCAAGATGATCTTTCGGAAGAGGAAGTTGAATGATATCGTAATCAAAATGTAAATTATTTTGACATTATAAATTGATAATAATAATTACATATTATATGTTAAGTAAGATTTTTATCTTATTGTTAGATTATTAATCTTGTAAACCCGGGAAAAAATGATTTATATATAATTACATTTAATTATACAAAATTAAATAAAATCGTATATAATTATAAACGCGTAAAATTGACATAATTTATATACAATTATATGTAATTATATATAAAATATGTCTATATATAACATTTTTTCTCAGGAATATTTGGTATATTTTTTCTTACAATGCTTTTTACGTATTTACTAAAACTAAAAATTTTTCCAGAAGAATATTTAATTATTTAAGTTTATTTATTGACTGAGACACTATTAACTGCATGTTTTTATCATGCACATACGTACTTTTAATATTATTGTGGATAAATCTGTTGACATCTAAATTGTACGACTAGTTATCGGTAGAGAACGCTTCGTGAGACCTCGTGGCTATCTCCTTCGCGTTCCCTCGATCCGATCTTCTTCGGCACACTGTGACCTTAAAATTGAGTGAAAGGGGGAACTAGTAGAGACAGCTACAAGGCGTACATATCTGTCTCCAGACAGTTAAGTTTGATTCCAAAATGGCTGTGTTTTATCGTAGCTTCTGGCTCATTGTCTACAGTGGTTACTAACGAACTAATAGGCTCCAACTACAAAAAGACTGAATCCAGATTAAAAGCGAAATAGGATGAAACTTCAAACAAGCGTCCAAGCGATTATCCTGACTTTCTGTATAATCGCGCTTCAGGAATGTGTCGGTGAGTTTCTATCGCAAGTCAAAGAAACTTTCTCAATTATTTTATCTGCATTATCTTAAAATTTTTTATCATATTCTTAAATATCTTTTTAAAAAGTGACAACGTTTGATAATAGACGAATAACTAATGGTTAATAAATCAAGTCAGATAACCATATTTGATGAAATTTCTTTTTGTAAATTTTTTTTTTAATTGAAATTGCGCATAAAAAGAAAAATTCGAAATTTTTACAAGGTTTAATTAATACCTTATCTTTGACAAAAATTTTTATTTTGTTAATGAGAGATCTGAAATACAGTATTTTACTTATTGAATATTTATTTCTATATCTTATAAATAAAATAAATTTTCTGATTTAAATACAGATTAATTGTTATTAAATTCCAAATCATATTGTACAAATAATTTTGCTTTATTTAATGCTAAATCATAAGAAAATTCTGCATATCATTATCGTTCGATGTCTATGCGGCGCGAGTGAAATGACGCGGTAGCAAGTAAAAGTGACAGTTTCATTCGTCGCGTTATTGCAGGCATTCTTCGGAGATGTGTAAGCTGCAGATCGAGAGGAGATTTAGGCTCGTGTAAAGATCCTTTCACTATGAATTCTACACAAATTGCGCTCGAAAAAGGCATCGACGCGGTGCCGTGTGTTTCCGGATGGTGCGGAAAAATCATCGAGAGTCAAAATTTAAACAACGGTAAATTATTCCTGCTTCGAAAAAAGTTTTATTTAGCAACATAATTTAGTTCTATAAAAATACATATTTTTCGCAAAATTTATTTAATATTATATTTATATTATTAGGTGTTGGAATTAATTCGTAGCGTTTTACAAGTGATGGGAAGTACTTTCATTAATGTATTTTTTAATGCTCATGTGAAATAAATAACATTCTTTCATTAAAAACGCTACGAATTAATTCCAACACCTAATACATTATTAATGAAATTATTCATTAAATAGTAGGACTTAAAATTAATACAATTAGTTCAATTCTTTTGTAAAAAATTCTAAAAAAATACTAATAAATTTATATGTCACAGAATACGGTATCGCCACGCAGAGATTGTGTTTCCAGCGAGGTCCTGATGACAACGAAGAGAGATGTGCTTATACCGTGTGGAATTACAAGAAAGTGTACATGTGCCTGTGTTATGGAGATCTTTGTAACGGAACAATGAAAACGACTATCGCTAGTAGTTTTTTAATAACATTATCTGTATGTTTTACACGGTGGCTTATTTGAGGATGTATATGATACTTCGTCGTATGGATGGGATTAAAATGATTAAACTTCCTATGTATCCTTTATAGGAATCAGTACTCTTTGACGAATATGTATGTTGTGAATGTATGTTGTGAATGTATGTGTAAAATGTAATATGTGTTCTTTATAATGCATACCTAAATGCATACCTATACTCATAAAATAATCACAAGTAAGACGTGTTTTAATATTAAATGTATTTTTAGATATTTTTTATTTATTAATTAATTTTGTTAATTTGGAGTCAATTTGAGAAAAATGTACAAAAATCTGTCATTAAACGTTGACGCAGCATTAGTGGGACATTCATAATTATGTTATTATTAATTATTAATTTAAAATGTAATCTTGAATATATCATTCTTGTTCCCTCCGAAAATATACGTTAGTTTCTAACTAATTACATTTTATTGTAGTATGTCCACAAAATTTTGAAAATTATAATAAAAAAATATTATATATACGTACTGCAAAATTTAGCTCATGTTTGAATTTTTGTGCCCAGCAATATTAAATCATTCTTAGATTAATTGTCCCTTTTTATCTTTCTTGTGAAATGGAGACCTAGGATTTATACTGCTCAAAATGTGTCCATGCAAACCATTCAGTCTCCTCTCTTCCTGATTTCGCAGTAATGCTCTTACATGAGGATAATTGTCGAAGAAAAGTTCACCCAATCCATAGAGGTATTTAACTGCCAACATTGCTTCATGGCCGGTCAATAAATATGGATCTTGTTCTGCAATTAGAACGAACCAAAATTATATTAGATAGAAACGAAACGATACACATTATTATACATATAAAAGAAGATAGTAAATTAGGGTGCCATTTATTAAAAATAGATTAGAAAGCATTAATTAAAAAGCGTAGACTTTATATCATAATCAGCAATCTCTTAGAAAAGATGGTCTTACGCTGTGATTTGTAGAAATCGGGGAAGCGTTGCGATATCTCTTGCCAGCTATAACCAAGATCATTGATGTCAGTTGGTGGCAGAAAAACTCCAATTGGCCACAGAGATTCGACGTTTCCTGAACTCTGTATCACCTGCTGTAAGTGATTTTGTCCGAAACTCGTCCTATAATTATAATCTATAAAAATGAACCATAGATATAAATGATTTTTACTGATGTTGTTTAAAAGATATATTATTAACTTTAATCGATGTTTGCGGGTCCAATAAAAAGAATATTTTCTTCAAGTACGTTCTGAAAAATTATTTATGACAAATATTTTTTACAATCTTATAGTTATATATGCTTATTATTCCTCAAATTTTGACCTTTAAAATGGAATAAATCGTTCAATTACATCTTAATCAATTGCTTGAACTTCAATTATTGATATTCAATTAGGTGTTGGAATTAATTCGTAGCGTTTTTTAATGAAAGAATGTTATTTATTTCACATGAGCATTAAAAAATACATTAATGAAAGTATTTCCCATCACTTGTAAAACGCTACTAATACTTTATACTTTGAGTAAAGATACATTAATTTAAAGTACACTAAACCCGTAAATACATACAATTAAGAAAATTTCAAAGCGAATACCGATTAAGGTTAATTCTGATTAATACTCCTAATTAATTACACTAAAATAATTGTATGTAAGTATAAAAATAAAGTACTTACCGAGATCATTAGAATGCTTGGCCACGTTTCGTCGGCCGATCGATATAAACGATTTTTGGGCTACCGTTCGATCTCCTAGATACAAATGCGAATGAGTTAAAGCATCTCAACTTGTTAATATAAAATATTATCACGTAATCAGAAACTAACCGTCTGTTGTAACGCTATGCTCGTACACATTAGGTGGCGACACGAATTTCACGTGCACATTGGCGAGCGGTAAGGAACTGACCACAGTCACCGTTAGAAGCATCAATACCTGCACTGTTATCTAAAATCAAAATAGTAGTTTATTTTATAATTAATGATGTATCTTGTCATCAGAGTCGGATATTCATGAAAAAAACATAAGAAAAAGATGATTTAGAAATTCTACAGCATATTTTATGACTACTTTGGAGTCTATTTCTCCTCAGAAAAAAAATTTCGAACTTTTGTTAAAGTAAAATGTGTGAATTAAATTTCGTTGGAATGTCTGTGTTACAAAACATATTGTATCCGTGAGTTTCTCAATAACAAAAAATTATATTATTTTACAATGCACAGTTGCTGAAACTCAATATACATACATATGAATAACTATCACAGAAAGTTTTCTTAGTAAGGATATATCATATTACATACTCGGGTTTCAAGATATTACCTGTAGATGTATGCGCGTATACAATTTCATAGAGATTTGTTTGCAAAAGAAAATAAAATAGCTATAACGGCAACAATAAAACTATTCGTATGGTTTATCAATTCTAATACGAGTTAGGCCCAGTTTCACAACTCACGATTAACTCTTAACCGAAGTTCAATTTGTTTCTCATCTTTTTCCAATTCTAGAATTGGAAAGAGACAATGAATAAGTTGAACACGATTATTTATATTATTCAACTTGTAAAATATTATAATATTTAATAATTATTATATTATGCCGTCTTGCATTACAAGAAAAAAATTGATTCCAAATTTAATTGAGACTTTAAGCCAGGAGTTATGTTTTGTGAAACAACTTAAGCAACTACTTCGCAATCACCATATATACGTCGACGATAAATCTTTTTTTTTGATGAATCACAATGCAGAAAATGGACTGACATGAAACATATCACAGAAATATGTCAAGGTGGATACGTTTCTAAAAATCGTTCTATGTGGATGCACATATAGAGTAATATTGGGTCATCTAAAAAGTATCAGCGGTTTTTTGTCATTAGATGTGTGTTGATGGTATATATCTAGTGACAAAGTATCGCGGATACTTTTTAGATGACCCAATACATAGCATAGGAAGAAATTATATAACTGTCTTCTTGTAATCTGCAAGAAGAAATCAATCATCTTTGAATTAAAACCTGTAAGAGAGTAATATTTATTGATATATAAAAATGTGTGAATAGCAAAGAAGTGTATATCGCAGTCGTCTGTACCATCAAAAGAATTATTATTAATTATCGTTGTACATCGTTGTAATCCTCGATTTAGAAAATTCGTATTTTATAGAACTTTTTATGGGGCTTCTTTATCATTAACTTGTTTTCAATCATTATTACACGCTAATAAAATGTTTTATGCGCAATAGTTTAATTAAAAAAACGAGATAGTAATAATTAGAGATGCACCGGATCGTAAAATTATCAGATACCGGATCTCGGATATCCGAGTAGAACGTCGGATGGTATCCGATCGAATATTCGAGACGCAATTTCTTCGAGTCGGATATTCGATTTTTTCCGGATATCTGATCAGATTCCAAAAAAATGTCTTTTAAAAAAAAAGCCTATAGGGAAAAAGATTATAATTTTGTGACAATATATAAGATATTATAGCATCATGAATATGCATACTTATTTTTAGAACATTTGTATAAGAAAAAATCAATTAATGATATCAAATTTCAACCGGATACCTCTCCGAATAATAGTGATATCCGGTCGGATAGTAAAAAAATGTCGAATAATACCAGATACTTTTCGGATATTTGGTGCATCCCTAATAATAATATTGATCCATTGATAGAATATTATTATGCCATCTTTTATAATTATATTTATGATCTTTTATGATCTTCTCATGGTTATATTTATTTATGAAGAATTAAATCGGTCTTAAAAATTGATTTGTAATATTTTTTTATTTTTCAATATATTTTTTAGCTCTTATCTTATAAAATATCAACTCTTATCTAGATATAACATACAGAAAAACTTTAAGAATGCATTTTATTACTCCTTAACAATTTCGTAGGTATCAATTTCTAACTTATTATTCTTGCTTCTAGATTCTCTAAAGTAATTGGGAGTAATTTATTATAATATAAACTCTTGACATAAACGTCGTAACACGTTACATCATTTCTACGACCTGCTTACGGAACGCTGCCCTTCCTATGCGAACATTACAAGACAGACTTTTCCCAGTAGGATTGGAACCAGCAACATTGCGCTTTGAAAGGCAATATTCTTCACGACCGCGAAAGTTACATTATATCTCCGCATGCCATCGTCATTCCTACATCGTCTCAAGTGAGCACACCTACGCCTTTTAACAAAACGCGTGTATGCGCGCTGAGCTTATAGCTCTCAAGGAGATTCGGATAAAGATACATACTCGGCAGTGCGTATCAAAACTCACCCTTTCGCCTTCCTTTCCGCTCACCTTCACTTGGAAGTACATTCGGGCGCTATTGAATCCGGCATTTGAGATATAACAGTGCGGAAACTTCATGTGCATAAGTAGTATTTCTACATACATTGATAGATTATCGATCAGAGATCTAATAACTACTCTTCGACAATGGAATTTGCGAAAAGGTCGAGCTTCGAAAGGGCATGAAGTCTTTCTCACGAGAAGGAAAGCTCATAATACACATTTTTAACAGAACGTTACGCAAAAGTAAATTAATTTATGAAATGAAAAGAAATTTGTACATCATATAATTTTATATGTCTGTTATAACTTCTTGATACGTATTTCATTATTTATTAATGTTTCATTATTAATTATATACCCGGGAAAAAATGTTTCATATATAATTATATATAATTATATATATAATATGTCCATTACATAACATTTTTTCCCGAGTAGAATACATTGAAGTTCAAGAACAAACGTTTTAAATTTGAATCAAAACAAGTTAGTTTGCAATTTAATTTATTTTTGTACAATATAATTTTCTATTATAATATAACTTCCTTGATATGTGTATGTCGCTCTTTCTAAATGTTTCATACATTATTTAAAAGTGATTTATAGTCTATAAATGTTGGATCGAGTACAAAACGTTTCAAATGGAGACATTGCAATTAGTTTGCAATCTAATTTATTTTTGCACAATGTAGTCTGATTAGTAAGAGTATTGACTCATAGCACACATGAATGGGAAAAAATATGTATTGCTGTAAACTGAGAGCGATCCCATTCTCGTGATGTACATCACGATTTGATTAAGTAACAGCGAGTCGCAATGAAGCAATTACATTGATTCACGCGCACACGCATGCATAAGAATTTATAAATCTGTATATATAATACGCCTGCTTACCATGTCTACCTTTCTAATGATACATTAAATCCATAGATAAATTAATTTATCGCGTGAGACTGTAATTACTCGATTCGAATTGTAATTATAGCGTCTCAGAAAGTGATGGAACAAATTACAATAGCTTCACAATAAAGTTTCTTCTGTCAAAGGAACATTGTTGTGAAACTAATTTATGTTCTTTCCTATCTTTAAGTAAAAATCAAAGTAGATAAGTCTCTTATGCAACTTTATCATCTTTTATTCATTTTTTTCTCTATAAATTATGAGATAAACATATTTTTATATTAAAGATATTTATGATTTTCTATTGTAAACCAAGTCCCCTTCTTGGCTTGTATACTGAAGCAAATAAAATATTCTATTCTATTTATGATTTTCTAGGTTTCTACACTAAATTGTTTTCAATTTTTATAAATATTAAAAATTATATGAAACTACTCGAAAATCGAGAATTTATTATTAATTTGGATTTTATTATACAACATTATAGAAAAATTTCAACATTATAGTAAAAATTAAATTATTTAAAATGTTTCCTTTTTTTCAAATTTCCATTTTTGTTTAAGCCTTTATAAAAATATATTCGGTGCATTTTATAACTAATAACTGATTCATTAAAATTTAAAATTTTAATATTAGATTAAATATCAAAGTACAAATTCCACATCTGAATCTATTCTAAGGCTTTCCAATCTGTTTCACTTGGTAGTTTAAATTTAAATTTATTTAATTTGATGATAATATAAAATTCGTGTTTTCCAAGATATGATTAATCATTATAAATTGATGGTTTTATAATGATAACTTTAAAAGTTACTTTTTATTACAAAACCATCAGTTTAGAGATTAATAAGTTCTGATTAAAATATTTTTATAATATTTTAAATTGGCGCGAAGACACACTCAATGAAGTTAGCTACCAAATTAATCAAATCGTGAGCATCGTTCGTCGATGAAATGATCTTTCAATAATGTGCATCCTAATGAATATAGGCAAAGGGATTAAAATTATTTAAGATTTTCAAATTGAACGCCGATGGCTGTAATTACAAGTGAACGGTCAAGGAAATCTGCGAGAGGACACAGGTTCATCACTTCACCCACCATCGTCATCGTCGCGCTATCAATCGTCGAGTATCGATCCCTAGCAGGATCTCGATGAGACGAGCACGTCGCACACTCGCACGTATCGGATCACAGTCACTACGGCGAGAAGGATTTCTCTTACGGATTCGCGGGGACTCTAGGATCCAGCCGGATTTTCTCAAGACGCCTTGTGGATGCGATAATAGGAACTGATCCAGGTCGCGGTGTGGAGAACGTCGGCGACCGCCGGCCCGTGCATGAATTTCAGCATCCCCCTTCTCGCCATCCTCAATATACATGCACGTGTACCCCACTTGCGTGTGACTTTCGAGGCACCGCGGAGGTTCCCGAGGTAATAAGGATTCTAACTTCGCAAGGGATCACCGTCGAGATACTTTCATCTTGCCTCGGGAACGCACGGCTCGTGGATCAAATTAGTACGCTTGCGAAACAGACATCGTCCGTGAACACGCCGTATTCTTCGTTCCCGCGGTCACGACGAGTTGCGCGGCCGAACCGACAATCGAATCGATGCAGAGAAGAAAGGCGGGCCTGTCGAATAAGGTCATATATAAGTAAACGGAAAGTAATCTTTCAGGGAAAAATATTTTCAAAAATTTTATGACTTCCTCTAAACAAAAAGTTATATTTATAATTACATAGAAAGAATTAACGTAACGAACATAATAAGTAATAATCAAAAATTAGATTACATCCGCTTTTCTTTCACCTGTTGCGCTACAAAATACTCTACGTGGGAAAAAATATTTTATATATAATTATATATAGTTTTATATATTTGTATTAGGTGTTGGAATTAATTCGTAGCGTTTTTTAATGAAAGAATGTTATTTATTTCACATGAGCATTAAAAAATACATTAATGAAAGTACTTATTTATATACAATTATATAAAATTATATATATTTTTATATAATTTTATATAATTATATAACATTTTTTTCCCTAGTGGTTTATTCTCATTTCACTCTGAACAACATTTAAACCTAATCTACAGACTTTTATCTCTTGCCCTTTTCTTTATAGTTGCTACCATTTTATCGACATTCATGTTCTAATTGTCTTTTCCGAAATTTAACTTTTATCTCGGACAAAAACGAAAAAATAAAATAAGAATCGAAAAGGCAAGAGAAAATGGTACGTAAAAAATGATAAAAAGCCAGCAGCAAGAAGCAGAAAGAACACAGAGAAAGTAGAATAGGTTTTATAAATTTATTAATCGAATTTTTTTTAATCGGCGATTAAATTATCAAGCAAACCTGTATTGTTTTGTTAACATAGAATATAATTCATTTTGTAATATACGGATGGAGAGAAGATTGAAAAGAAAGATTGAATTGGAAACAGGAAGTTATATAAATTTTTCTTTTTTGCTGAGTAAGGGTCATCACATACAAAATGACATGGCATAGTTGCATAACCATAGCATAAGGCGCCTAGACCAAGCACCCGACATAAAGATGCCATTGATTTACATAAGATTTTCTTCTTCTGATTTCATAGCTCTCGCCGGCGATTCCGGTCAATTTAAGATGCTCATTGGTTTAGGGGCCTTATGCTTTGCTTATGTAATTTTGTGTATGATGGCCCTAAATAATCTAATTAAGTTTAGTAGTCAAAGTCTATAATTGCAACTAGCGTCTTGCTACATATGATGCTTTATACAGCATGAAACGGAAAGCGAGTTAAAGATCTCCAAAAAATATAAGCGTTGCGTATATTTCTTAAGCGAATTAGAGCATGTTAGATTGTCAAGATACTATCACATTGTATATCCGACTTCCGCGCATATATGATTTAATTGTAATCAACAATCTACAAATGTTAATTGATTGTACCCATAATATGAAATTACTGTAAAATATGAAATATTAATAATTATTGACGTTGAGTTGGGTCCTCATTAATTGTTGCCAAGTTTTCTGATTAGCGAATGGTTGATCTTATAAGGTGATATTCTTAATCTGATTTTATACTTAAGTTTTAATTAGTGTTAAGATTCTATCTAATTAAAGAAACTACATAATTTAACTCGAGTCTATTTTATGTCGATCATGATCACTTCCTTAGTAGCAATTAATTTATTTATCAATTTACTGATTAAACGTTGGAAATAATATTGGACCAATATTTGAACAATATTGTGCCAATAATTGTGCTACTAAGGTTTATATTATCTTTTATTAAACTAATGATTTAATATAATAATAAACAATAATAATGAACAATTAATTTTGTACATAACAATAAATAGTTAATTTTCTGTTCAATCCCGGGAAAAAATGTTATATATATCGATATATTTTACATATAATTTTATATAATTATATATATGAAACATTTTTTTCCAGGTACTTAATGATAATTAATTTTGTATTTAAGACGATCGTGAATATAAATGCCATCCTTAATTCCTCATTCTATTGTCGATTTTTAAAAAGAACAACAGTTTGAAAACCGGAGTCAGTCGCAAACGTTTAAACGTTCAAATCGAAGCGCGCGTACGCCACCATGGTGAGATAACCGTCACCGGAGTTCCGGTTCGCCGCGCGCTAGTCGCCAGAGGATTTCGCGGGCGGCGTGGCGTGCTTGGCGTACGGGGAACCGGCGAAAATTCAATTCACCGCGTGCGAACGAGCGTGCGGATTGCGTCGCACTATGTTCAATTAGTTATGTCATGTCATGTTATGTTGGCGTGGAGTTGTGATGACGCTTCGTCCCTCGTCGCAACGAGTCCTCGTCATGCCGCGCCGCCTTGCGATGTATTGGCCTGTCTCTTCTCACGAGACAACCGTGCGCGAGGATGGCGAGGCACGTCGAAGCAGGACGCGGTTCTGCTTATTCGTCCACGCGTTTAGGGATCGACGACACTTGCCGACGCCGCACGTCTCGGCGTCCCCTCGAGCCGTTGTGGGCCGTTGATTACGGCGCCGGCGACGATTGTTAACCGTCGCTGAATCGGTCGGTCGTTGTTATCGCTTATCGCGAAAAATGGAAGGGCCGTTCGTTTGATTGCGACTTTTACGGTAAAGGTACCACGCGGTCTCGTTGCTCGGCATACAAAGCATCTCAAAGGGAGAAACGAAAATCACGGACGGAATGTCTCCTTGTCCAGTATCATTAGAATATATTAGTGAAAAATATTCTCTGTTTGCAGCTGGGTCATAATTGTAGGGGATTATGTCGGAGCAAAGTGCGGATTCTCCGAACTGTACCGCGAATCAGGAGGAGGAAGAGGAAGAGGAGATGATCTTGCAAGAGTCTGAGGTACATAGAAATTGATAATAATGATAACGTCATGTAGAACATTTTTGTACAAATCGTTTCATATCATCTTCTATTAATAAAATAATAATTTAATGAATATTTGATTTTGTACAATAAAATTGGTTGCTTGTCCAACAATTAGTTTTATTGATTTTTTTGTTTTTGTTTCCATATCTGCATTTAACATGATGTATGATTTACTTTTAGGCTAATCCAGTAGATATTCTGGAATGTCTGTCGGTTATGATCAACGATAGCACTGGAAAGGATACTAGCCAGGTACAGGAGCTTATATTGGACGATCAGTTGCTTGGTACAATGGTAACTACAATTACATTGCCTGATGGGACTCAAGCTTTTGTTACGAATAATCTTGGTGACATTGGTTAGTAACCATTTGAATTCGGCTGTTTTTAATATTATTGTACTTGAATATTACAGATAATACAAAAGAATTATTCCTTTCAAAACAATTTGCATTTGAAAAAATATAGCTATTTGGACGTTTTATTTGTTTTATGGTATATCTATAATGAATTTGTACATTTACAGATCCAGATTTTAAGACACAAACACTGCAAACACTTGAAAATGGAGATACTATTTTGCTACGAGATTTGTCAGAATTTGGCGATGGAAAGGCTCTTCAACTGGAATTAGATCCAGCTACATTTGTACATGCTGAAGACACTGCCACTGAAAATGTAGAAAATACATATTCACAAGTAGAATTTATCACTGGCACTGCGTATATGGTGGCTGGCCATGTGGATGTAGACGAAAATTTATGGGAAATTGAAGATGGAAAGTTAAAGAAAAAAGATCCCAAGATTTTAATCAACAAAATATCCGATGTAAAAGTTAGATATCCTTGTCCTAGGGAAGGATGTTCAAAGGTTTACAGCACGCCCCATCATCTTAAGGTAATCAATTCTTCGAGATCAGTACGAATACTTGTAAATAATTGAAAGATCTCATTTAGGGCGGTATTTATAATCCGTTCTTATTTCAAGATTGTCTTAAGTAATGTCTTAAGTCACTAATGCGGTTCTCTGATTGGTTCGTAACTTCTTAAGACTGTACTTAAGACGGTCTTAAATAAGATGTGACTATGAATATCGGCCTTAAATATTTTCAATCAGACTTACTAAATGCAATATTTTTAATCTTTTTTGTAGGTCCACGAACGTTCGCATACTGGTCAGAGACCATATAGATGTACTCATCCAAAGTGCAAAAAGAGTTTTTCAACCGGCTATAGTCTGAAAGCGCATTTACGGACGCATACGGGCGAGAAACCGTACAAATGCACGAATGGAACGTGTAATAAAAGCTTCAAGACGTCAGGCGATTTGTTAAAACACGTGAGAACTCACACGGGAGAACGTCCCTTCGTATGTCCATTTAACGGTTGTGGTCGATCGTTCACTACAAGTAATATTAGGAAGGTACGGATATTCAATGTACGATGCTTATTAAAATATTTTATTGTCGAAATTCAATAAAGGTTTTATGCTTATCAGGTTCATGTAAGGACACACACTGGCGAGCGACCATATAAATGTACGCAACCGACATGTGGTAAAGCATTTGCTAGTGCGACAAACTACAAGAATCACATACGCATACATTCAGGCGAAAAGCCCTATGTTTGTTCCATAGAAAACTGTGGTAGAAGGTTTACCGAATATTCTAGTCTATATAAACATCATCTTGTAAGCATTTTATACCAATTATTAATCAGTTATTAATAAGAGTACAATATTCTAGAATACAATATTCCAAGAACTTGTTAAAATATAAATATCTCTAGATATTTTTGTCTTCGTAGGTACATACACCACAACGACCATTCGAATGCACACTATGCTCCAGGAAATATCGTCAGAGTAGCACGTTGGTGATGCACAAGAGAACAGTTCATGCCTTGGTCGACAGTGACGATGGTGCCGATACATTTTTGCAAGACTCTCTTGAATCCTCTAGTCAAAATAAAAAAAAAAATAAGACCATAAAAGAAAACGTAAGTGTAATGTAAAATCTAATTAATTATTAATTATATATATTTGTGCAGTCCCATATGATTATGCAACTAATAGATCTTAAATTTAGCATAAGCTGCTAGCGAAAGACAAACAGATCCAGATTTCTAAAATGATCGATGACACAAACGAAAAAGAACCACAAATTTTATTGGTAGGCGATCCTTCGCAAATCGCTGCATTACAGGTTTGTATAAAAACTTGATATATTTTTACGATAGATTTATTTTAGATAATTATTAGCGAAAAAAATAAAAGTTTTTTAAATTCATTTATTAAAAATTTCAATTACAGAAGATTGATTTGGACGAAAGTTTTGATGATCCTGGCATTGATACGACATTCGAAGGATTGAATATAAAAATCGAAGATATAGAATTTGGATGGAACTAATGTACGGAGAAAGGAATGCGACTTTGTATGTGTGAGAAAAGTCTTATGCATTAAATATTAATCTTGTTAACATTCATTCAGAATGTGCTAATATCAGAGCGAAATCAAATAAGTAAATGGAAATTAAAAATAGTGTCAAACGATATTTGATCGCATAAATAGTGCGATAACAGATGCGAGCTGAGATTTAAGTTTCTTATCAGTTTCATAAATTCATCAGATAGAAATATATAGTAACACACATCAATGATTTTTTATAATAATGAATAATGATTGTATGATTTATATGATCATTGGCATAAAGTGATGATTAATCCAACGTGATGGATTAAATATCTAATGCAAATATGTATAGATATGCTAAGATATCCTGAAAAGGATTTTATGAAAATGTGTAGTATTTCTCGCGTCGAATTTAATGATTTCCGATCAAATGAGTGGATTCATACTGTAAACGTAAACGTACAAGGTGAGATTTATTTCAAAAATATATACAGGAGAGATCAATATTTACACAATATGTGATTACGTTCTTGAACTAAAGGCAGTGCCTTACCTGAAAGTGTGAGTGTAAAAGAAAATATATGTACTATATCACATTTTGTCCATCTATAGTTATCGTGTATGTAATATTTTTATGTAACAATTTACATCGTTTTCTTCTCGTATCCAAAATTATAGACTGAGTTATTTGTTTTTTATTAATTTGAGACAAAGAGATATATTTTGACTCAACTTTATTATAGAGATGTTTGTATTCAGTTTTATTAAAAGAGCAACTATCGAAAAGTTACAATTTCATTAGCAATTTACGTTATCATGTAGTTTTATTTTCAGATTGTGTGATTTTGAGGCATTTTAATTTTATGTACAAATAATTATTATATTATTTTTACCCTGTAAGCAAAATGTTAACAATACGCCAATAAATTTAAATAGGATATTGAGGCTAACTGGCATCAACTGTATCATAATAAATTCATGTCCTATTAGATCCGTTGAAAACAAATTTTGCAAAGTAATTGCTACAAATTTTATTAGCAGAAATATAACAATATAATGGCAGAATGGCAATTGATAACAAAATCTGCTATTTTATAATTATATAAATTATTTAAATAATTATATAAATTATTTAAATAATATATTCCATTTGAATATAAAATATTATATTCTGCTTAGTTTCTGCCAATAATTTGTTTGCCAATAATTTGTGTCGGCAAGTTTTGATTGATACAACACAAGCTTATTGTGACATAATTGATGTCAATCTGTTTCAATATCCTGTTCGAATTTGTTGGTATATTGTTAATATGTTACTTACTGAATAATTTTAATATTGCGCTACTGAATTATTTTCAAAAATCAAGGGAATATGTTATGTATTTAGAATTTGCAATGTAGAAAATGCAAATCAATTTGAGAGATAAAATTTTTTTTTTTTTTTTTTTAAAGAAGACAATACAAATTGCAGCATAATTGATGTGTGAAAAAAAATATACATATATATATAAAACGAGTCTGACGAACGAAAAATTTTATTGTGTTTAATATTACATTATTGTCAGAATTAATAGGAATACAGATTATATATTATGTGATGACATATTTAACAATAGCTGGATAACAATAGATGGATAATAACATTTATATCGTGTATAAGCATTTCAAGAAGATCGAAAAGAAATGTATTATGTTTTGTATCTTCATTTTTTTGAGAATTAAATTGTTTTTTCGTAAATAACATGAAATATATTTGTGTAAATAAATGTGTTTAAGTGAACTTGGTGAAAATAAAAAATGTAACATTTGATCTAAAGGTTAAGAAAAATATGATTAAAACTTAGGAAATTAAGCTCCTAAGTCTAATTAAATTAATCTAAATTAAAATTTTGAAAATTAATAAAATATATTATATTATTTCACCTTTCGAATAAATACTTTTCTTCGATCGAATTCTCATGGCTAAAAAAGGAACTATTATTAGCGTTCGATCGCTGATTATACAGATGCATTAACACAACTAAGTACGAGACGTAAAATGTAGCAAATAATACAGTTATATACACGTGATCGAAATGACTAGCCTTGTATTAAAAAGTAAGCTTTGTATTGAATTGAAGCGATGATTTTTTTTAATTTTGAGCTTTTTTTATATTCTTCTATCTTTAAAGTAGACGATATAATCATTAATCACCAAATATTTGCAATTGGTTTTTTTTAGTTGCATTGAAAATATTTTTCTCTGTGTATTCCCTTATTTTTACATTTTTAGCATCTAGCATATTATTTAAAAAAATTATTTTGATGAGCAATATAGAACTTTCGTCCTCCCACCATCCAGACGATCTTTCGTATAGTGCTGTTCTCGATTACGGATAGTCTCCATTCGGCCAAGTACTCGATCGCGCTCATCCATCAAACTGGCAGATAACTAAACTTTTTATAACGGAATCTTCCACTTTTGTCAATAGAATTTTAATCCTGCCGTCCGAAAATAGAATTCAAAGAGTTCCGCGACTGTGATTATGAACATTATTACAAAATGTGGATTGTCGGTTTAACGCAGATATGTGCAACGAACAGTATACAACGGATGAGACAGGTGAGTATTAAGCGATTAAATAAGACAATAAAGGTAAAGACTAATAATATCTTAGGATTAACATTGTTAACGTTCAATATATGTGTGAAGCATCTTTTACTTATATATACATCGAATTATGGAAAATTTATATTTGATATATCCACATATATATTCAGATATCGATATTTTATTCTTGTGAAACTTAATACCACCTAATACCTGTTGACGAATTAGGATAAAAAACATTATCTTATTTAGAGATTAAAATTACAACATATATATTTATCATATATATATTAATTAAATATATATATATATATATATATATTCTAAATATATTTTAAATAGATAGGTGTATAATTTTATCTTCTAATTATTCTTATTATTATATAACTTTAATTGACATTTAATACATAAAAGCTTTTTGAATATGTTATAAAATTTTTTAAATTTTTTAAAATTTTGAAAATTTATACACTAAGAAAAAGATACTTAAAAATTTAGTTATAGAATGTAATATTTTACAAAAATATATATTTCATCATAGTCAAATTTTTTTATAACCAACAAATATCGAAGAAAATACACATAGAAAATCACATAATATTTTACTTTACGAATATTTTGACAATTTTACGAATATTTTTATTTATGTCTCAATATATATAACTTATTAATATATTAATAAGTTATTTTATAATTTTAATTGATTCGATGTTCTTTGTCGAATTAATGATTTATAAATATATTTATTGCATTAATACCACTTAAAATATCAATAAAAAATATTTTGATTGTTCATTTTGAAAATTTAAAGTATACATCTATATTAACAAAAAAGTATAGTTTATACTATAGTAACAAAAAATTTTTATACACATTTACATAAAAATGAATTAAAGTAATAATGATATCTTTGTTTATCTACGATTTCTCATGCACTACGTGCAACTTTTTTTTACAAAAGAAATATTTAAAGTGGAAAATAAACAAGTATATTTAAAAATTATTAAGTGCATCCGTTAGGTATCACAACAACGATTAATGGAAAATTCAAGAAATGTGAAAAAATATTTGATAGCGTATCGGTGTCAATCTTAAAACGTTATCACCGATGAAACGGTCAATATGCTATCAATTCTACTTTTTAATAATTACGGTGTGTATCTCGTGTAATTCGATTGTTACAATTATTACTTTATAATACTATCTTGCGGCGAATATTTTCCGATTGATATTAATAATTGATGTTGGACATAGGTTCACTTTAATTAATGAATGATTTATTCAACCAAAAATAGTATGATTTATTAAAGAATACATCGACTGATGCTAAGGAATGTTACTTTTAAATACCGAATATTATTTAAGCAAATTTTACTTTTAAATAAACTCTGTATTCTTGGCAAGAATTTTCTTCTTTAATTTTTTTAAAGTAAAACAATTTGAATTTTGTTATGTCAATTAAAATGTTTAATTAAAATTGTTTAATTAAAATTTATCAATTTTATAATTAAAAATTATCTTTTTTATAATTTATACTTGAAGCAAATTCATTCTTTTTATAACATCGATATGATATAATTAATAATATTAATTAAACTAACAGTACTAACAAACAGTACATAAACTATCTTTCTAATGACATGATCAAGCTAAATTCCACGAAATACCATTGCGTTCAATTTTTTAAAGGTCAGTTATTAGAATTTATTTGCTCGTTTATTTAAGTTGATCGATAAATAATGTAAGACGCGTGATTAATATTTCATATTTCTTCTCGACAAACTCTTTTACACATTAATTGTTAACTAATTACCGCATGTGCGTTAGTATCGGCATATTTTAACCGCAGCCGTGACCGACACGACGTGTACAGTAAATGGAAGATAATAACAGTTGTTAAGTGGTCGTTAACAGCCATAAAAGTATTCGAGTTAAAATGCTGTCGTAAAACGTCATTCAACTAATCATTTCAACCTATTTACATTAAAGTGCGTCATTATGTTTCAAAGTTAGGCTCTGCGTGTGATTCACAATTATTAATTTCAACAGTTACTAAATAAAGCCTCCTTATCTAAGCATAACACAGGAATATAAGCTCAAGATTATGATTTTGTTATATACATGTCATCGTAAGCGAAAAAACGATCTTGATAAATTATAATAAATTAAATTCTAATTGAAACTACCAAATACAATTATCTAAAAATCAGGTCATGTTAAAAATCAATGCAACTATAAAACGAAATAAATCTTTAAAAATTTAAATAGACATCTCAATTTTTCAATCGAAGTCAATTCAATTGTTAGCTTGTCTTTTGAAAACGCACATTTATATCTCTACGCCTGTTACTTTTGGATTTCCATTATTTTATTTTCCAAGAAATTATTTTATTAAATATTATTGAAAAAAATTACCTCTTTAAATAAAAAGTAGCATAACAAACTGTTTTGATTATTTCGGCATTCTGCTAATTATAACTGCATTTTACAATGAATCATGCTTCTCATTTTAGCTAAATGTACGAAGAAGCAAGACTACCGAACTTGGGGAAAGAATAAGGCGATAAACTGATCGTCACTCGTGCCGTTTCACGAATAAAAGAAAATGTTCATGCACATGTCTGCAAATTTATCTCATCAATTAGAGGCGATCGATACTAGTAGCGTGATGTGCGATAGTTAACATCACTGAAGGTTCACGATATCCGTTCTTTCGCGCAGATGGAAGAGGAAACCCAATGACGGAATTCTCGGACGGAATGAAGAGATACTAGGGATAGATCCATTTAAACGTAATCTTCCTAATTTTTTGAGAAAACGAACCTGTTCATCTTTTAATATATATATTTTTGTCAACACTTCGAGACTAAATTCAACAGATGAGAGCTCTCTCTGGTTAAAACTTAATATTGCTTCGTTACGAGGAGTTTCTATTCGCAACAAATGCGAATTTTCTCAGACCAGTACGAACGAGCAATGTAAACATCGACATTATTAGCAAACAGAAATCGACACGTCAAGACTGTTGCGACCGAGACACTCCTCGTGCCTTATAAATCATATTTATGGACATGCAATAACGCAGGATCAAGACGAATCGAACGCATGTGTCTTCTGATCGTTCGTCGCAATTTTTCCATTTTACTATGTCACGCAATAATGTTTTGTAATACCAATTCTTGATATTGCGAATTGACATGAAATATCATTTGACTCACACTGCCTTGTCACATAATTTATTGACTTTTAATTTAATTTTTGAACATTCATCTAAGACATCGAACGTCGACACTTTATCACTCTCATTCACCGGATTCACCCCCATTGTTTAATTCATTTTTATTACGGAGCAACTGACTCCCAATCTTACAATAAGCGACACGAGCTCTTTCATATGATCTCATGACTTTCCGCCGATTCTGAAATACTTTGTACCGTCCCGAGCTTACATGATATGCACTTATGCAAATTTCTGTGCGCTTGAACCGGCGACGAGTCATGCGACCAGACGAGAAGCGTGAACTTGAGAGAAACACGTGCAACGTTGTTTCACGCCGTAAATTATCCTTGCCAATACAAAAATCGATTGCTATTACGATCTACGTGGATCATTATTATTATCCGCGATCCGGCAGGCTGATAGGATATATGGTATTCACCAGCGGAGACCGAACGTATTGTGTAACCGACATTGTCGAGGGAAGGGTTTTGGTAGCTTGACATACGAAGGTGCGCCAGGTAGATCATCTCGGGTAAACGAGTTTTTCGAGCCGTCAAATTGCTGGCTGTTTTTAGTTGGCAACTAGAGACCTAATCAGTTAGATAGTCTCAGGAAATTTTAATAGAGCGGTGTCTCTTCTGGAGGATAAAAAACATTATCATTTTTTTTTGTATCTATCAAATTTCTTAACGTTTTAACTTGCGCGTCAATTAAAAATGTGTATCTTATAGAATAAGTTTATATTAACATATTGATATAAATTAAATTATTATAGTATCGTATATTTCAAATCTTGCAAAAGTGTCCTCCACTTCTAGATTACTATCGTTACATATATCGTTTATATTGTAAGATCTTTTGATCGCAGAGTTCTTCGGGTACTTAACAGTGAGACGCAACCGCGACGCGATGCCTAGATCGTCAAGAAAACTTCTGATGAATCGGAGATATCAAACTGCAATGATAACATCGCCCTCGTGAGAACTCGTCATAATCGATACGACGATAATCGCCGCTTAAGAAGCCGTAAAAGGGCTAAAGAAGCCGTAAAAGGGACCCGCTCTTTGCGGAGAAGATTAGTGCGCTTGTGGCGAGCGAGCCAAAAAGCTCACTCCGTCGACCATTTAGCCTTCATCACCGGGAAACGATGTCAAGAATGCATAGGCGTGTTCGCCGCTTCAACGGGAACCTCCTAATTATCTGACACGAGAATCGTCATCCCTTGAGAATTATCCCTCTCGTTCTGGTTCACGCAGATCCACCAGACTCCAACATTTCACCGTTAGTGTCCAAGAATGTCCAAGAAGCAATGGCTTGCTCTGCTGTTGTTGTTCCTCACATATCTGACGTTGGGCGCTACCATCTTTTACTTCATCGAGAGTAATTATGAGAACAAGAAGATCGAAGAGGAGAAAAATGAACGCACTATGATCTTCAGTAAGAAAATAATAAAAATAATTATCCCCATATCGGCTATCTCACGCGAAATCGCGCAATCCACTAATCAATTCTTGTTAACTCATAATTTCTAGATACTTGCTGCAAATTGATAATTTCTAGATGCTTGATGCTGTTGCTTTGACACATTATTCCGATATCTGATAGGGAAATAGAACTTGAAATTTTAAATCTACTGATCGCTTATAAATTCTAGATCGATTCCTTTTTAATAGGGAATGTTTTAATATCAGTGATAATCAAGAATGAAGGATTTCTCGATATGAATAATATAGTTTTTTATTCTTTATTTAAATTTAACGGATTTTAATAAATTGATTATTGATAATTTGAAGATTTACAAAAATATCTACATCTATATGTAATATTTAATATCCAAAGTTTAAAATTAATTAAAATTAAAATTAAAGTTTAAACGCTATCTTTTGTTAAAGAAAGATTTAGATTTTTGGAAAATATTTTGCATGCAGTTTACGCGTTTGAACATATTTATTTTAATTTTTCTTCGTGATTAATAGCAAGTATAAAAACAGCAAGACAGTCGTGATTTCTGGAAGACGTTTTAATTGATGAGTTTCGTTGAAGTGTCAAGGAGAAAGCTGCATGCGAACAGAATAGCGAAAACGCGAACGGAGTTGCATTTGTAATTCGTAGTTGCAATTCGACATTGAATTATCTGCATCTCTGTTTGTTACAACCGCAACACACAGAAGTTCTCGAGATTTTGACGTGAAGCTTATTTTATAAATCAATCCTGATAAAAGAAATTAATAGTTGTAACTTTATAATGTTGTAATTTAGTAATAACAATAAATTGTACTTTCGCTTACATCGAATGCATTTTAATTTAATCGTTTAAAAGCCAATGTTTGTAGAGCCTCATTGTTAATATCAATTCATATCTCTAATAACATTTTTTTGTCTCGATAAATACGGAAAAGTACTCTCGAGATTTCGTTATCACAAAGATTAAAGTTTAACGTATCTAAATATTATATTAATTAGGGAACTATCTTAACAAAATCAAAGACGTCATCATCGCATCTGTCTCACGTGCTCGTAATTATCGTAATAACAATAACCCAATTATTACTACACCGTCACTCGCGACGGTGTTTTAAGATTTCGGTGATAATAATGCAAATAATGCACTTAGGTCACGGTCGTGCAGAAGACGAGTCCAGCGTGTAAAATGTTTGAAACTTCCGAAATGCATTTAATGACGATATCTTATGCTTCTAGCATCTTAAAATGCTTGTGTCATCGACTGAAATTGCACCGACGCCTATTGCTTTTTAAATCGTTAATTCGATTATAACAGGCGCAGAAAAATTCAGTTTAATTTCCGTAAAGCTCATATATTTATTAGAAACTTCTTAGAGATCTCAAGAAATTTTTCACATTTTACAAATAAATTTTCTAGATTCTGGAATCGAGAGTTTCAGAATCAGTACAAGTTTGGATCTTTTTCTTCTTCAGATGCGATTTGAACTCTTAAGTATTCATAATCGATTTTCATATATTTAAGATTCTTCTCATTTTTAAGATTCTTAAGTATAATCTTAGGATGTCTGTAAACCAGACAGCTATTATTAGCATCTTAAGACGGCTTTGAAATAAGAATTACAGACTATGAATAGCCTTTGTTAGATACTTTTTGAGCTTTCAGAAAATTGAGCTTCTCGAAACGCTGAATTTGTACGAGCAACTCGAATTGCGTCGAATCTTTTATAATAAATAGCCTTGTAAATAACCGGAAAGTCGACACGGCTGTTTGTCAATGGGTTTTGTATGCATGACCGTGCCCGATGCAATTGTTTGTGCGAGAAAAGGGAATTATTCGAATAGTCAATGTCCAATAGGACAACCGTACAACAGAAAGAATTAGTCGACGGCCAGTGTCAGTGTCGTCGAAATCGATTACGAAATCATTATCTCGACCACTCCTGTCAAAATCGTCGCGTACGAAAAGCGGCGATATCCGCTATCGTGCAGTCTATCTCAGGTGGCTAAGCTCCATGATGAAGAATAAATTAAGTGGAATTGCGAGATTATTTATTAATTTTTTTTCTTTATATAGATATTGTTATCGTCTTGATATTTCTTAGCCTCGATACACAGCGAAATACGGTCGCGTTCCGGTTGCAATTACATGCGCGGAAGGTCCAGGCCGAGTCTACTTGCACAAACCGGCAATATAAGACGACAAATATTGGCTGATAAGATAGTGCGTATAACACAATTGTCTCAAAATCCCGGCCCTGTTCGGAAAGGATGGCGAAAGAAAGGGATTATCCGGTGTGAGAGATAAAATTTAAGATCATCCGATGATGAATTCGCTGTTCAAAGTATATGTAATTATTCTTTTCAGACTTACTTCAAAAACACTATGTACCCGCTGTCGGCCACAATGAGACTGAAATTCTGCAAAAGCTCACCGATTACTGCGGCAAGTCAGTCTACAATTACAGTGAGAATGAAGTCATCATCCGACGATGGGATTACTACAACAGCTTTTATTTTGCTTACACGGTGGTCAGCACTATCGGTAGATATCTAACGTGTTCAAATAGCGTAAATCTTTAAACCGTATCTTTAAATCAAATCAGTTTTTATCTAAAGTCAATGGATTATAGCCTTGCGTTATTTTTTTTCTGTACCCTTTAATTATACGCGATTACAATATCTTTTATTACACATTTGTCTAATCTAACAGACGTTGAAATCTAACAGACGTTCCGAAAAAGGAAAGTATTTGAAACATTATGGTGTCTTGTAATCAGAGAATAAGTACTTGTTGAATTATCGATTTGTGCTTAAACTTTTATTTCTCTAAATTGGGATAATGGTATAATTATTTAATTATCTAATATATAATTTTATTATCTATATATTAGATAATTTTATTATACTATAATTTTATTATACATAATTTTTTAAATATTTTTTTGGAAATTAGTAGATTTTAAATTATATTAATAATTTTTTTATGAAGTATCTTTCTATATCAATATTTTCTTTTATTTTATCAATAACCTTTATTAATTTTCATTCTCTTCATTCTGAAAGAGTAATTGATTTATTATTATTAATTATACAGGGTATGGTAATTTAGCACCCACAAACACTCTCAGTCGCATCTTGATGATCTTCTACGCTCTTATTGGCATCCCAATGAACGGAATTCTACTGACGCAGTTGGGAGAATTTTTCAGCCGCGTATTCATCAGAGCCTACCAGAAATACAAGTCCTATAAGCAACGTCAATCAAGCATTGATCATCCTTGCAAAAAGTCGATATCGCCCGAAACGCGTAAGATAATGAGACTGGCCGCTCAGATCTTTCTATATTTGACGCCCGGCTTCATCGTATTCATCTTTTTCCCGGCAATTCTGTTCTCTTTTTACGAGAGATGGACTTATGATGAATCGGTCTATTATGCTTTCGTCACTCTCACAACCATCGGTTTCGGCGATCTCGTGGCCGGTAAGTGTTCTATCTTATCGATTCCTTGACACGCGCGTGTGATTAACTTATTTTTTTATCGTTAGCAAGAGCAAGATTTTGTTTTCGCAATTGTACGCGCAAATCGAAGAATTACGTACTCTCAGAAATAGTTTTTTTGTTCTATGAATGATATAATATATCATTGGTATCAGTCGTATCATCTATAATTCAAAATATGGCAAAAACATATAAAAACATATTGTGATAAAATTAGTATTGATTGCGACGTGACTAAGACAATTTTATGTTATCTGTTATAAGAATTGTTCATGTATGAATAATTATAGAACGCATGTCATTGTGTTATTATATGATCGATAACTACTGAAAAAGATAATACTCTTGAGAAATTTATAAAAAGATATACGCAATAATACGATGAGAAAATATATAAATTAAAATTATTATAGGAAATTGAAAAATAAACCATAATTAATCGTAAATTAAAAATATTTTTATTTTACCTGAGTATGATATAGAAAACTATAAGAAGTTTTACGAGCTTAGATTCTAAGAAGTGAAAAAAATTGATATTTACTATCTATTCGATCTATTTTCGAAAATGAGTAAATACAAGTCTGCTACATCATACGAAGTATTTATTTTCAGTGATAACATGAAATTCAGAATTAATGACATTTTTTTATTTGATTAGATAATATCGAGTCACTTGAGACTATAGATACATTCGATATTTCGGTAACTTTCTTGATTAATAATAGTGAAACGGTATTCACTTGTATTCTTATCATATACATTAATCGCTTTGAAGTATACAATCTATAATATGAGCTTGTTTGTTCCGCCTAATTAAAAGATGAATGTTTTCAATCATTACATGCTCACATGGGAAGCAGATCTTAACACGTAAGTAATACTTTCCATACGCCATAAATTAAAAAGTAAAGTAGCGCGTTTGCATATACAATTGCACAGCTAATAAAAAATGTAATTAAAAATAAAATATGAAATATAAAAATTAAACAGATAAAGATCGATCAGCAATAAATGTACAATTGAAACATCTATTCATTAACTTTCAAATGAAAATTATTCAAAAATAAATGTTTTCAAAATCAATTAAAATCAAGCACAAATGGAAATTAATGGAGAAAATAATAAATTGTTGCACTATGAAGAAAATATTCGCTATTGTTAATCTCTGTTTGAATCTCGCAGGCCAGGACAATACGAAGGGGAACGGTCCATTCTTCATGCTGTACAAGATATTCCTAATTTGCTGGATCTCCTTCGGGTTGGGCTACATCGTCATGATAATGACATTCATCGCTCGTGGTATGCGCAGCAAGAAGATTACAAGGCTCGAGCACAAACTGGCGATGAATCTCAAGCTTACGCAGAGCAAGATTTGGAACGAGTTTAATAAAGAGGTCAACTACCTGCGCCGCGTTTTCAACGAGTTACAGCTCTCTAAGGTCAAAGTAAGTGACCTGGTTGGACCTTAAGCAACTACCAAATTTGCGAAAATATTTTCATACATTTTTATGAAGATTTTTATTTCATCCTTTTTTATTTTTTTTATACGTTTATTTTAAATCCTAAGAAAATTCGATTATCAATAAATATGAAATTATTTTATGTCATGTTGAATAATTTACTTTTTGATTACTCCAGTTGCATTCGTCGTATTTTGAATTGAGATATTTTAATAATTAATATAACAACTCAATATAGTATGTAAATTATCAATTATAAATTTTTATTATCTTTATTAATATCATTAATAAAATTTTCTAAGCACCGATTATTATTTTTAATATTGATTATTTATTCAACGTTTGTTATTTTCTTGTTAGAGAGTATATGTAGATGAATACGAGTCCGAAGAACCTCCGGCGAAATTCCCACGCAGCAACAGTTTTCCGAATCTCCGAGATTTAACAATTGGTGGATATGTAGACATACCGCATCCACGACGACGAGCTAACAGCGAAGTGGTGCCAGTGGTAAGTCATACTAATTTAATATTATCATCTCTCTTGTTAAATATTATAATGTTTTGTTAACAACGTATTATTTAAAGGACGAACTGACTCGTGTGGTATCTGAGACGGATCTTCAAAGGATAGACAAGAATGCGACATTCGCTGCGCACGCCATAGTGCAACCGGCTGAACTCTTGGCGCGCTTGGTGAACATCCTCGGTTACATACCTCCACGGGATGACTTTGAATGTGACCAAACTGAGGAACAAGCCGACGCGCAAAACGAGACACAGCATAGTAAATCGATTGATCAAGGCCCAGCCAACAATATCTCTCACTGGACAATCGGCGGTGAAAAGTTCCCATTCTCCAAGCCTCGATCTAGGGCAGCTAGCGAAATACGACTGCGTACTACGAAGGACGATTCCGTTCAAGGTAATACCGAATGGACCTGGTCCGGAGTAGCCTCGACGAAGTTGCAAGAGATGATGAAGAATAATGACACGACCATATCTTCCAAGGATAATCCTAACAAGCCATATAAGAAGTTTGCGTCGCTCGCTTTGCCACTTACCGCGTCCAAAAATCTTTTTCCTAAATGGAGAAAACAATTCGCGAATAAGAGGTCGTCGGACGTTGGTTTTAATACAGAGAAAACCATTGAAATAACAGATGAGAACGAGAAGAGCAATCAGCAGAATAATTCGATCGGTCCACTACCCTCGTATTTAGACGAAAGGCACGATTCGATCTCGAGTAGGCCGCATTACTATACACATACCGGTGGCAACCTGCCAAATTATTTGGAAAACAACAATATACTGGAAGAGACAAGTCTAGCAGAATTTCTTAGAGCATTAACCCACGCACGGGTAGGAACGGTTCCCGATGATTATGTTACTAAACCTAAGAGAAAATTAGGAACGGCCTGTTTGAGTCCACCAAAGTTACCTAGTCTTTTTACCCTCTTCTCAAATGCACCTGGTTCTGTTTCGGCAAATCAGAGCAATCAGAATACTGTCACGGGAGCGCAGTCGAATAGGAGAATGTCTCTCAAATTGTCTACTGATAATTATTCTGGCTCTAATACGCCTACGCCCTATGTCAGAAAAGGAAGTGTCCCTGTAAAACCTAGAAGATTTTCTTTGAGGCCAGTCGCGACTCCAGTGAGTCCTCCGACTCCGCCTGATTTAGGGTCACCACGATTATCGGTAAGCTTGAATTTTACCAAAAAAAAAATTTTTATTAAATTCCACAAGTATAAAATTTTCACAATTATTATAAATTTAAAATCTTGAAATAAATTTTAATATAAGGAATAATAGTGTATAGTGATTAATAATTTAATATAAATGAAAGTAATCTTAAAACTTATTTTATAAAACAAAACTATTTTTCAGCTACGACTCTCTCAAAGAATGGATGGTCGACATCTTCAAGAACCCGTTTCATTAGAACCCTTTATTTCTGTATCATCGAAAGAACCGCTCGTGAATTTGGAGGGACTACCGGGAATTTCGTTGCCGATCCAACAGCCATCCAATAATCAACGATTCTCCATAAGACCTGCTCAACTCAGCACGCAACCGAATCCGACGAGCACCATGTCCACACCTTCGCCTAAACCGCTACCCAAATGGAAAGCGGGTATGCTTCAGCGGCAGATCACTCAAATGAATCTACGTCGTCGCGCCAGGGCGTTCAGTCTCAGTGATGTTCATTCTGACAAACGCGAAAAGATCACTCCTCCTCTCAGTCCTCTCGCTATAGATAACATCAAGACTGTTGACGTTAGCAAACCAAGCAACCCGAAAACAGTGACCATCATGTCACCGGCGGAGGAGATGAATATGACTTCGAAAAATGAACTTCAAGATTCCATGGTAGTTCCTTCAAGTTCGAGAGACAATCAAATTGCATCATGGAAGGATCAGGAAGGCGTAATTTCACCAATTAATCCTTTTATTTTCGAGATTTCCAGTGAGCCACCCACAGAATTCAATGAGTCCATGATTTTAAGCACGCATAAGGATGAAATATATCCTCAAGTGAATTCCCTACCAGTTTGTGAACCGATTTACAAACCGTTATCTTCCTCTATGTTCGAACAAAAATTAATAAAATTGAATGATGAGCTGGATAGAACTCTTCAAAGAGGGATGCAAGAGACGAATGTGGATGCTAAAGAAGTTTCGCTTAAAATGGAGCAGAAACAAAATGATACACACATAATTGACATAACCGATAATTTAAATGCTTCAACGAGTAGCGGGAAATCTCCAGAATCAAGAAAAGGGAAGCTCAGCGTTTCGATAGACTCGTACAAGCCATCGCTGCAAATGACGATAGAGAAACCAACGATTAATCCATTCGAGCAATACAGAGCTATGACAAGGGCTAGTCAAAAGGAAGTAGATACGGACTTAAAAGAAGTTAAAATCGAGAAACCTGGTGAAAAGTAAAAAAAGAAATAAATTCATATTATGTTAAAGGTCCAACAATTAAAGAAACTTATGTATTTTACTTAATTTTAAAAATAGAAATCTGGAGTCAAATTAGCAAAAAGATATTTACGAACTATGTTTACAAACATATTGATTTGATATTTTTATCAGGAAAAGATTGACTCTACATTTTGCAAAAAATAATCCGTTTTTCCTCAATTATAAAAAAAGAATAACACATATGAAATCAGTGTGAGAATCTTGCCCGTTAGAAATTTGCGGTTTTACATTACTGTGCAAGAAATGATATCCTATTAATAAGATAAAATTTTATACGTTTTGAAAACTATTATAAATAATTCGCGTTTTACTTCAAAACGATACGTAATTTATTAAAAGAGACTGTAGATAGAAAAAATATAATTTTATTTAAATGCATTCATTGATATGCAAATTACGGAAAAAAAAACAATTCAGCAATTAGGTGACTGATTTTGTGGAAGTTGTTTTCATCGATATGTAAAACATCTAATTTTTTTCAGACTAGTCGAATTTGTAACATTTTTAACGAGAAATGTATATTTTATGAGAAACTAGATAACGCATGCTAATATAATGATAATTATTAGAGGAGTAAGTAAATTAAAATATTCAAGTTATTTAGTTTTAATTTAAACTTGATAAAAGACTGATATAATGAGTAAGGTATATGTATCCTCAATTTAATTTAAACTGAAATAAATTATTTGGAAAACATAAATATTATATAAGTAAATCATATGAAAATATTAAATTAAATGACTAAAAAGAAAAAAATATTTTCTATTGAATCCGAAATCCATTGAATTAAAATCCGATCCCAATTCGAAAAATTATTAAGCTACGTAAATCACGTCATTCGAAATAATTTGCAGATTAATATTTCGTATCGCAGTTCAATTTGTCAGCTACGATTTTGTGACTTAAGACATTTATCACAGTCACTCGCGTAATCATATTTATTCTACTAAATCTTGAAATCGATATTTAAATGTATAATAATAAAAGAAGAAATGAGACACGTTCTACGAAATTTACAATATTTTATTGACAAGTTCTTGCAGAATAAATTATAAAGATGTATTTGGTTTTTCGAGCTGTAACTCGAAGCTGTGAATTATTACCAGTTAAATTAAGATCCGGTTAAATTCTAAATTTCACCCGGAGAAATTCGGATTATTAAAGAATTATTTATGTAGAAATTGTACCTATATGTTTACATGTGTGGTAAGTGTAGTTACACTTCCTCGCGTGTATTCACTCGTATAACTTCACAGTTAGCATCTATCGGTGACAAAAAGTTTCTCACGTAGCACGTCATGCGAAATAATACAAATAATACAAATAAATTCATGCAAAAGAATTTCTAATAAATAAACTGTTCCGACACGCAGATTGAAATGGAACTAAATGCAGTACAAGTATTTTCTTGTACTGATGTAGATCTCTCAACAGTGAAAAGTTGAGCATAGGGGATGCTACGATGTTTTTAGCTGTCTCCGTATTTCGTCGATGAGGTTGTTACGTGGCACGCGAGTCTCCTCTCGTGTCGAGACGACTCTCAATGTAACTTCACCCTTCGCCAATTCGCCTTCCCCGATAATTATTGCCAGCGGGATGCCGTTCTCCTCGCAGTGTTGTAGCTGCGCCAAGAGCTTGGCATTCTTCTTGTAAGATTGCTCCGCCTTCACGCCGGCGTCCCACAGATCTACCAGTATCTTCATCCTCTCCTCATGCAGATTCTTTTGTGCGCTGGCTACAAACACCTCAATTTCAGTAGTACGCGTTTTTAGGCCCTTGTTCGCTAATTTCGCCTCCATAACACTGAATATCCGCTCCACACCGACCGATACGCCGACACAAGGTACATTTTTGTTCTTGCTATCGAACATTCCTACTAAATTATCATAACGGCCGCCACCTGCTACGCTACCAACACCGACATCGTCTCCTGTGAAAAATAATTAATGTACGCTATACTTTGCCAAAACTATTTCGTGTTAAAATTATTTCCGTCATGTAATATACGAAGAAAATTTAGAAAGAAAAAAATCAATATCCGTACCACACAATATAGCTTCGTAAATAACACCTGTGTAGTAATCAAGCCCTCTCGCAAGACTCAAATCAAACTTAATTTTGTCCAGAATTTTGTAGATGCCGCAGTACTTTAGCAACAGTTCCATAGAGTCTAAACCTTGCACAGCGACAGACTGTTTCATCAGCACTTTGTCTTTTCTCAACTCGGCTATCAGTTCCACTCCACCGGATTGCGAGACGTACTTGCCAACCTTATCAGCAATATGTTCATCCAATCCCTTTTCGTCCGTCATCTCTTTCTTTACCTCCTCCCATGGACTCTTGTCCAGCTTATCCACGGAGGAACAGATGCTGCGAAATTTACTCTGTGGCACACCACACGCGGCGAATATACCGTCCAATAAAGATCTATGATTCACCTTAATTAAATATGGTCCCAGATTCAGAGCTTCCAATGCTTCGCACACAACCCGAATACATTCCACGTCCGGCAGCATTAAATCATACTGGCCTGCGATATCGAAATCCTTGAAGATACCAAATTAAATTAGCACAAAATATCAATGCCAAAATGTAAATATTCCTGGAACATAATAATATACATATATTATGCTTACACATTGATAAAATTCCCTATATCTGCCTTTCGTTGTAGCTGGGTTATCTCTTCGGTAGACCTTGGCGATGTGATATCTTTTAATAGAAGAAATCTTGCTCATGGCCAGATACCTCGCGAAAGGAACTGTCAAATCATATCTAAGTGCGAGGATCTCACCACCTTGATCCTTCAAATCATAGATAAGCTTGGAGTCTTCACCATATTTACCTGTTAAGACATCCTATAACAAGAGCAGTATTAATATTAATAAAAAATTGAAATTAATATTACCTTTTATAACTATCTATACGTTTACTCTTACCTTTAACTCGAATACAGGAGTATCTATTGTCTCAGCGCCATGACGCTTGAATACTGATATTATTTTTTCCAACACTCCTAATCGCAATGCCATTTGCTCCGGATTATAATCTCTCGTGCCTTTTGGCGTTTTGAGGATGAGTTTATGAGGGTAACCATTCTCCTCTCCTAATTGTGCTTTCAGGTCCAATAACTTGGCAACTTCCTCTGCTATCTACAAACAAGCAAATGAATACATCATTAATATACGAAACATGGCATCACTCTCATTCTCAGATATCCAGGGTACGATAGTCGAGAACGTCGTACCCACCTGTGGCGTCGTGGACATCAGTACGTTGCGAATGCGTTTCCATATGACGGGGAAAGAATTGTTGCGTATCAGGCGTAACATCATGAATGGATGAAGGAATTACAAGGCAACCAGAATGAAAGAGAAAAGCCCCCTCAATCTCTTGATTTATCAAACTAGTTCAAACAGCAGAGATAATATCAGTAAGCAAGCCAGTATGAAACTGTCATTAATTATTGCCATAGTCTACAATTAACAGAGACTGATTATCTTCAATCTTTCTCTTCTTTGTCTTAAAATTTTTCAGAATTTAGGAAGAAAATAAAAGGAATTTTTTAGGAAATTCAACTTTTCAGAATGAAACATGTATTCATTTTCCAAATGGTCCATCCATCTAATTTTTGCCATGTAAAAGCTTCTGAGTTTCTTAACTAGGCTTTCTTTTTCTGAATATTAGCCACGGCAATTTCACAATAATTTATGACAGCTCTGCTTGCAAGCAACCAGCTGTCTCACCTTTTTGTCTAGCATACTTTTGCTAATATAGTTAGTGCCCTTTAGTCGCTCGATTTTTTCTGCTAAGGAAGTGAGCGGCGTTTCCGCAGCAGGAAATGCTAGATGCTCTTCTCGACTAAAGCTTTTCATGTTAATATGCCATCTGTTCAGATGCGGCCACCTTGCAAGCTCACCATTAAGGACGATACGCAACATGTCGAACAGTTCAGCATCCTTGGACGTTGGACACCAACCACAAACATAGCTGATATCCGCAAAATCACCATTTAAGCCTTCTAACTCAATGTTTATATCAGACTGCTTTCTGTATTCCTGAGAAACGAGACGTCTCTCTAAAGAAAGGCTTAGAACATTGGCGACAAAAAGGAAAAGAGAAATCTATTCTTTGCACCTGTCTCAATAAAAATTGCTATTACAGGGACTTATTGCATCATGTCCATTGTTACGAAAAATCTGTTCGCTTTAATGCATTTTCTTTATTAGAAAAGAAGTGTCTTCAGTTTCGTGCTTTGTTAGACTCCAGAATGAAAAGAAAGTTGAGCGTGGAAGTTGCATCTAAAGCCAACAGACCTGACATTTACCTAGTAATGAAGGGGAGATCGAAGCATAAATCAGAGGGAGCATGATGCAACGTGGAAGACAAAAACATTTGAGATAGCTGCTTAAGGTGAAAAGACCAAAAGACCAGTTTCGAGTGCGGCCGATTTCGTGGAAATAAGTGAAGGTAACATGATGACAGGGTGTAATTAAGCGCGATGTGGAGCGGAGAGGTGCGGAGCACCTTCCGAGGATAAGAGAAAGGAGATACATCTGTCACGGGCAGACGACGCATCAGGGATTTCCCCGGAGGAAGAGGGGAAAGGTCTTGAAGGGTTGAGTCCGCATACCTGCGTGTTATCAACCTTTGCGGCCTTTAATCGTCGCACCAATTCGCCCTGCTCCTTCACACGACTCAGCAACGTATCCCTCGATGTTTCGTCAGCCATCGTTAACATGTAGCAGTGTAGCACCACACGCGGTATCTTGGAGCCCTAATTCCGTGCGTTCCGCTCGCCGGCGCATTACTTTATAGCCTGATCCGAGGAACGAATCGCGCCACGAGAGTGATTTCCCACTCTCCACCGTGGCGATTCCCTATTGCAGCACACTTCACTCGAGAGAGGCTCGACCGGGCTCGACTGTGGGCTCGACACTTGTGAAACGAATCCTTCTGTTTCTGTAATCAAATCACTCACAGACTCAACGCGTACACGTGTAGCCACGTTAATGCATGAATATACTTATTTGTGAGAGTGTGAGTCGTGGGAGAGAGAAAAAAGAGAGTTTACTCCACGTACTCATACCGCAATATGTATGTTTTCTGCATTTAGAACGAAATGGATAAATAAACAAAACAAGCAAACAGAACATTGAAGAAAAAGAGAAAGGAAAAATAAAAGGTTCAACTGTGAGGGATACTTTTCGTGCGTCTTATAAAATTTTCCCTTTTACGAGAGGGAGATTTATAAACAGACGATATACGTTTGCACATGGAAAGTACAAGTGACGCGATCTATCTGAAGTTGGGAACGTGATGTAACCACATTCCATATTTCAGTAGATAAATTCTGAACGAACTGTAATTTAAAAACGAATCGCAAGTATAAATCACACGATGAATGAAGGATTATATGTCCAGTAATTGTACATTTGAACTATCGAGTGATATAATTTCGATAACTTAATGTATTGCATACAAATGCATAGACGAAACGTGGTTAATAAGGAGATCTTTCAAATGCGCCTGTGCAGTCAACTTTACGATGTACGATGATATCACGTGGAATTTTCCTTATACAATAACAAACTTGATCTGTGATAATTTTATATAATTAATTTCAGCTTAATCAAAATAACTTGAAATAATTTTAAATTTAACTTTAAAATTTAATTTTAAACTTTAAATCTGTTTTCTACCAATGTGGATCAATTTTAATCTCGATTCAACTTATATTCTTTATCTTTTTCTATTTGTAAGAATTAAAAAAAATGAATAATCAAGTCATTAAGTTGAATGTAGATTAAAGTTAATCTACATTCGTGGAATTGGCATAAGAAATTTAATAATCCACGCGTATGGTTAATATTTTTATTCGGGATATGCGTATTATTAATGTACATGAACATTTTTGCATCGCGATTATATTCATTATTCTAAAATATTCTGCATTGCTCGCCTCAATGACATCATTACATTTCTTAACGTGAACGTGTATCGATGCAATTATTATTTTTTCGTTCCCGTCTCAATCCCTATCTAATTTAAGTTACGTTTCCGCAGTCTGTAATCAATAGAGAATTTTTACAATACCATTTATCCAGATACAGTGAACATTAAGGTCACGTTATCTTTTTTTTAACAACTGATTAAAAAAGGATAACGTGATTTTAGCATTTATCTGGATCTACATTATTGCAAAATTTCCCTAATCTTTCTGCGGCGATTCAAAAACAAGCGCGATCAGATTTTATAGGAATTACGGCTGATTTTACCACCTTTCCTTCAAATTAAATAACGTCCTTTAAATTCATCCTTAATACACAATTTCCTTTTAATGCATAATTGTAACATTTAATAGCGAATAATTGTACTAATTATCGGGTTAGATAATTCATATTTTATATCTGTATAAATTTCTAAGTTTTTAATTACTTCACAAGCTTCGATGAATATTTTCATTTCTTAGAACAAGAGAAAATCTGTGAAACTTTCTAAGATTTCATTAATTTAATATTTAAAAATTAATAACTAATAATTGGATTTTTAAATCTTGGACACTCCTAAGATTGTATTAATTTAATATTTGTATTTTAATATATTGGTTTAATGTATTATATGTTAAGAATGTAAAAGTTTAATAAATTAACGTGTAAAAATTCGCATGTTTTATCACATTTCATGTTTGATAACTTATTCTCTCCACATCTCGTTCTGGCACCTTCATGAAGCCAGCAAAAGTCAGAAAGAATTTACGCTCGAGTTGACATTCACTAACGTGAGATATAGATATTAATTATTAATTAAATTTCTCTATTCAAGGAAACAAATTACGCAATTGCCGCAAATCAAAATCTGCAAATGGAGCATTTTATGATCTAGATATCTTGAAGCTCGACACTGAACGAGTATATGCTTCATTAGATTTACACATATATATATATATATATATATGTCTGACGTTAGACTTCGATTCAAAAGGAGAATAATGCCTCTGTTCTCCGAGAAAGCCGATATACAAATTTATCGTATGAGATAGTATCAGTTGTTTGATGTTACAGTGTTTGATGTAATTGCTTAAATCTAATTCATGCGTTCTAGTTCATGTTCAATATGTACATATTCTATGTAATCAAGTCGGAAAATATAGAGGATATATAATAGTATACATACATAAAATAAAATACAAATCTCCCTTACAAAAAAATATGGTTTTTCGTAAATGTGTGTTTGATCGTTAATGCCTACATCTGTATATATTTTTTAATTCAGGAGAATTGTTAAATATTACGTCACATATGTTATATTTTTTTGGTCTATCGGTGTGCCATTTTTACATAAATATAACTATTACATGATAATAACCTAGTATATAGGTTGAAATGTTTATTTTTAAGTATTTGAAATTCATTTTATTAAAATAATTAATTGGCTCATAATAGCTCTTTGTTATTTAATTTATAATTTGAGCTGTTTTTTTATTTTGTTAGTTTTTTGTTTCTCAAAGGTTCAAATTTTGGAACTTTTTTAGAACGAATACATATATTTTAATTTACAAATGAAATTACAAATTAAAAAATCTAGAAAAATCAAAAAAATTATCTTTTTACATTTATATACACTCAAATCTTAATCGATAAAATGTATTAGTCTCAATTTATGATGTAAAAAATCTATAAATTTTTTATGTCGGAACAATCATTATGATCCGTTTACTCAGGTTTTTGTTCGCGGTTTAGAGAAAGCGTTTTACTTTGAATTGTGAAAGAACGCGTCTATAGATTATTGCGCTCACAAAGAAATTGGATTTCAGAAAAGTTAATATCTCTTTATTTCGTGAATATATTAATCTATTATAATTTATCATTTATTTTGTAAGTACTCTGCAGTATACAGATTTGATAATCTTTAGAGATTAATATTTCGTTAACTATTGCGAAAATTGTAAAATGATAGAAGACTTTCCGTCTCAGTTTAGTCCGTTCTACCTGTTCACAAATTTTGTCGGATGAATTATAGAACACCCTGTATAAGTTGAATAAATTAGGTAAAACTTAATTCCTAATTTCTTTTCTTATTTTTAGTATTTCTAAAATAAAAATTTTTAACTTCTTCATTATGATTTGTCGAGCATATTATCCTGTAAAGAAAACTTGAGTTAGTTATAAAAGTTTAGAATATTTGAAATAAGATGTCAAATTTTTTTTTTAATAACTCGTTAATTTTACAGAGATTCGTAAAATTGGGCAATCTCTTTTAGAATATATATATATATATATGTGAATATTAGAAAGATGAAATGAGAAATACTTTATGAATTTCCAAGAATGCGCGTACGCTTCTCAAAGCTTGCTGAAATGCTCTCTCAAATCCGGCATTACCAACATCCTGTCGACAAACAAACCTCGCTATTATACTCATAAATTCTACAGTAGAACAACATATTGTCTTGTTAAATTATTTTTATAGAGGGTGTGTTTTTTTTGTTTCGTTCACGAGCTTGTAAGCTTTGTTCTATCTTCCTTTTACAAGTAATGAATAATAAAAATAGAATAAAGTTTATCGAAATCAAACGTAGCCAAAGTCTCTCGAGTAATACATACAAAGAGAGGATCTTTTATGATAATTACTCCAGATGGATCGTATTTCCCAAGTAGTTCTATCTTTGCTTGGCTATCTTCCGGTTGCTTTTCATACAATATGTCGATAATATATTTGTCCATTCCGAATATCCAATCGAATTTGTAAAAATCGTCGATCGTGATCTGTAAATTATTCCTGATATAATTCTATCTCAAATCTCTATATATCTATTGTTGTGGAAAATATTTTTATCCAACAATTATGTAAAACTGATAGACAAATAGAAGGAAGTATCAAATAGAATTGTAAAATTTGAGATACAATTAAAAAGCATTGGCAATAGAAACAGGGAATAACAAATTTCAACTTATCTTAAAATCTATTAGTGTCTGTTTTTATTGTCTCTGCTTTCAACTGTTTATTAAGCTTAATATTTACTTTTCTTGCAATATGAGAGTAATTCGTAATTCCAGCTTTCTGAAGTGTAGCTGTCGCTCTAGGTTCAGGATCATTGCCTACATGATAATCCAGAATAGCAGCACTTTCGACTTCCCAAAAATCTATCAAATCCATTTTTCGGATTTGATCCTGAAACACCGCTTCCGCCATAGGAGAGCGACAACTATTCCCTGCATGAAAAAATTAAGATGTTGATTTAAAATAAAATATTGAAATTCTAGTTTAAAACATTGTTGAAATACTTTGAAATGCATATTAGATAGCATATATCATCATATTAGATAGAATGCATAGATTCATTGTAAGAAAAGCCAAGACCGCTTTCAGCTATAGTTCAATTTGGCACGTTATATATACGTTGCATGTATTATATTAATTATATAACTTTTAAAAATAGAAAACTATAACCTTACGTGAAATATCTCGGAGCTTCTCCCTAAAGAAATTATTTGTGTTAAAGTGGGTATGTTCCATTATTCAGTGCGAGTACTGAATAATGGAACATACCCATTAAATTTATCGAATATTATTGATTTTCAGTACTTGCAGTGAAAAACTAGTAGTAAATATATATAGTTCTTATTTCAATTGTATTTTTTTTTACAAAAAAAATTGTTAGGGTAACAATAATTACTTAGGGTGTGTTTGGGGAGACACTTTTAGCGCTAATTATGTCAATCCATCATCATAGACATAAAACAAAGATGACGCAAGGTATTAATGTAATATGAATAATAGGGTGCATCTCCCCGAACACATTCTTAATTTCTTTATTCTATATTTTAAAACAAGTATGACAATTCGACAAATTTAATTTATAATTAAAAATAAGTAAGTTACAATACCTAAACAAACCATGAGAACTTTCTTCTTTCGCATCATATTGATTTCTTGCTATAATAGGTAAGTAAATAGTAAATAGTAAAAGTACACTGAAAATTTCTATTGATATCTTTAGTGGAGATCAAACTAAAAACCACTTTCTTCCTCGTGCCACCCGGTCTGATTATGTTTGACAGTAGACGAGTTCAAGACGGTAAAGCGACTAGGCATACTTACCGAGCGATTGTATATTATTGATTGGATCTATAAGTAACAACTAATTATTTGCTCGGCGAACAGGCTAGCCGCTTTATCAACTTGAACGCGCCTATTGTCACCTAATCAGACCAGGTGCGAGGAAGAAAGTGATTTTTTTAATGGTCTCCACTAAAGATAGATCTTAATAGAAATTTTGCGTTTATAACATATAGAGGAAGATAGATAGAGAACACATAGATGGAGTCAACCTGGCAAGCGTACCAATGTGCTTGCTAAGCTTCTCCCTTCACATGTTATAATGTGTTACAAAGCTACAAGTGGACGGGAAATTGCATCACTTAAGAGTAAGCTTTGAAAATTAGAAAAATTGGGAGTATCCTGGGACTATCAAAGGACACTAACAATATTATATGCCACTGCAGTAGCTTGATAAAATAAGATGATAAATCCTTCATATATTTGCAAATTATTTTTCAAGTGTGTGATTAAATAAGGAAATTTAAACCTTCATTAGATTTTAGAAACTTAAATGACACTTTCAGAAATTCATTCAATGCTTTGTTACTAAAATATTTATTGCTGAAAATAAAAAATAATTCTAGTCTAAAAAAAAAATTAAACAAAAAAAATTCTTATTAATCTTTATATAATATATGTAATTTTTTAAACATAATTATTGCTGTGAAAATATAAATTAAAAGTTTGGAATGAGAAAAGAACGTGTATTTACATAGTTTTTTAATATTTACACATTTCTCATATCCTTTTCTTATATGATTATCTTAGAACATATCAATAAGTTTACAATGATCTTATGAATAATGTTATCAATATTCATTTCTCTATATTAAATATGAAAATATTCTTTAGAAACATTTTATTTTGTAATAAATTTAATATTTAAAAATTTTGTACCTATTAGTTCAGAACATATTCTTCTAAAAATATGTAGGCAAATTGATTCTTTAGAATCTTCTCATTAACTTGAATGTTTGTTCAAAAATGCTGTTATGCATGTTACACATTGATCATAGGCTTTCTGAAATCCTGCACTATCGCTGTCCTGTAAAAAGATCATCAGAATAATTCAATGTATCTTCAATTTTTGTTTTCTAATTCTATAAACGCCAAAAGATGACATACATAATACGGATCTCGTATTATAATTATTCCACTTGGATTATAACTTCCTAGAAGTTCCACTTTTGCTTGGGAAGTCATTGGTTTTCTACTAAGTAAATCTTTAATGTTTTCCTGATCCATACCAAATATCCAATCATATTTGTCGAAGTCGTCTAGTTCGATCTGTATGTAATTAGACATTTAGATATACAACGATATGTAGTAATACAATATAATATTAGTTTCAATGATTCTAAATAAATATTGAATAATTCATATAATTACAATTTATCTAATTACAATGATTTATTTTTTCTTTTTTCACATGAAAATTTAATCATAAATAAAACTACTCAGTGCATAGAAAATCCAAGCTATAATTGCTATTACAGTAATCGTGATAATAAAATTTTAATGTTTATTCTTAAAAATACAAAATCTTACTTTGCGTGCTGTATGAGAATAATCAGTGATTCCATTTTCCATTAGCGTATTCCGGGCCCTAGTATCTGGTTTTTTACCTGTATGGTATCCAATAATGGCAGCGCTTTCTGCCTTCCATTGATCTTGCAAACCTCTCTTCTTCACTTCATTCTGAAATACAGCCTCTGCTATAGGCGAACGACAAATATTGCCTGTAATATAAAATATAAATATTCATTAATTAATAACACAAATATAGCTATATTTATATTTTTTATTATGTTTATTAGAAAATATCTATACATATATATATATATATATATATATATATATATATACAGAAATGTTTAAGCACTAAGTTTTATCAGTTATGTGATATCTCTATAATACCTAAGCAAATCATAAGCACTTTCTTCTTCTTCTTCGATTCTATCTCGACAGAAGACATAATATGCCTTTGTTTAATTAAAAATTTTTTTTTTTTCTTAAGTACACAGTACAATTCTTCTCTATTGAACGGCCTTGTCTCTATAAATATTTTCCTTCAATCTTTCACAAGAAAATTAAATAAATGTTATTGAGAAAATAAAGAAATTTATTGAAAAAAATTTGTTATTCTTACAAAAGACCGTTAGAGTTTTATCAAAAATTTTTTTTAATTTAATTTTTAATTTATTTTTTAAAATACACTTTGCATTCCACAGATAATAACATCAAGGATTAGATTTGTATAAGATGCGTCACATCATTTGTCTTTACTTTGCGTGAAAAGCCTTCACGACTTGTCCAGATTTATTTAGTCCAATTGACCAATCACCCAATCAATAAAATCTATGCCTTTACGAATAGAAGTTGGCGACACTGACGGACTCTTCTGGTCTGGGGTTTTAAATGTTTCGCGTCAAATCCTATACCATTCCTTTCCAGTGCTTAACGTTGTACTGTAAACACGTGGGTGCGATTGTAATTATCGAATTTAAGGCGAAATACTCTGCGAATCATGTAAGTATTTGCACCACTTTATTCGCTGTTGCATAAATTTTATTAGTTTGTGTTGTGGTGAGCCCAGTCAATCCGGAAAATAGTTTTTCACGCTCATTTCGTGAGCGGCATGCTACTGCGCTTTTGCCCGTTGCGGTATCGCCCATTATTACACAAATTATCCGGTAGATGTTAACGTTTCTGATCGTCGTATTTGTATCGGAAAAGCATTCGACAAATCGGGCTCGCGTTATATTTGTAATTTTTTGTTAAGCAATCTTAATGTTATTGTCATACCATATATCGCACAAGATTGCATAATATTGTATGTATACATTTTTTTCTTGTAATAAAAGAAATTGTATTTAAATACAATGCGAGAAAGTGCTGTCTGATAGAAGGATTTATAATTCTATTCCCCGAATATAAGTTTTTGACAGCTGAATCTATTTTACAGAATGCCATTGGCTAGAGATTTTCTCCACCCGAGTCCCATCGAGGAGAAAAGGAAACACAAATTGAAGAGGCTCGTACAGAAGCCTAACAGTTATTTCATGGATGTCAAATGCCCGGGCTGCTATGCTATCAAAACAATTTTCTCACATGCCCAGAGGCCAGTAGAATGTGACGGATGCCGTACGATACTTTGTACACCGACGGGTGGAAAAGCACGGTTAACTGAGGGATGTTCTTTTAGAAGAAAAGTCCAGTGTTAATTTTATCCGATATGTATTCGATTTCTCTCTTTATATTCGATAAATAAACACAATCACATTATGTATTATAGTATTATTTCACATTGTGAGACATTACCTATCTGTAACATATAGGATATGCTACAGTAAATGCAAAAGATTTATAGAATTTTTTTAGAGACTTAAAATGAATTCTTTATTACCACAAGTTGTGTTAATAAACTATATAGTTATATCGGTATTATTATATCGTCACAATTTTTTTAGCCATGTATTCCTGGGTTAAATTGGATTTCTTTTAAGACGTAAATTCAATTAGATATCTTGAAATCCTTTTTATAGTATACTTAAAATAAAAATTTTATAATTGGATATTTGAAAATATTAAAAATTGATTATAAATTTAACGGAAACTAATTTTTTAATATAGCTTCCAAATAATCAATAATATTGTGCAATAATATTGATCGTCTAGAGGCTGTTTAAGATTAAAATGTACATGTTATATCTTTTATATCTAAAATACAAAAAAAAACGCATAAATAAGGACACAAACATGATCATAAATCTTTATTTCCATACACGCCCGTGGTCATTTTTATAATAAATTCAATCTGTAACAGAGATTCCTGTAGTACTGTATTTCAAGATATTCTCGAGTCTTATACGGATGTACATAGATAGCTCCTATAAATAAGTTGCTGCGCATGTTCGCATTTTTTTTAATAATTTGCATCTTACAGTAATATCCTAATTGACGAAAGAAAGAAAGTTTAAGAATGTAAAATCGCATTGTACGCTTGAAATACTCCAGGAGCGACTTCTACGGACCGAGATTTCAAGGATAGCTGCAATAAAAGAAAAAAAGATTGATAAAATTTAAGGTAAATATAAAATGTATAAAATATCCTATGTAACAATTTTTTTATATAATTTTATTAATTAAAAAAAATGTATACTAAGTCAAGATAAGATTATATTTGATCTGAGAATAAGAAAACTTTTCTTAAACAACTAATTGCTAATTTCTATAACCATATTGATAAAATTTAAATATGATACTTGTATTAAATGTACCGTGACATCGGGATTGCCCGGCTGAATTTTCAACTCGTTCAATACCCAGACATTGTTCGTCAGCTTGAGAGACTGATAAAGCATATCCTGTCCCTCTACATTCCTCTTAGCAATTGTGAAGACATTATTCTGTTGCATCTTTTGCACCACTTGATCTGCGGTTAACATTACACCGTTTAGCGTATATTGTACCTGCAAATAAGATATGTTTCTTAAAGAATCTTTTCTTTTCGTTTATTAATGAATCTTACAGAAAACCATTTTTCGACAAACATAGAAAAAAATAGATGGATAATACCTCATTCTGTGCAGGTATATCTTTCCAGGTAGAAAGAAACACTCTTTTGTCCAACTGTCCATCTTCCGCGAAGTATGCATTCATAGGTACGATGCACGCGAAGTAGAAAACATCGATATTGTTCTTGATAGCAACTTGCAGATTGTTCAAAGGCTCCATACGTTGCACCGCACCCGCGGTAGACAATATAACATTCGCTTCTATACTTGATCCAGGACTCAGGGGAGCTGGAACTTGCAACGGAGCTGCCGGCGTTAAGCCAAAGCTATTTTTGTTGAGCTGTATCGCGAACCCTCCCATAGGTTGCATTGCTTTATTTGTAAAGGTCATATCCATGCTAATTTGGCCATTTCTATAACATATTTTGCATAGTATAATTATTTGCAATCGAGGAGATGTATAATCAGATGTTTTCTGTATCCATTAATATATATTTATATTAATTACTTTCTCGAAAATGTGCCCCAAATATCAAAACCTTTGCCTTTTTCGGCTGGTAGCCAATTAACTTTGGGAGATATGTAAGGCGTAGGACCTTGGTTGAAGCCGAATATATCGCCGAGCAGACCCGTTGTACTCTGAGAAACGGCTGGTGCACTCGTATTATCGTTCAAGATTCCGTCGAGGCCACCGCCTAGAAGATCTAATCCTAGTCCCGAAGACTGTGGTGCAGGTGCCGGTGTGACTATTGTCGGTCCACCTGCAACAAAATAAGTCAACAAGTGATCAATAGGATAAATAGGATAGGTTATATATTTTTTATCTGCAACTATATAAAAAAATACGTTTAAAATTTTTCACAAAAGCATTTACACAACACATACTTTTTAAATATTATTATTATATATTTTAATTTTCTAATTTTAAATTTAGGTTCGCTCACCGATGTCCATACTGAGGAGGTCGCCGATCAGGGAATCCTGAGCGGGTATGACCTGTGCATGGGGTTGTGCAGTTGTCCGGTTAGATTCCTCATTTGAGTTGCTTCTAGCGGGCAGTGACTTCCTGGCGCCAGCTGCTCTACCTTCTACAAACGCAGTAGGAGGTTTGTGATATACGGATGCTAAGCTCGAGATATGGCAAATCAATTCATCCAATAATGTTGGTTCCAGCAGATCCGTCTCTTCTGAGATTAGAGGCTTTTCTGCAAGCACTACCTCTTTAGCCGCTGCTGGATCAGTACTCAGTAATCGCCAGTAGATGAAACCGCGGTCTCGTAGATCGGGATTGTCAGAATCCTGCGTGGCCAGGCTGAGCACTTGTTGAACCAACTCCTGCGTATCCGTGGGCCTCTTGAGAAACAATTTGACAATTGCGGTGAGCAATTGCAGCTGTACTTGTGTGTTCTCGTCATGGAAACCTTCCAGGAAGCTTTCCAGCAATTCATCAGCATTGTCGATGCGTTCTGCGTACTCTCCGATAATCCATATCATGGAGGCACGCGCTTCAGGCTCATCTAGTGTGTCTAAATTCTCGCATAGAGTCGAAATTATGCTTTCGTATTTGTTAGGATACTTGCGGAAGATGTCTTTTATTACTACAATTGCTTCTTGAACAACGTAATTCACCTGAGAAAAATTAAAGATATCAATTAATCAATAACCGACTAATTTTAATATATTAAACTTTAATATTATATATTAAAGTATTAAAATATTTAAAATATAAAAATATATTAAAATATAAGATATATACTTAAAAATTTGATATTTTAAGATGTCTGTGATATCTTTACTTACTTTTGTTTGTATCAGGTCCAGTAACGTGGAGACGCAACGTTCTGCAGACGGCTCGACTTTTATAGCGCAGCGACCGATGGCCCGCACAGCCTTCCTTACGAAGTCCACGTCGACCTCGGTAGCATATTCCTTTAATTCCGACAGGACTTGCGCGATGTTGGCCTGTGACGCTAAACGAATCATAATGTCCAACTTCTCCAATTTTACATAAATAGGATCGTTATACTTGACGAAGAATACTTTCATCTCGTGTTTTAGAATATCTGGTCGTTTTTGCACGATGAGATTGATATTTCTCAATGCAACATATTGAACTTCCGGTTCGGAGCTCAATAACGTAACAAGAGGAGGCGCCAATTTCTTTGTAAGTGTGCCGACAAAATCCGATTCGGACTGCAACATCTCCATTAATTTCATTAATACCTAAAATATCGAAATAAATTTGATTAATATATAAAATCAAGTAAAAAAGTTTTAAAAATAAAGGATTCAGGAGAAGAAATTATGATCAATCTAATCTTGTTAGCGCTTAGATGTTGATGCTAATGTATAAAAATTTTAATAAATTATATAAGATAGGATTAATCAAGTTCTTCTCCTGTATTTATTATTTACTTTGACGGCAGAAAGCACGACTGCAGCGTTAGCATGCGCCAAACGCGGAGTGATCCGTTCGCAAATGCTTTGCGCTTCGCGATCATCCTTGGGCGAGTAATTCGCTAATGAATCCAGGATGAAAACTTGGCCCCATTCCGTACATTCGTTAAGCGCCGTCAGAAGTTTGTTTATGGTCTGTGCATTCATTTCTACCAACGGTTGACCGCTCGGACTGGCCTCGTTGATCTCAGACAGAGCAGCTACCGCGTTTGCGACAACCTAATAACAACATTAATTAATTAACATATATTATCCACAGAACTGTTATCTTTAGATAACAATGAATTTTAATCTTTTCTGCTTAACAAATTCCTTTTGCTTTATTATACCATTTCTAACAATATTTTATTAAATATGTGTATAAATAGAATAACATTTTAAAACGTCTATTGTATTATTTAAATTATCAAGTTCTGACATTGGGAAAGCTTACATACCATTGGATTGCTGTCGGACAGGAGATCCTTCAATTGATCCAGGAATCCCTGGTCCTCGACTAAGGCCGCGTTAATGTCATAAAGTTTGGCGACGCACACGGCTGCGGTCTTGCGTACATACGGGTCCTCATCCTTCAGGCATTTGCGCAGCGGCTCGCACAGATACTCGGTTATCTTGTCAACACGTATACAGCCCATCGTGCGAACTGCCAGAGCGCGAATCAGCGGATTTGGGTCCTCGCAGTCCTGCGCAAAAATCGGGCAAGCCAGGGATTCAAGTCTAGTCACAGTAGTGGCTATCTATCTCAACCCATGAACTTTAACAAAGTAGAAAGTGGCATTGGTACCTTTGTCATCGGAGATGTCGCTAGCTCCTTTTGCGTGTCAGAACGAAAAAGGTCAAATTGGTCACCGTCACCATTTTTCATTAAGTGTTAAATATTATACTTATCAGCCATTTAAAGTAGTGTGTAATCGAGAACTGATCATTTTTTAAAGAGCACGAGGTATCATTCTTTCGTTAGTGTCTTTTTTTCTTTCTTTTTCTTTCAACAATCGTTGTGGCACAATTTTGCGAATAAAGAATTAAGAATTGTGTTACATCAATATTAGCACCATGCAAATAGAGATAAATGGTGTATCGTCCAACATATATATAGAAAAATATATTTACAAATATTTATATTAATCGCATTATGAAGTATTATTTGTAACACGAGAATTACATTCATCAGATACACTGAAATTTTATAAATATAAAATATATTATTAAATAATATATATATGTATATATATATATATATATATATATAAATGTATGTATATATGATACAAAATGCGTGCAATTAGTAAATATCATCTTTATAGAAGCACTGATTGGTAATACACAAATATGTATAAAATGAACATTTAAGGAACTACAATTTTCATGCTGCTGCACATTAGAAATTCACGAGTAAAAGATTAACCAAGATTAATGTTCGAACTATTATATCGATTTGAAACGATATTATAACTGCAATACAAGAATCAATTTATATCGTATATTTATATTGTAAATAAACGGCACTGTGAAGAATGAACAATTTGCTTCAAGCATTTCGTATGTAGATGAAAAATTGTGTGACTTTTCGAAAGAAAGTTACATGCTCAATTTTGAGAAAACAAGACATATGTATCAATGCATTAGCGTGAGGAGGATAATGAGATTTTAAATTACTCTACTAATTTCGATAAACTTAATCATGTATTAGATTAATATAATGGTCTGCCTAACGAAGTACATTCTGGAATTTGGTTCTGTAACGACATTTGTAACGAGTAATTTAATAGCCTCTTTTGCTACTAAAAAATGGAATATTGGAACAACCAAAATCCAAATCCGTGCCCTTTGAAAAATAAACAATTCAGTCGCAATGAAGGAAAAAGTTACATTCCGTCCTATAATGCAGACAGCTCTGTGCAAACTGTTATTTGCAAAGCACAGTCTGTATTCAGTGTGAGGCACGCTGTAAAATGTAACACAGCTAGGATGATATCCGATAAAGGAGATTATATTTACAATCTGACAGTCGTTATAGAGAATACATAACGACGGATAATTTTCTAATTTGCCTCTCGTTACAGACAGATTCCGAACATCATCCAAGTGTCATTAAAAAATATGTAGAGGGTAAAGGTGCGTTATATATTAAAATCGTGATGACGAATTGAATGATGAGTTTCTAAGCTACGTTACCTTGACGAACGTGTTGACTGCCATGATAGCCATGTCCGGTTGGCTCTTGGCGTAGTTCATCAGGTACAGGTATACCAGCTTTTTCAGTTCCAGATTGTCGGTCTGCATGCAATTCACCACATCAGGAAACAGTGCAGACACATCTTTTCCTACTGTCATGGAAGCAATGACCTGGACAAACAATTGATACCCTTGCGTTATTAAACAGTGCAACATTATTATAACATAGGTGATACTGCAAATGTAACATTCTCAACAAATACAAATCTATTACATTTTCATTACTATTAAAATCAATTAATTTCACATTCTCTATGATATTATTTTCTAAAAGGAAGCGTTTAATTGTTATTATATGTTCTACATTATATATTATTTATTGTTCATGTAATTTTTGTTCTATACCAATTGTTCTATACCAAATACTTCACTAGTGTAAGAAGCATAGTGTTGAAGACAAGTACAACTCGCTAGACTACATGCTGATGCATTGCTTTTTTAATGATTTTTTTTTTAATTAACATACAACAAATGTTTCTCATTATATGCAAACACACAGATAATAAACATATTCTTAATATATTGATAAATTCAGGACAATATTACTGATGTATCAGAGGCTTATTAAATAATTATAAAATAAAATATAATAATTATAAGATAAGAAGAGTATTATACATACAAGAAATATTCTTGTAGAAAGAAGTCATTGAAATTATCAATACTAGAGTTCCTTCACCTTAGATTTTGCAACTTACCTCATTATCCAAATGTATTACCTTCTATGCAAGTGTTCTGCATGAAAATGCTTATTGCATAACATTAGAGTATTTCTTGTGAAAACAAGACAATTATAATAACAAATTTTTTATTTACCTTCTTCACAGCTTCCTTTTTCTTTTCTTTCTTCTCATTGTTTAGTTCTGACTTGAGCTCAAATATCTCTCCCTTCTTCGTAGTGGTAAAATACTTTGAATCCGTCATCTTGTCTGTAATGTATGTAACAAATATAATTATATAATCTCAGAAGATATAAAATCTGTAATGCCACTTATGCAAATATGTACAAAATTGATAAAACTCTCATCTATTTTCTATCAATTTAACAATAAACAATTCCTTATATTATTTATATAATAATAAAAGAAATAATTATTTTACCAGTAATTATTATACAAATCTTGTTTGTTTTACAAAATTAAATGTTAATTTATCTCAAAACGTAATTACAATTTAATTTAATAACACCAAACTGATACTAACAATAATAAAGTCAAAGTTGAGAAATTGATGTGTATAGAAATATCCAAATTTTCGCCAGCCGAGAAATCTATGGAAGAGCAAGAATAGACTTCTGTACACTGGAAAGAGAGAGAAGAGAAACGAGAGAGACACGTAGTGAAATTAAATAAGATTTCGCTATATAGTGAACCCGGGACTGGATCAATGTCCAGAATCTATGGTGTCGTAGCGCTAACTCCCCCGCCAACGAATCTGTCATTTAACAAGGAACGCTTGGGAAACCCAGGCGCGGGGATGCCGGGGAGAAATAGATTATCACCGAGGGGCGATAAGCGAGTGGCGTGGCGCGCGCGCACGTCATAATAGAGCGGAATAAAAAGAAACATTACGTAGAATCTCGAACGGTTGCATCTGGAGCGGGGCCGCCGTTGCAGCTGCTCTCGCGTCGTCGCCTCATTAATTACCTGTCTATTTAACAGCGACTGGCGGCGGCGGGGAGAAGGGGCGAGAACAGTCGAGAACGAATCGTTTTATCCGCGAACTCAGACGGATGACGCCGTCCGCCCCCCGGGCAACTTTGCGCTTCTGCTAAGTGCGATACACCGGGGGCACCTTCGTGACACTTCGCTGCAACACACGGCTATCAGTGGCCACGCAGGCCTGGCGCGCATTAGCGCACATGTGGGGGAGAGGAGGCCGCCGCCTCCAGTTATCGATAAGTGACTTGGCTCTGATTGGTCATTTCCACTCGTGGAATGCACGTGTGTGCTCGGCGTTAAGTCCGTTATCTCAAATCAGCGCCGAGCCGTAGTTAAAAATCCACTTCGATTATTAATTACTATTAATTTTAATCGGTAGAATTACTTAAAGCATAGAATAAATGCGACTAAGGGTAAGTTTCTCATTTCTCAAGTAGGTCGGGGGATAATTGAAAAATGATGACATTACTGATCATTTTGGCTGTATCGATCGATAACATCATTGTCCTTCAATTATCCCCACTTGACAGAATACATGAAAATCTACCTTTAGCCAGCCATCATTAACCTTAAAACAAGTATAACTATTTAAATACAATATAATAATTTTATAAGTTTATAATTGTAAATAATTATATATTTATCATTGTTTCAAAAATTAAATTTTTGATTAAAAATATTGAAATATTTTAAGCAAAATAATATGAAAAAATCTTAAAAAAAAGGACAGACTGGTTGGTTACACGATACTCAAATTTGATTGGTGTAGTACTGTAAGTTTGCTTTTAGGTCCATCAATTCGACGAATCACAACGCGCGATCACGTCTACAGTGTTGCACTTTTTTTCATGTTCGTTAATCTAAGAACATAAGAAAAAAAATTAAACTTGATATCCGTCTGTGGATGCCGTGTATCTGATCTGTTTTCAAGGAAACGTAAACAAACGTGCGAAAGGAGAAAAGGTTTATGAGAGCTTGTAAACCCGAGTGAATGAATTATTTCTGTTATCAGGTACGTCAGAGAGAACTCATAATCTCCAAGATTATCCGAAAGTGTCTATTTCGATAATGCATATAGCGTTGTCGACATTGTCCATTTTATATCGGCTCTAATGAATATTTTATCGCTACGTTAATTTTTATGAGTTTAGCATTGAAAATATTAAGAGAAAAATAGAATCTAGATAAACTTGGTGAATGAATTATGCTAGTGGAAGCTTCGTCAAGTGTTTCGTAGAATTACTAATTACCTTGTTTACAGCAGTGTACAAGTCTTAAGCTTTTGGTTCTAAATTCTAAATTTTGATTTTTTTCGACAAAAATCATTGCCTTGAAACATAATTTTAAATTTTAAGCAAATTTAGGTTATAGTTGTACAGTTTAGAACTTGGAGCAAATTATAATCACAACTTAGAGTTAGAGTTCAAGGCTTATTATATCTGTTGTAGACTGGATCTTATTCATGAAGTACATTTTTTGTTTCTGCATAATTATATAATAATCCTCAATGCATTAATCATCTTATACTTTTGTAAATACCTATTCAATCTATGGTTACTAATTGCAGTGAAATTAGTCTTCAAAATGGCATTACGCACCTATGGAGATAAACCTATAAGTTTTCAAGTGGAGGAAAATGGAGAGTATTACTGTATTGGGTCAGAAGTTGGTAATTACCTGCGTCTTTTTCGTGGGTCTTTGTATAAGAGATATCCTGGCATGTTCAGAAGATCCATAACCAATGACGAACGTAAGAAATTAGTGGAACTTGGGCTGAGTCAGCACGTTCTTGCATCTAGTGTTTCATTGTTGAGAGCTAGCGAGGTGGAAGATATTATCGAGGGCAATGATGATAAATATAAAGCTGTATCCGTACATTCGACTGAACCACCAGCACCTAGAGAGGGTAAATCCAAGAAATCGATGGCATGGGTACCTAGCCTACCAAATAGTTCACATCTGGATGCAGTTCCTCAAGCTACACCAATAAATCGAAACAGAGTGCACAATAAAAAAGTTAGGACATTCCCATTATGGTAAGCAAGAAAGCACAGTGAAATTCTACATGAAATTCTGTTGCGTAATAAAATTATGACTCATATTTTACTTCCAATTTAGTTTTGATGATACAGATCCATCGGCAAATTTAGAGAACGCCGCGCAACAGGAAATGCTGGTTCCAATACGTTTAGACATGGAAATTGAAGGTCAAAAATTAAGAGACACTTTTACTTGGAATAAAAATGGTATATATTTTTGTATCCAATAACAAGAATCTTGATAAATTACAACAACAATTTAATGCATCTTGTATCTTTTATAGAAAGTCTTATAACACCTGAACAATTTGCTGAAGTACTATGCGATGATTTAGACTTAAATCCATTAACCTTTGTTCCTGCAATTGCACAAGCAATAAGACAGCAAATAGAAGCATTCCCTCAAGAGACAATTTTAGAAGATCAATGTGATCAGAGAGTAATAATTAAATTAAATATACATGTGGGTAATACTTCTCTAGTAGATCAAGTAGAATGGGATATGTCTGAGAAGGAGAATAATCCAGAGAAGTTTGCGATGAAGCTTTGCGCGGAACTTGGTCTCGGTGGCGAATTTGTTACCGCTATCGCATATAGGTAAAATACTCTTATTCTACAACAGCATAATTGTGCCCTTGCTTCATGCAAAATAATTATTTTTGTTAGCGACATTATTAAATTCATTAGAATTCACTATTAAAATTCATTACAAAAACAAAATTGATAATTTATTAGGTGTTGGAATTAATTCGTAGCGTTTTACAAGTGATGGGAAGTACTTTCATTAATGTATTTTTTAATGCTCATGTGAAATAAATAACATTCTTTCATTAAAAATGCTACGAATTAATTCCAACACCTAATAATTATTGAAATATTATTTTGGATATTGAAAATATGAGTTCGATAATAAAAAATTATTATAAATTAATAGATATTTAATAAATTGGTGTTATATGTTTAATTGATATTGATTATTATTCTAGTAATATGATTATTGACAGTGATATATTTATTGACAGTGTACGTGGACAATTATCATGGCATCAAAGAACGTATGCATTTTCTGAAGCACCTCTACCGACCGTAGAAGTTCCCTTTAGACCTCCATCAGAGGCTGATCAATGGGCACCGTTTTTAGAAACCTTAACAGATGCAGAGATGGAAAAGAAGATACGCGATCAAGATCGAAATACTCGGTAAGACGTGAATTTTATAGAGATATACGTTAACTTTATTACGAAGATGTAGGCATTTGATTGTTTTTTTTCTTGTTTTCTTTCAGACGTATGCGACGTTTAGCAAACACGACCCCTGGTTGGTAGAAAAAGCACATCTAGAAAAAGAACACTCCATACTCACATCTACATTTTTCAACCAATCTATCATCCTAATTTTTAGTATCCCCTCATATAAGATTTATAAGTAATGATATAATTTTTATTAAGATATCATCATAGAATATAAAATATGCGGAAGTAATTATTTGTAAAAATAACGAATAGTTGCGTTTATTTAAAAAAGAATGTAACTGTATAATCAGACATCATTGTTTATGAAACATTCTTATATACAGGGTATTCCAGATCTAACGAGTCATTCTTCAATTTAGAATCTACTTTTTTCCATTTTTGTATAATTTAAAAATCTTTTTTTCCAATTTAATTTATTAACGGTCAATTTTGTGTATTATTGTGTGAAAGAAAACTTTTATATCGTACGTGCATATAGTGTGATTGAAAATGTACGTACATATCATATAACACTTCAATTAAAGTGTAATGACAGCTGACTGTGATGCAACACCTGAACAGTAAGAAATACAACTAAAATTGTTTTAAGAAAATTATATACTATATTAAATATATCTTTAATATTTTATTTTAAATCTATCGGAATATATATTATAAAATCTATTGCAATTATCTGTTTTAGTCAGCAATCGTACGACGAGATAATAGATCACGTGATTATACTCATTCATGATAAATGCTTATCGCAAAGCACATGTCTCGAAAATTATTTAAAATTTTGGCATCTTGTTACTCACGCGGATCAACATCTCATTATACTGCCTGACTGGATTGAATGTAAAAGGAAATCTTGAAGGAAAAGACAATTACGCTTTAAGATTTATCTTTGGTGAATGTATATTGGAATGTAAATTAATTACTTTACTTCATTATATCTTTTTTTCTACTTTTGTGTAAAATGTAAAATGTAATACAATGCTCTACTCTCTGAAGAATTTAGATAAAGGTGATTGATTCCATGACGAAGCACTCCTGTATTTAGCCCTGGATTGTGAACTCGCCGATGATAGGATCGCAACAAATCTAATTGGTGCCCTCATCAAGATGTTTTTTATGGCAATTCCAACTTTTACTCGCTTTCTTATTTTTAAAATATAATTTAATACCTAATTCTTTTTTCACAGACATAGATATATTTGATTAAAAAAAGTTTTAACAATTATTTTAAAGTAGGCCGATCGTTGTATTGACAGTGAACTATCGATGAGTGCCTTTTCAATTGCATTCTCAAGTCCTCGTACGATTCTGTGATAATCTATATATACAGTGTTTGATAAGTAATAATAAAACTCTCTAGGAATAGAATGGACTAAACTAAGTCGAAAAGTTCTCTACCATTTTATAATTTTTACAATAGTTAACAAGATATTAATTATTAAAAATCGCTGAATATTGATTTTCAATAATTTTTTATTCAAGTACTATAAACTTTGCAAAAAAACGGTAAGTAACAAAAATTGTTTATTTTCTTCTTATAGAGTTTTGAAAATTTTTTCAGAATGTTTTAGTACTGCATTTTCTCATATTGATAAAAATAGTTGCCAATGAAAAAATGCGATACTAAAAAGTTGATAAAAAATTCTGAAAAAATTCTTAGAGCTCTATGAGAATAAAATAAACAATTTTTGTCTCTTGCTGTTTTTCTGTAAAGTTGATAGTACTTGAGTACAAAATTATTGAAAACTAATATTCGATGATTTTTAATAATTAATGTCTTATTAACTATTGCGAAATTTGCAAAATGGTTTTCGCGACTTAGTTTAATCTACTCTACTCCTATGTGAGAGTTATCGTTACTTATCAAACATCCTGTATATACATACATTTGACTTTTATTTTAAGAAATGTCATCACAATTCCTCGTAATTTTTATCTGAAATATTCTTTAGAATCAAATTTTCGGAGAAGTTGATTTTTCCGAAAGAATATGTATTATGTAGAATATGTAATATTCTACAAATTATTCTAGACAATATATTAACATATAATAATCCATAATATTATAAGAAAAACAGATTAATCTCTGATTATAATTTACAGATTAATTTTTGTAAATTCTTATGGAAAATATTAACAGCAAATATGTAATCTGAGGTCTGTCTTTATATTTTCTATATTTTTTTTTTCATGCTTCGTGTTCAAAGCATAACTATTTATTTTATTTCATTTTAAGTACAGAGAAAAAGAGAAGCGAGGTAGTAGAAAGAAAGGAGAAAGGTGCAGGCAAGCACAGTTAATTCAACAGAGCCCTTTAGTTTCCGGTACCATCCTGTATGTGTGTGCACATAGTACATCTATGCATAATGAACTCAGCAAAGTAAGACAAGACAAGGTATAGCAACGTTAAATGAGGCAACGTTGTCTATCGTTTACGGAAGGGGAAAAATATGGGGGAAACCAGTGCGTTACGCGCTCATCGCACACATGAGTGTCAATTGACGGCAGTCCAGCTTCGGCAGTGTCCAGCGGCGTAGGTGGATGAGCGGCGGCAGCGTTTGGAGCACGTTCACAGCTTTGGTGTGCCAAGCATGGATCTGACGAAGCAACAACAACAGCGATCGTTGGCGAGCGCGTGCCGCGGCCCGTTGCCGTTTCCACGCAGACCATGGATGAGCGAGACTGGCGTCGCCGCCGCCGCCGCTGCCTCTGGCAACCTGGGCCTCAAAGGAGTCATAGCCGGTATGTTACTCCTTTTCTTTCCGCCTTCCTCCCTCTCCTCTAGGAAAGAAGAGAAAGAGAGAGAGAGAGAGCGTTCGCTCTCACTTACGCGATCGCTCATGACCTGCCGACCTTAGACACCTGTCTGAATGCATTATGTCATGAGGAAATGTGCACCACCGAGAGCCTTCTCTCTCTCTCTCTCTCTCTCTCTCTCTCTCTTTCTCTTTGTCTTTTAATAAGTGCACTCTGGCAAATCGTACGATAATGTGAAAGATCGCGCGATCGCGATCTCACACGTTACATACGTATGTGTGTGGCTATATCTACGTTCCTTGCAAGGTCATCATGTTTATCTGAATTTCCATGGTAATGGAGACTTCAAATTACGATCACTTTACGCGATAATTTTTAGTTCTATATAAATGATTTAAGAAATCGATGATTGTAGACGTATAAATTCAGAATATAATTAAGAAAATAAGGATCCTTTTAATTAGAAAATAAAGATGCTAATTATACTGTAATAGCAATCTTTTTTTATATTTAATTTCTATTTCATTGAAATTACATAATCTGTTACTTTTTAATTGCATTTTAATTTTGTGGATTATTTAAAGTCAATCTCCTTTTCTTCAGAGCTATTTAACGCGTTGTCATTGTGGCTGGATCATAATGACCCGAGACATTTTTAAACATCTGTATTTTCTTACATACTTTGTAGATTTAACTAATCAATAGCTGGAGCTAAGACTTTCTAAAAAATTATTGACATTGCGAGAATAGACCAAAAAAATATTCATATTATTATGATCCACCTCAACGTCCGTGTAACATTTTAGCATCACAATGACGTTGGATTAATATATACATATATATACATACATATATATATACATACATGCATATATATATATATATATATATATATATATATA
>NW_011627850.1:767154-927178 GCF_000204515.1 Acromyrmex echinatior
ATATATATACATATATTTTTCTTTAATGTAGGATTCAAAGGAATATATCAAGGAGTAGTGCCAACAATTTTAAAGCAAGGATCCAATCAAGCCATCCGTTTCTTCGTAATGGAAACATTAAAAGACTGGTACAAAGGAGGTGACAATACTAAAAGTGTTCCTAAAGTAGTCGTCGGTGCATTTGGTGCAGTTGCTGGCGCAGCATCAGTTTTTGGAAACACGCCTATTGATGTTATAAAAACTAGGATGCAGGTATGTATCTTACATATTTGTAATTTATATTAAAATGTTATTCTAATTAATCTATGTTCATCATAATGTGTCATAAAACTTCATTGTTCTGAATCTCTTTTCTGCTTTTAGGGATTGGAAGCTGCAAAATATAAGAGCAGTATGGATTGCGTGGTTCAGGTATGGAAGAAAGAGGGTCCAATGGCATTTTACAAAGGAACCATTCCACGATTGGGCAGAGTATGTTTAGATGTTGCCATAACATTCATGATTTATGATTCCTTCATGGAACTTTTCAACAAAGTATGGCCTTAAGTCTGTCATATTTTGTATATATATATATATATGTATATATATATACACGCTACATTCTCTCAGATTTTACAAATATTGCTTTTATGTTGACGTATTTTTAAAAGCGTATTTGTGTACAACATATTTTTTAAATTAGAATTTTTATTTATATTTTTATTTAAGATATATATATATATATATATGCGAGAATGTTATCTGATGGCAATGTTCACAACCGCCACATATCGAAAATCACGATAAAGCAAATGTGTCGCGAATGCATCTCTTTCACAAATTGATTTTATTTATGAAGATATGAGCTATTTTACGTAATATGATTATGTGATATTACTACCTCCGGTTCTAGTTGCATTTATATGATGTGCAATGCACAAAAATCTTCTATTAACTACGGAAATTATAAGCCTGTTTTATTTAACTGAACTTTTTGTACGGTCATCTTTTCTCTTTTTCTCTCGAATGTGGAAAGAAAAGAAAGAAAGATGAACTGCAAGAATTTTAGTTTAAAAGAACGGACCTATTGTATTTTATTGAAATTCATGTCATAAATAACTTCGTTTAGAGAGTTATAGAACAACATTCTGCAACGACGTTACATTCCTGCAATCTCAGTCCAAGATACGAATAAAAGTATTGTTTTTATAACCTGTTAAAGTGTGAGGAAATAGTCCATGTATAATAGATGTGTAAGCCATAACATGCATATGCCAATACGTAGATGACATGTATTTATACAGAATATATTTATGTACAATTTTGTACAAAGAGACACGGCAATTGATAAAACAAGGAAAATTTTTCAACGATTTTAATTTTAAGTAATTTCTCGTGTACACAAAAATTTACATTGATGTTGCAGAGTAAATATAGAAAGATGTATGTTAATAAAAAAAATATTTAAGCTAATTTGTATTCAGTCTTCTTTAATGTGCAATCTCTTCTGCTAGCGAAATATAAAAATATCTTCGTATTTTTGTTTGGCAGTCTAGTTTCATAGATTTTTCATGCGTTGCAATATCTATATCTCGTTTTCAATAACGCAGTTTTTTTTAACTGGTTCTAGAGCTGTAAAAATGATCTGGAAATTGTCGTCGTTTGGACGATTCTTTAAAATGCTCATTTGGCTTTCCATCTTTATTCGACGTTTAAAAAACAATTATAAAATGCAAAAATATTGATTGTGTTCGGCATAGGAGGATCAAAGATAACATTAAGGTCTTTACGAATTATTAAAAAAAAATTGAGTTTTTATTTGTAATTACTCATTATTCATAATGTATGCATCAAAAGTCATAATTTTTAATCAATATCAATACAACTTTCCCTCTCACCGCATAAATAAAGATCTTCCATCATTTACATTTTTTTGCATATATATACAGACATGTATATCCCGAGCGTCATAACGGTATCTCTGATTAACAAGTCTCAAAAGAGTTCGAAGAGATAATTAATTAACAAATCTATATGGGATTTGCAAAGCGAGATAAAAACGATCCCCTTTTGGTACTCGAGGCGCGAGAGCGGCTGTTGCAAAGCGGTGCATTGGGATCCTCGTCGCGGGCCCCGTATTTTCGCGCGCGTTGCAAACGTTTCCACACGTATATTTATATGTATGTATGCGTGCACGTTTTATACGCTCGTATGCTGATGATAGTGTTACAAAACGAGCGGGGCAACACACGACTGGGGCCTCATCGCGGGCTTGATGGGCTGGAGGAGAAGGAGGAGGAGAAGAGCGCATAGAAGAAGCAAACAGCACCGGGCAGGCGGCAGGCAGCAGTGCCGGCCCCGCTCTGGGCCCGACGGGGGGACCCGGGGTCACATTCCAAGATGGCTGTGCCTGAGGAATGCAGTGGGTGCCCCCCTAAGACGCCTGTCTCCCTCCTTTTTTATTAATCGGTCGCATTTGCCCGTTCTAGCGAAAAGAAATCCTCTTATTACCGCTCGCGCGCGGTGAAACAATGTAACGCGCGTATACGCAAAGAGTTTAATTTGCGAGCGAACGTCGAGGGAACGTGCCAAGGTAAGTCCCGTCGTGGGAGAGCGAAAGGGACGAAGAGAGGTAGAGGAGTCGCACGTTCAATCCGGGGCCTGATCTTCATGCCAGCACGCTGCAGATGATGCCCATGCCAGAGAATGCTACTAGCTCGTCTTAAGCAATGTCTCATAGGGATATCTCTGAGGTAATTATGAGATTCCTGTTGTTACTTTGGGTCCTATCCTAGATTAAGATCTGACTCTCGCTTATACATTGCTCTTGTTGCTTGTTTTGATCGGTCTCCTTTAATTATCTAAGTACATTAATTCAAGTATTTTATTTTGATATTAATTCATATTAATAATCTTATTCTCTGTTTCTCATTCTAGAAAAAATAGTTTATATATGTTAATCATTTATAATTGCTAAGATAAAAAATATCTGATAGTATCTTCCTTATTTTAACTTTATTTAGAACCTCCTACAAAATTATATTTTATTTTTAAAAATATAATCTTATTATTAATAATACTATTAGTAATACTAATTGATGTTATTTTTTTAATTATCATTGATTTTATCACGCAGTTAAGAGTGAAAATAATAAATATATTTAATGATCGCTTATAGTTTCTATATATGAATCTTTAGAAATATACGATTCCTTATTTTAATTTATATAAACTTAGTTATTATTGATAAAAGCAGGAAATTATTTGCTCAAAAAATAAAATCGTGCCAATTTGATGAAGGTGGAGCCCGAAGGTACGTCGGCCTTGGCCGCTGGATCCAGGGCACTATTCTTAGAAACGGTACGCAGGAGTAATACGGCATGCCAGAATGGAGATTACGCATTGGCCGCGACATTATACACGGAAGCTCTTGCCTTGGACCCCCTCAGTCATGTGTTATACTCAAACAGATCAGCCGCCAGGCTAAAAATGGGATTATTTGCGCTTGCATTGCAGGATGCTGTCAGAGCTACCGAGCTGAGTCCGCAATGGCCAAAGGTATGCATTCTTATCCATATTCTTCCCTACATCTTCAATTTCGGATCTATTGTATAATAATCGATTTTCAGGCATACTACCGACAAGGAGTAGCGCTGCAATGCTTAGGACGTCACGGAGAGGCACTCGTTGCTTTCAGCACGGGATTAGCTCACGACGCGTCCAATCATCAATTGTTATCGGGCTTGGTAGAAGCATCTCTGAAGTCTCCATTACGACCGACTTTGGAGCCGACGTTCCAACAATTACGCGCTATGAAACTCGACGAGTCTCCATTCGTCGTAATATCCGTGGTTGGTCAAGAGCTACTTGGAGCTGGACAATACAGAGCGGCCGCTGGCGTGCTGGAGGCTGCGCTCACCATCGGTTCATGCAGCTTGAAATTGAGGGGCTCTGTATTCTCTGCTCTGTCCAGCGCGTACTGGGCATTAAACTCTCTGGACAAAGCAATCAACTACATGCAACAGGATTTAGGTAAGTAACAGATAAATTTTTTTTAGAGCGGAAAGTTTTGCGTTAATTTCTTTTCAATTTGTAATTTGTGAATTTAGCGTAAAGCGAGTTTATATACTGATTGATTAAAACTTTTAGGAGTGGCGCGTTCTCTGGGGGACACGCAGGGCGAGTGCAGAGCCCATGGGAATTTAGGCTCTGCTTATTTCAGCAAAGGTAGCTTCAAGGAGGCTCTAACGGCTCATAGGTACCAACTTGTTCTAGCTATGAAATGCAAAGATACGCAGGCAGCGGCTTCGGCCTTGACCAGCCTGGGACATGTCTACACGGCGATCGGCGATTTGCCGAACGCCCTGGCTTCCCATAAACAGTGCGTGCAATTGGTAAAACAGATGGGTGATCGACTGCAAGAGGCTCGCGAGATCGGTAACGTCGGAGCGGTCTATTTGGCAATGGGAGAATTTGAAAGTGCTGTTGACTGCCATACGCAACATTTGAGGATAGCTAGACGGTTAGGTGATCGCGTAGAAGAGGCGAGGGCTTTCAGTAACTTGGGATCGTCTCATCATTATCGTAGAAATTTCGGGCAGGCGATGGCCTATCACGAAAACGTTTTGAGAATAGCTCAGGAACTCGGAGACAGAGCGATAGAGACCAGAGCATATGCAGGATTAGGTCATGCCGCCAGATGTGCAGGTAATAATGATTATTATTATTGAAAAGTACATTATATTAACATATTTCTATTTCTAACTTTCCTTTATATTAACATAATTTTATTAAAATATCTAGGTGACTTGGCACAAGCCAAGCTCTGGCATCAAAGACAGCTCGATGTCGCATTGGTCACGAAAGACAAAGTAGCCGAGGGACGAGCCTGCAGCAATCTAGGAATAGTCTATCAACTACTCGGCGAACACGATGCCGCCTTAAAATTACATCAAGCACACTTAGGAATCGCGAGATCGTTAGGAGATAAGGCCGGTATGGGTAGAGCGTATGGAAACATCGGCAATGCTTATAACGCTTTGGGTTATTATGAACAAGCCATTAAATATCATAAACAGGAATTAACGATAAGCAAAGAGGTAGACTTCTCAAGATAAATATATCATTATTATGACATTCTTTGTTAACGAAAAATCTGTTGTTCAGGTAAACGATCGCAGTTCAGAAGCTAGTACACATGGAAATTTGGCAGTCGCATATCAGGCAGTGCAAGGTCACGAAGCGGCGTTGAGGCACTACAGAGCTCATTTAGCTATAGCGCGCGAACTGAAAGACACGGCTGGTGAGGCGTGTGCCCTGCTAAATCTCGCCAATTGTCTTTCTTCACGTGGCAGATTTGAAGAGGCGGTGCCATATTACGAGCATTATCTAATGCTGTCGCAAGAATTGCACGACGTTGAGGGAGAGGCTAAAGCATGCCATTTCTTAGGATATGCTCACTACTGCCTGGGAAATCATAGGGAGGCAGTTAGATATTATGATCAAGATTTAGCGCTAGCAAAGGACTTGCAGGATAAATCTGGAATGGGTAGAGCTTACTGCAATTTGGGATTAGCTCATTTGGCGCTGGAAAATCTGGACACCGCTTTGGAATGCCAAAAATATTATTTGGGTAACACTTTCTCTTGCTTTAAAATACATAAATATATATTGTGAACATTTTATAATTATATATTAATACATTAAAAGTAGCAAAATAAATATAAAAATAAAATATATAATGATAAAAAATACATTGTATCGTTAATTTAATTTAGCGATCGCGCACATGACCAAGCATCTGGCTGGTAAATTTCGCGCTCTAGGAAATATTGGCGATTGTTTGTTACGCATGGGAGAGGTTGACGAAGCTATCAAGATGCATCAACGCCAGTTGAATTTGGCGCGTCAAGCTGCCGATCGTTGCCTGGAAGCGGCTGCCTACGGTGCATTAGGGATCGCTCATAGAGCTACGAAGAATTTGGACAAGGCTCTCGGTTTTCACACGCAGGAATTAACTCTGAGACAAGAAGCCGGTGACTTGCGCGGTGAGTGCAGGGCACATGGAAATCTGGGTGCTGTGCATATGGCACTGGGACAGTACACTCACGCGGTCAAGTGTTATCAAGAACAATTAGAGAGAGCGAAGGAATTAGCGGATTCTGGAGTTGAAGCTCAAGCATTAGGTAATATAAATTTATGATATTTAAATTTGTATAATTTAAAATTAAACATTTAAGACGTGTATTTAAAATTTCTTATTTAAGTGAGAAAGATAAATTCAACAATATATAATATATATACAGAATGTGACATGCTAGAATCAAGAAGAAAATAATTTACAGTTTTTTAAAATTAATTTGGGGAATTTGGGGCGATTATTAATATTTCAGATTAATTGCGTTAATGCCGACAACCATATCGGCACGTAATTATCATTTCTGAAATTAATTCATTTGTTTGAAAATATATAAATTAGTTCAATATCTTAATACTTAGACCGTAGTGGCGCTTCGGATTTAAAGTAAGAAAATAATTCTTTGTATAAAAATATAAAAATAATTTTTTTTTTTAATATTAAAGTATTAAATTATATAAGTTAATAATTTTTTTTCCTCTTACACTGTCACTTTTTAGGAAATTTGGGCATAGCTAGGCTTAATATGACGCATTATGAGGATGCTATCGGTTATTTCGAACAACAGTTAGCAACTTTAGAACCGTTAACTACCGGCACCGCTTTACTTGACAAAGCTCGAGCTCTCGGAAATTTGGGGGACTGTTATGAAGCCTTGGGTGATCTGGAAGAAGCTATCAAATGTCATGAACAACAACTGACAGCCGCTACGAAGTTGAAAAGTATCAGAGATCAGGAGAGGGCATACAGAGGATTGGGAAGAGCTCGCGAGGCTACCGGGAACTTACAGGAAGCCTTGGTGTGTTTCGAGAAGAGATTAGTGGCCGCTCATGAAGTGGACAGTCCTGAGGCGAGAGGTGCCGCTTATGGTGATCTAGGTAAACTGATGTAATAAAATTTAGATTAATTTTATTAAATTCTTAAAGAGAAAAGAGATTATAATAAATTTTTAGTAGATATATTTTTATAAAAACCATACGTATTTTTTCGATCGCCTAATATTAATACTACATGTAATTGCTGTTTTATTTATAGGCAGAGTACACGCCGCGTTAGGAAATCATGAGCAAGCTGTTAGTTGTCTGTCGCATCAATTGGCTCTCGCTCGTGGGCTCGGCGACAAAGCGGCCGAGGCCGAAGCTGCCAGCGGTTTGGGAGCAGTACATCTTTTAATGGATGATCCGAATTCCGCGTTACGCCATCATCAGTTGGAGTTGTCGATCGCTGAAGGTTTAGACGCGGCTGGCTTACAAGCTCGCGCTTGTGCCAATTTAGGAGTGACTCAGGAGACATTGGGACAATATGAGGAAGCTATAAGGTTGCAGGAACAATCATTGAGCCTTGCGGCCGCAGCAGGCGATCAACCCGCCCGAGCAGCAGCTTTCGCAAGTTTGGGTCGACTTCATCATTTATGTGGAGACCTGCCACGTGCTCTAAGTTATCTGCAGTCTGGTCTGTCTTTGTCCGAAGGCTTAGGCAGAAGAGAAGAAGCTGCCAGACTGAGACATAGACTTGGTCTTGTCCACTGGGAGACCGGAGAAGCGATCATCTCTGTGGAACACTTGGAGAAGGCCGCAAATCTCTTAGAATCGTTAGACGGAACTTCTGTGTCTCTTTCTTGCGGTCAACCTAATCGAACCGAGTTATTATCAGAAACATACAGAATGTTGCAAAAAGTACTAATCAATCTAAACCGAGCAGAGGAGGCTCTGAATTGGGCGGAAAGATCCAGACGATCTAAAAGTAATTCTTTGGATGATGCAGCTCATTACTCTGAGATCATTGATCGACAACGTGGAGTTATTCTGTATTATAGGTATAATCTTTTTGCAAGTATTATAATTTGAAATAAGATATAATTTATTTAATACTATAATAATTTATATATTTAAAAAATTAAAATAATTGAACAAAATAATTTCAGCGAGGTAGGATGTGAATTGCATGCGTGGTGCTTAGCGCCAGGACGTGGACTATTACGATTCCATTCCGCAACATTGGACGATGGGGTAGGTTTAGAAAAGAGAGTTCTTCAAGCACGCGAAGCGCTCCTGGATGAAAGCAACGAGCTTATCGAGGAATCCACCAAAATCCCGTCAAGGGGTCATCACTTGAATGCTAGTTCCTACAGTTTGAGTAGTCTCTTCAGCGTCGGCTCTGTGAGTTCTCGCGCTGGAAGCGCTCGTTGGGGACGAGGTGCGAAAGGACCTACGTGGCAAGCACCATTGCCAATACAGGTGCTCTACGATCTTCTTCTTGCTCCGTTTGAAGATCTACTACCACCACCACGAAAGGAACTGATTATGGTGGTAGAGAAATCTCTTTACTTGGCACCGTTCCCGGCTTTGCAATCCAATCCAGGCGAGGATTATCTGTGTGAAAGATTCTCATTATTGGTGGTACCATCCCTTGCGGCGCTCAGAAAGAGATCGAAGACGCCTGTACTAGAAGGCGGTGCTACCGTGGCTGCGCTGGTCGCTGGAAACCCTATTCTACCAGAGGACGTTCGAGAGGAATACGGATGGACTGAAAACATCACTTCCACCGAGACCGAGTCAGAAATAGTCGCTGAATTATTGGAGGCTCGCGCAATGACTGGTTAGTTCAGCTATAGTTCTAAAAACTTTTCCTAATTGTATCACAACTTCGAAAATATTATTTGTGAAAGTTTGTTACTTAAAATTTTCTCTCTTTGTTCAACAATAGGATTGGAAGCTACCAGATCAGCGGTTCTGCGATCTCTACCAGATGCGGAGTGTGTTCACCTGACAGTGCCGGTCTTCTGGAATACCGGCAGTCTTGCGTTCTCGCCTGATCAATGCGAGGAGCCATCTGAAAGGCCGGAATACCTGATAAATCAGACAGATTTACTCAGATTAAAGATGTCCGCCCGTCTGGTGGTCGTATCCAGCGGTCAAAGTTGGAGCAACGTAGATTGCACGAATGCCACATCGGACGGTATACAGAATATCGCCAAGACTCTATTAAGCGCGGGCGCGCAATGTGTGCTCATAGGGATGTGGGCAGTACCACCAACCGCCGGTAGCATCTTATTACGAGCGTTTTACAGCGCAATGTTGCAAGGCGGCATACCAGACACTTTGCTCATCCCGCTAACTGGGCCGGTTGGCTGCTTATCGGTGGAGACACAAGATTATCCAACAAGGTACATTTGATAGGAATTATATGTACTAGTTGAGCAAAATGCAAAACAAATCAATCGCTTGATTAAAGCTTAGATACGTCCTAAATAAATCTAATCTTATTTAAATTTTGCAGTTTTAATTATAATATTTCATCATTCTCTTCTCTTGTTTCGACAGGTCGCGCTAATGGGTCAAGCACTGGCGGAATTATTGCGTGGTGGTCCCGAGCAGAGTAGAGACGCGCTGCGAGTAACGCTTCATCTGGTAGAAAAGTCATTACAAAGAATTCATCGCGGTCAGAAGAACGCCATGTATACGACTCAGCGCAGTATCGAGAACAAGGTAGGCGCGGCTACTGGTTGGCGAGAGCTTCTAATGTCCGTGGGATTCAGATTCGAACCGGCCGGCAATGGTATACCGTCCTCCGTATTCTTTCCACAAAGCGATCCCGAAGAAAGACTGACGAGATGTAGCGCTAGCTTGCAAGCTCTACTAGGATTAGGTCAATCGTCATTGCATGCTTTGGCGAGACTCTTACAAGTACGACTTACTTTAATTAATGTTTAACCAAATATATATAAGGTTCTCATTTTGATCGATTGTGTAAAAAATATTTTAGGCACCAGAAGCCGCAGAGGATGTCATTGCTGCCATGAGAAGAGCCAGTTGTGCTACAGAAGGACAAGAAGTTATATTGCCTGTACATGTTTGGAGAGCATCAGGATCACACGAACTGTTCGCTAGCTTAGGTTTCGACTTGATGGAAGTCGGACAATCAGAAGTGATATTGAGAACAGGCAAACAAGCCTCACGTAGAGCTGTCCAGTTTGCTCTTCAAGCTCTTCTCGCGTTATTTGGTAAATTAAAATTTATATTAATATACGATAATCATAATAAATGTAAATTAATTGTATGTGTGTATTATTTATATGTGTATTGTCAATTGCAGATACACAAGAAGCACCAAAAAGTCTTAGCTTAGATTCAGGTAGTTCCATGGAGAGTTTAGCTTCTGTGGCCCATACTGAGAAAAATCTTGTAGAACGGCCACGATTGGGAGGAGCATTTGCAAGTTACGTGCGACATCGTGGTGAACCAGATGGAAAGACTATGGAACCACCGAACGTTTTGATACCAGCTTCACGACAGCCATGTCAAAACGGTGGAGGTATATATATATATATGTGTATATATATATATATATATATATAAATATCTTAAAATTATAAAACAAAATACTCGAATTAACTTTCTATTTGTTTCAAATATTAAAAGTAACATTTTTATAAGATACATTTGATTCCTATAAAATTTTATAAGATATATCACAGAAATTTAAATTATATTCGAACACTCCAGGTGAATCAGACGTGGCATTTACACCTAGTCCTCCTGTGGCGCTTAACTTGAACCATCAGACTCGTATCCGGAATCTTTATCCCGAACAAAATCCGGTAAGACCCGGCTCAAGCTCGAGCAGTTCAGTAACAGATTGGGACAATGGTCACGCCACTGTATTGAGGCGGCAACCGTTACCACCTTTGCCGGCTAATGTATTGGAAAGATTGAGCGTGAGAACCGAGATTGACACGAACTCGTCGAGGAAGCCACGGCATGCCGCAGCGACAAACGAGGACATCTGCAGCGTACAGACCGACGCGACACAATCCACGGAAACACATCCGCAGAATTTGAGGAACCTGGCCACTTCCTTGACGAGTCTAACGCGGGAGCTTACGCCCACGATATCGGAGGTATATCACGAGCGCAATTTGGGATTGGGTCTAGCGCCATCATTATCGAAATTGCTGGAAGAAGTGAGCGCTGTATCCGAAAATGAGGAGTCGCAATCGAAAACGGTGGGCCACAGTCAGACACAGAATTGGATACAGAACGAGTCGGAGCTCTGCCGAAGGGATGAGGCCGACGGTAGATCTATCGCGGAGTCGCAATGCAGCGCCGCCAGTTCGAATAAAATACCTCGGAAAGCACCCGCGCCGCCGATATAGATTATTTATATTTATAAGTTAAAGCATAATTTCGCGAAGTATAGTACTGGGTACCAAAGAATGGGAGACACATTGGGAAACAGGTGGTCAGTGCCTTGCAATCATAGCAAGACTGATAGAAAACGATTGGCGAAAAACGTAGTGCGAGCGCGTATTCACTTGCCAATATTTCTTGGTATTCAAGATGAAACAATATACTAAGAACTGAAAGAATACACTAGGAACCATAAATGCCTTAATATTCACTAAAATGCACATATTTGCATACATGTCCTTTTTTCATATATTGGAATTCGTGAATGTAACGAGTTCTATATACGTACAAGGATGAAATAATCTCGCTAATAAGCGCTAATAAGCGCTAATATGCTCAAGTACGATTTTAATTGTAATCCGTCCAAACGTTTAATTATTAACGTTCTTAATTAACATAGCAAAAAATGACTGTGGAGTTCGGATGTTTAAGCTAAAAGAATCAATTTTTCTCTATATTTCCTCCCATTTATCATTGATATCTGTCTAGAATAAATAATATTAGCTGCACCAACATCCGAGCACCAACATCCTTTAACTTCAATTTAACTATCATATTTCTGATAAATCATGCTAGAAAGTAAATTTGGATTCACATTCTATACTACGTTTGTATCTCGCAAAACACACACACACACACACACACACACACACACACACGCACACACACATATATACCCACACAAATGTAGTATTATATTAATTCTAAGAGAAAATTGTTAAATACGTTTTTAAAAAATAACATGAAGGAAATTTGTTCATATATTTTACGAGTTGAATGTTAATTTCAAAATTCTACTTTGTGAAGAGATATAAAGACAATAAAAATGTAGTATTAGCCTTCTTAATATGCATGTAAATACTCTTTAAAAATTCAAGGCATTAACATTATGTTAAGATTCCTCTGCGTAACTAGAAAAAATTTTGCCAACAGACTGATTTAAATAAAGAATTGAATTTAAATAAAAGATATTTGGGGATATTAAAAATAAAAAATATAAAGTCAAAGATATATCAAAGGGCTCGGTCTTTATTTCATAAGCAGTTAAAATAATTTTAAATGACCGGTTACTTGATCTATCAATTTTGCTGGACCCGGTCCGACTGCACATACCGTTTTACTTCCTGCTGGTATTTGCGTATGTCCCGCATCCTGTACAATGTTCGATAAGAGACCTGCAGCTTTAGCTTGCTTTGCTATCTCTATAAGAGTAGCCTCGCTGTCCACCTGGAAATTAACATATCATTTTTCCTTTTATACATGCGTGCGTGTGTATGTGTGTGAAAAGATATTTATTTTAACTGTGTATAGTTAAATATATTTATTAAACATCAAGTGATAGTTTCTTTCGATTAAAACCTTACGATCTGATTCGTATCATAAAGAATATTTAATATGTTAGATCAATACGAATACATTTATTATACATTTTCAATTCATTAAAAATATATATTTTCTTTATTAACTTATTATCAGTATTTAATATTATTCGCAATACCTTAAGAGTGATTTTAGCTTGGCCAGATTTTTCCCATGCTCTTAGAATTTTTGGATGTTTCCTAGCAGCTTTGTATGCTGCAACAGCGGCATGTGAACATTGAGCTGCTACTTTTCCTTTTCCCATTTTCAAATCCGTTCTAATTACCAGGATCAACTTGTAATTATCATATTTATCCATATATACCTGTGTAAAAAAGAGAATAATTGCAACTGATTGTTTAACAGATTATTAGAGAATTACAAAAGTTTTAGAGAAAAATTCACACAAATGATATCATTTTCTTTACCACGTCGTCATCATCTGTTTCGTCGGAGTCTTCCGCAAAGGAACTTTGCTGAGGACTTTTTCTATTCATCATAGTCATGAGTTTATACAGACAATAACCGAAGAGAGCAGCGGCCATAAACGCCACTTTCGGATCTGTAGCCTGCGCTACGATTGTCTCGGCGATGTCGTCCATGGTTTTTAATGTTTTTAATGTATAAGATAAAGCCTGCCTATACGCGAGTTGAAAAATACACACAGTTCTAACTAATTTATAGACACATAAAAGAAAATATATGTGCGTACTACAAAATAAAAATAACCTATAACATTATATTTTCATTATATCAAATGGAAAATCTTTCATATTATTTATTATTGATATATGAAATTAGATATATATATATATATATATATACACACACGTTTAAAATTTAAATGTGTTAATTTAAATGAAACGCAACATTACTTACTAAAATAAGGCGTTGTCGATTATCTCGATGACCACGTTTCTAACGGCATCATGCCGATCCAGCTGATCAATACTGATCAATAATCATACATGATTGTTGCAAGTTTAACTAAAAAGAACATCGACAATTAATAGATCACATGTGGATAATATTTAAAATATTACTAAAATTAATCTTTATTTTAATTCCATAATTAATTAATATTTTATGCGGATGTCTCATATTTTTTAAATATGACGATAGTATTAGTATTATGTATTTTTATTTTTTCATATTTGATTAATATTTTATGTATACACTATTTATTGGACAGAATATGAAAATTTTTTTTAAGTTTGATATTTATTTTTTTTTATTTTAACATTTATAAATATTAATATATGAAGAACAGAATAAGAACGTATGTGAAGAAGACATTTATTTTCTATATTGCAAGTTTTGTCTACATAAGAAACGAATCGAAATAAACTGCGAATTTAAATTTTCAGTGCCATTTGAAACTTGATTAAGTTGTGCGAGATTCGTAAAAACGCAAATAAAAAAAACAAACAACTGCTTTGTGATTTACACTTATATATTATTACGATACATACGATCGATTGACACTCTTATTTAAGATACAGATGCTATATTTCACTATCATGTATAACATTTTCTGCAAAAGAATTGTGTACATATATTTTTAATAAAAATTAATTAACGGTAAAATTGGAACTTAACACGCTTAACGGCTCTGTAAGCTTCAAATATACAAAAATATATCGCTTGTTATTACATGTATGCACGCGCTTCTTTCTGTGTGACAAAATAAGATGTGAAACACATTTATGCTATTATGCGAATAGCAATTGTGTACATACATAACTTAGAAACAAACGATTCAGATCATATTAATAAAACATTTTAATATATCATGATAAAAAGAAAATTAGAACTCGTTAATAATTAGTTACATTTAAAAGATTCATTGGCAAAATAAGTTTACATATCGTTGCTTGCTAAATTGATTTAGAAATGTAAAGATCTAGGCGGCAAGCATCTCTAGAAATAATTGAGCTTTCTGTTTGTTGCATTAGATAAAATTTATAAAAAAAAATTATAATTAAGATGAACTATGATTTCTTTTGTATTCATGATTCTCATATTTTCAATTGCACAATTAAAATAACATATAATGTATCGCTCCATGTATTTTCATTATTTTGATGTATCTATCTTGGAAATACAGTAATTTGTGTCTGCACATTGGAAGCCCATTTTTTTTTCAAAGAAAAATGAACGCAAAATCAATGTATTTAAGAACATTATAAGTTTGTGCGATCGTAAGATATATTTTAATCATACGCATAAATTTATAAAAAAATAACTTTCAATACGCGGCATTGCACATAAAATATAATAAATGTTTTTTATTAAATGTCAATACTAATTTCGCAATGCATTTTGCAAATATATTATTTTAAACAAAATATTTTTTATAAATTGATTAAAAAATTAAAAACAAATTTTAATTTTAAAGATTGACGCACATCATTTTTTCTAAATTATCTTTGCAGCATATTAACAAATTCTGCATACAATATTACAGAATTAAACATTTTTAGAACCGAACATCATTATGGAAACTTAATTAAGAAAACTATTATATATTTATCTATTAATTTCTAACAAAGAAATTCACATTTAACTCAATAACTTTCTAATCCTGTCATAATATCACATTCTTCTGCGATCTTCATTGCATAATTCCGAATTGAGAAATAGAAATCAATAAATTGTAAATTGTGTCGACAAGAAAATATAAATTTCTTAATTTCTCAATTAAAATTTTTATTTCTTTAACGATGAGATACGAATAGTAAAGAAAACGTAGAAAAATTGTTTTAGTAGAATGATTTTCCAAGAATTATGCAATGAAGAGAGCATTAATATAACTCTTTATCATAATGCTTGCGATACGCACAACGAACTTGTATAAATTTTATGAAATTCTCTAGGAAATTTAGATAAAATTTTCATCGAATTTATATTGGAACAACAAGCATATGATGAACAAGTGATACAATCCTTTGAACAAGTACTTATGTATAAAATATCTTATGTTTATGTCAGTGTTATTTAATATTACCTGGTCGAGTATGTTACAGAGACAATTCGTTTTTTTTTTCGAACCAAATTGACAAACATATCGGTTAATTCTTATGTAAAATCGAGATAAAGAATGTACAATTAAATCGATTGACAGTGATATATACATCTTAACAATTAAGATCATTGTAAAGCCCTTCATGATCACATTAAATTATCGTAGAGGAAAAATATTTACTACAATTCATTACGCGCTTTGGAAGAGAGCGTAGCACATCATTCTTTCTATATCAATAGTTATATGAGCAGGAAGAAATCGCGAGTACCAATGTGAGTTTGTATTCGCTATTACAAGCAACGTAATGTACATAATTTTCGCAACATGACAGAGAAAGACACGCAAACCTATAAAGTTCTTTCACGTGTTCGCTCTTTGCGCTTTTAATGAAAAAATTTACAAATTATTATTGAAGTTAATATTTCATAATTAAACAAATCGTCTGTACCAATGTGAAACAAAATGCGTTTATATAGATAAAAATATTTGTACATAAACGCTACACGATTGGTCCAATCATAATTAAACCAATGACACACATATATTTCTCTATACATATATTTAGCACTCCTTATTATAAATCGAATATATTCTCGCTCCATAATTAAAACATCTCGAGTTTGTTATCAATCTTTTTTCTCTTTTTAATGTTATTGTATACATGAAATATTTTTTATATTTAGGCAATATTATTCATTTAACGTGTAATAAAAAGTACGAAATAATTTAAGAGAAAAAAATATTTTATACAAATTAATTACAAACAATTGGACGTTTCAATACTAATATCGTTAATTTTTGTATAATTTTTAAGTATCACCTTTAGGAAGCGCATTTTTGTAACTCAGGATTTAGCAATGAACAGTCAATAATTCATGAATTTATAATATAGAAAAAACTTTCTCTAGTTATTTGGCTCATTACAATTTTTTTCAATAGATTTATATCTAAACATAGGAGTGCTTAATTCCTATAACATCCTGTAAAATTCACTTATTCTTGCAATTTTTATATATATAAGAATTTTTGTAATTTGGCTTTATCTTATTTTTACGCATGTGCTTAGTTTATATTACCCACTAACTCTGAATTACAATTCTAGTAAAGTGGGCCTTCGTCTGCGGATATGACTGGTTCCTCGTCGCTCCAATCGCTGACTGCTAATCCTGCTGATCCATGAAAACTCTGCGATCTCGCTACGTGGCTAAAATCAAATAGAAATAAAATATAGTGGAATTATGAGCAAGTGAAGAAACGAATCTCTCTTGTTTATACTCTTTTTTTTTTATTAAAAGAGAAAAGCATATTTAACGCATATTTACATCGCACATTATCGCTAAAGCTGACTATCTGATTAAATCAAACGCAATGTCAATATTGAACAAATAAGATATTAGATTTCTATTAAATTTAATTAAAAAGCAATATTTTTTCGTAGAAATAGGTACAGTTCTTTGAATGTGTTTGCTAGAGCACAATAAACAATTAGATGGATAATAGAAACACTAAGTGCAAAAGCAGTATATCACTAAAATAGAAATTAATGTAAAACATAAGTACAGTATATCTTCTATCGTCCTTTATTTGATAGGAACTCTGAGTTAGTGCAACACAAAAAAAATAAGCATTCTCGTGTTGGTAAGTGTTTTATATCTTTAAAAAGTGACAAATATCTATTAATAGTACCTCTTGAATCTATATAAAATAAGGGAATCTATATGTAAAATGTTCAAACAAGTTTGTACCATACCGCTTGTTTGTTTTGCCACATTATTTTTAGATTATCGATCGCTATCGGTCCTAACAACAAAATATAACAAATAAAGTAAAATAATTATCTTCTTAATTAATAACAATAATGTATCCTAGACAATGCAAAAGACCAAGAAGCATAGTAACTTCCGGACTTTTGCTTTGCCTGAAAAATTCCTCGATCACTTTTTTATGAAAAGTTGAATCAACTTGCAACTAACCTCGGTGAGAGAGCTGCATTTTTCTTTGCCAAGCCGGCTTTTCTTCTTCCTTCCATAGCAGCTTTCATGGGATCGTAGCTTTTGCGACGTTTCCAATTTTGCATCTCGACTTCCCGTACATTTGACGCTGAGGGCTTTTTTGATTCCTTCGGTTTGCTCTTAGGCCCCTACATATATTTAAATGTATATATTTATTACATACTAAATTTGATTATTATATATTGAAAGTTACACTCTCTTACCATGTTCAGACCTCTATTAATTCGCGCATTAGGTCGTCCAGAATCTGTTCTATTGATACTGGAAAGCGACTCAGACTTGCCATGTGCATCGTGTGATAAATTCTTAGCTTTGTTCACACTGGAAGACACAGGTTTTGTTCGTTGCAGATCCAATTTTGCTTTACGCAAGCTAGAGAAAAGAAATCGTTAGATATATAAAGATATTAAAATTCAAGAAAACAAAACCATAAACACATACCTAAATTCTTTGTTGTATTTAGTGCTGGAAATAGGAGATTGTGACATAGGATGCTGTTCATCGCTGCTTTCCGTATCGCTGGGATGGCGTAATCCTTTCGATATATTCTGATGTAGACTGTGACTCGTGTCTTCGTCACTCTCATTATCAGAAACGAGTGGAGGACGATATCCCGTCATGCGAGCAGACATTGCGGACACAACATTCTGAGTTGTTTGCAAATACGACGAAGTTTCTAAATCACTGTCGCTCTCCTAATTAATTACAGATTTTATAAAGTTCATTTGTTATAACTTAATAAGATTAGTAATCAAATTTGTCACCAAAAATTGTCAATAGATTTCATAAAGCTTTAATGTGATAATCTATACACACTCATATATTGTACATAAAACGTACCAATTGTGGGCTACTAGGCGGAGGTACTTGATTGTCCTCGTAACAGTAATTTAATTCATTATCTGACCAATCGTTGGCTAACGAGAGAGCACCCCCTGTACCATGAAAACTAGCAGATCTCAGTACGGAATTGTCATGACTGCAATATAAATCGTTCTTTTTGAAAACTGAAATATGCTTATTATTCGCGCAAACAGTTCGTATATTTCTATACACTCACTTGCCGGAACCACCATCCTCGGTACTGTGATGTTTCTTTGTACTGTCTATTAATTTCTTTCTTCCTTCAGCCGCTGCTTTCATCGGATCGTAACTTTTCCGCCGCTTCCAATTCTGAAACTCCACCTCCTTGGACGTAAGAGTGGAATTACTTCTACCGGACTTTTTGTGATCTTTACTCGGTTTCTGATTCGTTTTTTGATTAAGAGGAGGATGCTTAAGAAAAAAAAACAAAAAATTTATATTTAAAACATGTCCTACAGACAAAATAATCTCTTACACAGATGCGATGCTTACATGAGTCGCCTTTGGAGCTCTCATACTAAATCTCCCGGTATCAGTTCTAGATATGGATGGTGCTCTGAATTTCGTTGTCTCCGATTTCTTTAATGATTCCTTATTATGCGCTCCGACACTATTTGTGCGAATACGATGATAACTTTGCTGCTTATTCACAGGTGCTACAGTCTTAACTTCGGACTGCGCTCTTCGACGTCTTTCTTCGGGGGTTGTATTCGGCGTTGTATCGGACTCACAATTTAATCTGTAAATAATATATTCAACTTAATTTTCTGTAAAAATAAAAAAATATCTGGAATTTTTATATTTTCCGATAGCATTTCGTTTAATTTCTGCATAAGATACCTTGCTCTTCTTATGCTAAAAGTCCTATTCAACTTGATTCCAGATGAGATTGGTGTTAGAGGAGATTTTCTTTGTTGTTCACCAGCTTCGCTACTACTATCGGAGGCAACAACAGAAATATATTTTCCTCTTGATGATATTCTGTCAATATCGCTACTGTTGAAACTGCTGCGACGTGATATGAGATTCTGCGATTTCATGTTCCTAATGCTTGCATTACTCGATGATCTTTGTATATTAAGATGCCGTTGAAGTTCTGGACTGTTTCGTAGCATACTAGGCGCTTTAATAGGCATGTCCTTATCAAAATAACTGGTTCCTTCGTGATAATTCGTAGTGCTGTTAGATTTTCTCAACATATATGGACTATAAAAGAATTAACATATGTATTTGAGATACATTAACTGCTTTAAAATTAATTATTGATTTGTGGCATTTCAAAATTATATATCGTTGTATATATTAGGTGTTGGAATTAATTCGTAGCGTTTTACAAGTGATGGGAAGTACTTTCATTAATGTATTTTTTAATGCTCATGTGAAATAAATAACATTCTTTCATTAAAAAACGCTACGAATTAATTCCAACACCTAATAAATTGATATAAAAACAAAAATATGTACCTATTTTCAACGCATGTAAAATATCCTATATTTTTCGCTTGTGACGATTTTGCCAAATGTTTAGGTCTGTCTAGCATGGGAGAATTGAGAATCTTCGTTACAACAGCCTTACGACTAACAATTGGGCTAGTAGTCAATTTTGGCGTAGGTGGTCTGAGACGGCTTAAAATGGGACTGTTCATATGTTTAAGGTCTTCTTTATATTTCGCACTGTTTTTCTTGGACGTATTAGATTCCGTTGTATCAGAAGCGTATTCTTTCCTATGTTACAGAAAAATAAGAGATTTTCTTAAAATGTAAAAGAGCTCAATAATAATCTATATTAAATTTTGTTATTAATTCGATTAACAAAATTCTACATTTCTAATAGCAAAACTATTATATACAATGTGATAAATGTGTGATAAATGTATGATATTATTATTATTAACAAATTAATTCATTAGAATGTAATGAATGAAACGAATCATTCACCTATCTAGAGAGCTACTTCTTCTCTCCAAATGGAGAGGCGACAAGACTTGGGACGGGCTCTTCAATAATTCTACATTAATATCAGCAGTCTTCGATTTAGCCGAGCTTAAATATTTTCGGACGCTTCGCCTATTTTCGTTGTTGTTCGCTCGCCGAAACAATGATTCGGACAAGCTGCCACGTCTAATTATGGTATTATGTACAGGTGTACGCTGTGAGCTGTTAGGCGGTGTATTGTAACTGTTGCTAGTGTCATCATCGGATTCTCCACCGGAGTCTATGATTTGATGCTGATTTGAAACTAAACCGAGCCTTTCTTTTATTCGTACATACGAGTCAGTGTCCAGATTGCTGTCAGGTGACTGTTCCTGTGTGAAGGATTAAAATATTTAAAGATGAAAAAGTCATAAGAAAATTTTAAAAAATATTAAGATGATAAGGATGTTTTTGAATTTTTATAATTATCAAAAGAAATATGTATAATATAAAAAAATTAATGTTATATACATAATTTTTAATCAATTTTATAGCTATTATTCTATAGATTAAATTAAAATGTTCAGGCTCTAACAAATTAAATCGAAAATACCAATACGAGTCTGAATGAACGTGTGTGTACATAAAATTTATTGAATATATGTATAAATATTAATATATGAATATAAATATATGTATAAATATTTAACTTAAAGAAAATGTAAACATTTAACCCTTTGCTTTGGGTCCTTTTCAGTAACTTTAATCAGTAATTACATGTGACAAGTTAACTAAAATTATTATATTAATAGACAAATATATTATATATTATATATTAAATATATATATTATATTAATAGACAAATAATTGTCAAATATAATGAGATGCATAATCAAATCAATTAGACAACAAATTGTATGCACACGTCCATTCAGTATTGACTCGTATTGGCAGTTTTTTTGTGTTTTATAGATATTTTATTTTTATGTGAAATATTTATACGTACATAGCGATTGCGTGACATTCGTTGAGATCTAGCATGAATTGGAGATGGTATTTTGGTGGGACTCAAAGGCGGCGTACGACCCGTCGAGCCGCCTATTATCGGAGGTAGAGAGTTATGTTCTGCTACTTGAGTAGCCCATTCCGATATCCATGCGTTATTATCGCGTGAAATACTCATCTGTAAAATGAGACCATATCGTGAACATCTCGTGCACATTAAAATGCGAACACTTGTAGATGTTATCTACCTTAAAATTATGTACGTATGCTTCGTTGCTTTCGTCTTCAGTTAGAACACCGACGCTAAAAACTTTGTCGATATCCATTCTTGCTTTCTCCTCATCGGTATAGTCCTTGTGAATCGTGTATGTTCCAGCTTCGCTCACCGCACCATCGGAATTAGCATCGACATTGCTAACGTTAAATACATCTAGATTGGTATCCGTGATATTGTCCGCGTTTAAATCCATCGCGTAACTAACAAATTGCTCTCTCTGATCACTCAACAAATTGTTGTCTCTCTCATTTGTATTCTTTATATTGAAATCATCGTGAAGATAATTCATATTAGATACTTTGTTGTCATCTACATTATTTACTTCCTTACATTCATGATTAACGTCGATATATTCAATGTTCTTTGTGTATCGCTTCTCATTTTCGTCGTCGTCGTAATTGTTAATCTGAATGCGACTTAAATCATTTATCGTTGCGGATCTTTGGGATGTCCAATATATATTTTCGTTGGTTTCAAGTTCTAAAGAGAGGCCTTGAGTTGACAGTTTGTTGTGATGTAATTCATCATCACAGGACCTTGTCATTAAATACTGCTTATTCTGATGAGAAGGATCTTGTTCATTCGTGGATTTCTTTGTGCTAGAATGTGCTCTCGAAGAATTCTTGGCACCTAAAGAATGTACACAATTGAAATCTTTAATTAATAAGATATAAAAAAGTAATAAAATGTATTATTTATAAAAATAAATGTAAATTAAATTAAATAAAAATAAATAAAAATATAAACATAAATTAACAGATACAATACAATGTATTGAATTTACAACTCATAATTCAGTTTCTAGTATTTCATATTTCTAATTCAGAGACAATGTATGCATTTTCTGAAACATCAATTTAAAAATAGTAAAATCATGACAAAAGAATCATCAACATTATTCATAATTTCTGGAGGAAAATCACATATAGTTCCTAACATGGAAACGGTTATGACATCAAAGCCATTAATATGTCAGCAGGCTATATCATTCAGAATGGGTAGAAGGTACTTGTAAGGAATATTAAAAAGCTTGAAGAACATGACTTCACCATGACTCATACATCACAGGTATTCCAATACAAAGCATTCATATATATTAAAGGATTCATACTTTATCAGATTATTCTCAATGTAAGATTTTAATAATCAATTTTATAAGTAACTATAACTATTAATATATTTAATTTTCAATGTTATGTAAGTTTCTCTTTTTAATATATTTTTTATATAAATTTCTTTCATTTATAAAAGTTAAAATAAGAAAATAATAAAATTATAATATCTATGATATTACTAATTTTAAAAAATTTAAATTATATTAATTATAATATAATTATCAAATAAAATCATTTTTCAGAAATAAAGAAAAAAGAACGAAAATGTAATATATATTTACCTAATTGTTTAAGTCTTTCTGATAATTGGTCAGTTTTGCGCTTTGTATCATCTTCACTGCTGAAGTAACCCTCCGAATGAGTGCTAGGAACTTTTTGCTTCTGCACCAAGTTTGGAGACAATATAGTACTCGATTTCTTTGACTTTACTTCTACCTAAAATATACAACAAATATACAACATGATATAATATATATATTTTATATAAAATATATATATACCTTCTAATTTAATATGTATTTTTATGTCAAAATTATAATTGAATGACAATTAGTGTCAAAATTAATTACATTTTATTATAAAAAAGCACTTATAAAATTTAAGTTTACTGTTCAGGTAGCTAAATCCATCAAAGATTTCATTAAGTGTTTACTACAAATTAATTTTTTATCAATAAAAATATAACAGAATCTGCTAATAAAATATGATGGTAAATTAATTATGGAAATCTCAAGCTGAATCTGCCATTTCATAATAAGTTGAATTTATAATTCATTTAAATAATTACAAGATAATTCTGTTTGATTTTTGTTAACAATCTGCTATCAGATTTTTATTAGCAAGCTTTGTTGATGGAATATGAGATTGTAGACGCAGTTGATGTCAACCTTCTGTAATGCTTGAAACTGTTAACAAACTACTAACATACAATATTGCATGATTAAATATAAATATGTATTTATACGAGATATAAGGTCTGTTCTTTATCAAAGGATTCTCTGGTGCAATAAATTAAAGTGAAATCAATTATATTTGCACACAATAAATCTGTTTGTATTATTTGTATACAATAGATCTGTTTGCAGTACTTGCATTTTTTACATTCAAAATCTTCTCTTCTTTCTTTTCAATGCCTAAATATATATTTATCTCATTTTAAGTGCAAAGATTTCAGGGGTTTCAAGTAATGCAAACGGACCTTAAGTTTGTTAGTGCAATAAGTTGAAGTGAAAAACAATAACAGATGTTTTCCAGCAAGAGATATAGATAACATAGTATAACAAAGTAAATCATTACATTCTTATTGTTTGCCTTGTTGTTTACCAGTATGAAACAAAGGGTACTTTTCATTTGGTGACACAAGTCAACACAACTATCGTTCTATCTTTGTTATTCTCTGAATGGCAAGAAAGATAGAATGATGCTCCTGCCAACTTTTGTCACTAAAAGGAAAGCATCTAAAGATGACATGATCACTGCGTTGCATTGTGTCATTTGCTGAAGAGCACAATATTTGTTTCACTTCAATTATTGTATCATGTGTACCAATTTAGAGTTTTACAATATAGAACTCTTTGAATAAAATATATATTAAAAACGATGGAACCTTTAATACCTTGGACGTGGAGAGATTCCGCCTGTGTCTAGCATTGTACCTTTCAAACAGGTTCTGATACTTCGCAGTGTCCACCTCCTTGTTGCCAAAATCGATGGTAAAGGCCAACGGAGTCTGCAGTACGCGCGGACCGTTGTCCGTCAACGACGAGCTCTTCGCATCCTCCTCGCTTCTTATTCCCGTCGCATCGCCGTCGCTCGTCGTTGGTCGCGCGTCGACAGGATCCTCGTCCGTCGCGTCTTCACCGGCATGCGGCAACAACTCGCTCGTGAGCGACGTCGAGAGACGGGCGTCGGACGCCAGCCCGGACGCCTCCGCCACTTCCATGTTCATTGCCATTTAACATGCCAGCCATAAACATCCACGATAAACAGCACATACGGTTCTCCAGTGCCGCGACTCTCTGGATTCAGCACGATTCGCTTTGCAGGCCACTCCTAGGATTGGCAGCACATCCGTAGGATCAGAACGACGACACTCGAGCACTCGGCGTCACGGCGATCTAACGTCGAGACTCGGCCTTTGACACATCGACACAGGTGTATCTACCTTGCGCGTACGCCATTGACTGTCGTCATCGCGCCCAGCTGTCATTGACACCGACGTAGACACGATCGCGCGGGGTGCAGCAGATCGCCATCCGTCGATAACTCACGTCGCGCTAAAAAATCCTCAAAAATCCGTTTTCTTATTTCTGGACGAAAAAACGAGATGTTAGAATGACGAAATGAAAGTGAGAGCTACGCGATGAACCGATTGACCGTTATGCAACGACTTTTACCGGAAAAGCAGCATGAAACGCATTGTGAATCTGCATTGCAATTACTTCGCGGAACAGCGCGTTTTTAATTGGAACGAGAGTTTCGCCAGATTTCGCGTTGATTATGCTTCTTTCACGAATATTTTACATATGTTTCCATCGATCTCTAGGATTAATTATACGCGATACGTGATATTATTTTTCCAGATGTTAATTAGTAAAAACTTGTTCATCCAACAATGGTATACCGACGAAATAATGTGAGTTTTAAGAGAAAAAAATGGAGAACAGATGTCGTTGCAGCGAGTAATTTTGATCACATGGTCAAACAGAATGTTCTGGGAAATATTGGAAGGCATGTCAAGCATGTGGTGTTTCTAGCCGGTGTGTTTTGCAATATAAAGCTCAAATAAAATTAAAAACTGCTTTTGAATCACACAAGTAGAAGGAAAATGAAGGGACCTTCGATGGTATATCAAATGTTATTATTGTATTTTATTTATTTAATGAAGTGTTGTGTTGAGTTTCTAACTCTTAACCTTCTCTCAAGAAAATTTTACGTTTCCGTGCAGTAATATTAAAAATTACTTTTCTATCATATCTAAATTTTTATATTAATGTATGATAAATATGCACTATAATATTCCCATTTCTGATTTTTATGTATTTTTTTTACGTGTGTAATTTCAGGCGTAGAATTTATTTCGAGAAGGAAAATCATCATTTAGAATATATTCTGTGCATGAAAATACACAAATTTATGAAATTACAGAAAAATTGAAGGAGCGTTAGACTGCAAATTTATCTAATGTATTTATGTTATATATTTTAACTCATATTATTCCTTAATGTATAATTCTTAGAATTTAATTTGTTCAAAGTGATTTATTGTTTTATATATTATTTTAAATTGATATATTAATTTAAGTACTAATGTATTTACATGCATGTATTTAAATTTAGAAACATCTTTTGTTTGATGTATAATAACACTTCTATAGAAAAAAATGAAAAAAAAAGATATTTAATAAATAATTTCAGTTCAGCAAAATGAAACACAATAAACGCAAGGCTGAGAATACTGATGTTGAAAATGAAGACTCAATGAATTCTGAATCTGACAATGAAAGTACAATAAATTCAGAGATTGATGAAGAAGATTCAGTGGATTCTGATAATGCAGATCTGATGGGAGACGAAGATCTTGAATCTGACAATGCAGACTCTATACAAGATGATGAAGAGGAAGAAATAAAATTGGACAATCAAGAGATTGAACATCTTACAGAAAATCAAGAAAAAAAGAGAAAGAAAATCACAGACGAGTTAACTGAGGCAGCACCTAAGAAAAAGAAAAAGTTAGAAAAAAATCTTTACAAGCAACCAACGGTCGAAGAACTCAGTCAGCTTAGAGAAACTGAGAATTTATTTCATTCAAATTTGTTTCGACTTCAAATCGAAGAGGTTCTCAACGAAGTGAGACTCAAAAATAAATATAAAGCATTGTTTGAGATTTGGTTTGGGAAGTTGAAAGCAGCAATTGAATCTATCGAAGAGACTGAAGAAGTTTCGGCAAGTAATGCATCTAAACTAAACTAAGATACAAGAGGCAATAAATTATGTCTAATCTATTGATATATTTCAGCTTGTAGATAATAATTTGAATGATAAATTAGGTATTTGCATTCCTGTGCCGAACGTACCGAAAGAAACTAAAAGTGTTTTTAAGTTCTTGAAGCCATCCAACATTAGTGTGGTTGGATCTTATAATTCAGGATGTATTCTTGGATCTACTGTTACCATAGATGTAATGGTGGAGATGCCAACCAGTTTATTCCGGAAGCAGGATTATCAGAACTATGTGTATTTTAGAAAGAAAGCAACATATTTGGCATTCATAGCGTCGAATATAGGAAGCGATATCGCCGAGACCAAGAAATTTATCGGTGACAATCTAAGACCTTCTTTGAAGCTTTGGCCCTTTGGAAGGTTGAACAAAAAGGTGGACATAGTGATACACATATCTGCACAGGAAAATAGTTTTAAGTTGAATAGATTTTTGCCGGAGAAAAATAGTGTTAGGCCAGGATGGTATTTCAACAAGCAAAGCAGTTCTTTGGAAGACAGTAAGTTTGATGATTTATATATTTATATTTTAAATGAAGAAAATTATTAAACCGTAAAATTTTATATCGTAAAATTATATTTTTTATATTGTGTGTTATTTTGTCTACAGCGTCTTTACCGCCCACTCCACACTATAACTCTCTGGTATTATATGACTTGATAATGTTAAAGACAAATGTGGAAGTTGCGCAAGCAATAAAAGAATACCCAAATTTGAGGGATGGTATAATCTTGCTGAAAATATGGTTGCGCCAACGTGAATTGAATAAGGGATACGATGGCTTCACTAGCCATATTATTACTATGTTCGTAATTTATTTACTACGCGAGAAAAAGCTGAATACTTTTATGAGTAGCTATCAAATTGTACGGAATGTCTGGATTTGCTTAGGTATCTTGAAAATTATTAATTACGCTGTTGTTGTTTTTTTTGCATTATTTGAGATAGTAATTGCATTTATTTGAAATAGCACAGGGAAATTGGTGCGAGAGTGGGATTACTATGTGTGAAGATAAGGATAATCAGAATCAAATATCCCATTATCACAAATACTACGATTGTGTCTTTCTTGATACAAGTGGATATTGTAATTTCGCTGCGAATCTATCGAAAGATACTTTTTCGTGGGTACAGAGAGAAGCGGCGCTATGCTTGAAACACGTAGATAATATACACGTCGATAGCTTTCATGCACTTTTCATGCGAAATGTGCCATTTCATAGAGCATTTGATCATATTTTATGGTAATTCACAGATTGATATAAATTTTTGTATTATGAAGGTCAGATCTATTTTAATAACTTTTGTCATTTCTATATGTGTAGTTTTCGGGATAAATCCTTGTTAGAGATAACAGTGAATGCCAAATCCATGGTGGATGATAAACTAAATTACGGTCCTGATAAACGTAGTCAGGCAATTAAACTGCTTTTTGATGTTCTGAAGAGAGGTCTAAGGGATAGAATTAATCGATTGTGCGTACTACCTAATGTATGTAAGGAATGGGAATGTACTGAGAAGATGCCAGATAGTATTGGAAAGCTTGTTATTGGACTAGAATTGAATCCTGAAACATGTTTCAATATCGTAGATAAAGGACCTGAAGCGAATTTACCAGAAGTAAGCAAGTCATTAAAATAATGTCTTAAAACGATGATAAAATAAAGAATGCAACAATTATTATTGAAAGTAACGATATACGATAATACTTTTAAAATTAATATTTACAATGTGCTATAAAATATAAAACTTTGTATTCTATTTTGCAGGCAGTTGACTTCAGAAATTTTTGGGGCGGCAAGTCCGAATTACGTAGATTTAAAGATGGAGCCATTCGTGAGGCTGTGATTTGGTCAAAAGGCAAAACTCTCACAGACAAGAGAATAATATGCAGGAAGATAATAGTATTTCTATTAAAAACAAAGTTCAGTATCTTCAAAAACCAATATTTATACGTCGCGAATCAAATGGAAGATTTATTAAAATTACACAAGGTGACTTTATGATTACTAACATATTCATTTAAGATACTTTATTCTTAGTTACTAACTATTTTTTTTAAATTTTATATACTTTATGAATATGTACTTTTATTTAGTATAAAATAACACACTTCGTATACGGGACCGGTGAAGAAGCTACGCTGAAGGTTCTGCAAGCTTTCAATATCTTAGAGAAAAATTTGATGTCTTTGAACGATATGCCTTTGACAATAAACGGTGTGCAAGGTTCGAGTCCGGTTTTCCGATATGCCGAAGTTTTTCCACCGCTTGCTACCGTTCATCGGCAGGTTGATGGTATCACCGAAAAAAACAAAAATTGCCTGAGCCTTTCAAAAAACATCACAAAATGCCCTACATATGTTCACGCGCTCGATGCGACATTACAGTTGTCGACTAGTGGGAAATGGCCTGAGGAATTGGAAGCCATTAGGAAGACGAAGGCGGCGTTTTACATACAAATCGCGGAATGCCTTAGGACGCAGCATGCACTGACAGTACAGGCGAATCCTTCTTATATAGACGTTTATCAGGTTAATGGATTATTTTACTACTATAATATTTCTAATAGTAATATTGTATTGTAAATATCCTATAATATCGCATTTAAATTATACAGTTTTTCTTAATAAAAAGTATAAAAAATTATCTTTTTATTAGAATGGGTTCGTTTTTCGATTGAGAGTGGCACATCAGAAAGAAATTGCTTTAATGAAACAAGTCAAAGAGGACGGAGTGATTAAATACAGGGACAATGAAGAATCCATTGAATTAGAAAACAAATTGTTTCATTTACCGAAATTGAGCAGCGCCTTGCATGGGTAAAAATTGATGAATATACTCCTCCTTTTTAAGATAATTCAGACTATTAAGAGCATATCTTTTATTTTGAAAGTAACACATTCCTAAATTAAAATTTTGTTTCGGATTTGAGTGTCAGCAGATATTTCTAGACTGCATGATATAAGAAACATTACTATAATTAATGGTTGTCTCTAAAAATGATTAATATAAAAATCATTCCTTTATAAATCTGAGATTTCATATATATATGTCATACAAAATTTAGAGTATTGAAGATTAAATAAGAGATATACCTCCATAACATAATTCGTATGAGATGAATCATGTGTAATAAATAAAAAAATGAATAGTATATATTACAGTCTCAATTTTCGTTCTTTCAGGTTGCATTCTCAGCAACCCTCATTCGGTCCCGCTTGCTGTTTGGTGAAACGCTGGTTATCAGCGCAACTGTTAGATGATACTCATATACCTGGAATTGTAGTTGAATTGCTCATGGCATCATTGTACTTAACACCAGAGCCATATAAGCCGGCCCAGACACCACAAGTAGCATTTCAACGATTTCTAGAAATTGTTACGAGAGCTCACTGGAACACCGATCCCGTGATTGTTAATTTCAACGGCGAGATGACTAGTAAATCAATAATTTAATTTTCTTATTTTTTAATATGACCGAATTATCGGAATGTATTATTATGAAATAATCATTTAATTGAAATAATCAATTAATATTAAAATCGAAATTGATTTTATCCAAATATCGTTACAGAAATTTAATTAGAAAGTAATGAATAATTATTTATTTTAAATATTAAAAGCACTTATCAGTATTTTTGATATCCATAATAAATCACTACTTTTCATTAAATTAGATTTCTGTAAGGATATATGAAAAAAATAACGAGCGGAAAATATTTATTTTAGACTGTATTATCGCTTCTTATTTTATTAGATAAAAGAATGTATCAATATATGATATTATATTTTACAGATGAAGAAATTGCTGATGTGGAAACATTATTTAATACAGCTCGTAGTTCTCTACCACCCTTATTCATATCTACCCCTTACGATCAGCAGAAAACCTTGTGGACTATAAAAGCTCCATCGCATTTGGTTTTAAACCGTATGAGTATACTCGCGAAAGAATCGCTGAAATTATTCGACGATTTATTGTTCAATAATATAGTTTTGGATTTAAAACCTATATTCCGTCCTCCGCTCTTGGAATATGATTGTTTGCTGCATTTAAAATCACGTATGATTCCTAGAAGACTGCAGGCAGTTGATGTACCCAGTAAAGCAAAAATCGTAGATTTACATCCATATAAGACTCATTCTCTCCAAAAAATTCCAATCGTGGACTTCGATCCTATACAATGTTTCTTAAAAGATTTAAGAGTAAGTACCCCGAATAACTTATGTAAGCTGTCAACAATTAAAAATGACTTAATTTTATTGAATTATATTGATGCACATGGTATACTTAAAAAAAAAGAAATTAATGTTATATGATTTAAATATTAAATATCTAAATAGTTTGAAGCGCTGTATTTTGTATATGTTCGTTTCTTTTTCATTTTCAGGACAATTATGGAGATTATGCATTGTTTTTCCATGATACTTATGGTGGAACGGTGATCGGGGTTCTGTTGAAACCCACTGTCCTCGAGCGTAAAGATTTCAAAGTGTCGGATGCCAATTGTAGAAAACTCGATGCTGATGGTAAACTCGTCTTAAATATTTCGACGATGATCGAGGACTTTTACATTCTGGGGAGAGGTATCATACGCACGATTGATATTCCTAATAAAAAAAAGTTTTCCTTGATATCAGAGTCGATTACATAGATATGTTTAAACTCGAGATTTGTGAAACGCAATTTGTACATATAGTAAATAAATATTTTTTACAAAAAGATACTACCGAAATATTATGTTAATGAACTGTAAAAATATAATGCTCACTTATATTTGTTATCAGCAGGAAAATTAGTAATAAACTTCCTTGCTTTTAATTCTACAATAAAATTAATTGTCGAATTAAATAATGGTCATTGTACGTCAATATAGTTTTGTATGAGCTCGACGAATTTTTTTTTCTTTATTTTTCGAGCACTAATTACACGATCTACTAATCGGAATAATCACTCTTCATAAAACGAGTCTATTTGTCTCAAGATTGAATCTCGCCACGTGTCAAGCAACATTGTTGTATATTTTAAAAGCTAAATCAATCTAAATTACATTTTTTACTTTAAGTATCAGATCAAAATGAAATAAATTAATGAATATTGAATCGCAATAAATTTATATATTAAAATATAAGAAGATCCATATTATTCTAAATGTTATTTTATTTAAGATATTAAATTATAAAAATGATAATTACTAAAAATGAGTATTACTTTCCTTTTACTTATGACCAAATTGGTTTTTTTTTTTTTTTTTTTTACGTTTTCATAAATGTTACACATTTAACATACATTGGTTGGACATACTTTTTGTAGATAATAAATGGATAGATAATTCGCAATTGATAATGTTATTGATAAAATTTATCATTAAATATATTAAATACATCAATTTAATTACAGTCAAGTAATTGAATAAGTTGTATATTTACTTTTTTTTATTTGAAAATTATATATTATCTTATAATTTATAATAAATAATATTTTCTTCAATAATAAAGTAATTTAGATCATTATATATTGAATAAATTGAATAAATTGAAGCTAGATTTTAGTATCTAATATTTTTATATGTAAATTCTAAATACATTTTGATTAAACTATTTTCCGTAATCATAAATTAAAGCTGAAATAATATCAGAATTAAATTGATTATTGATTTGATAATGATACTATCTTAAAACTTGTAAAGAATATATATATGTATACACATATATCTGGATTATCATTTCGATATCTTATTATTGTTTATATACGTCGGCCTTTCAATACGTTTGTACTAGTTACTGCGACATATAGAGTGTCCCGCAAGATTTCTGCCAAACGCTTTTTGTAGATAAAGCGGACTAAACTGTTGAAAAGTCCTCTACCATTTTGCAATTAACAATATATAAATTAGTAAAAATTGCTGAATATTGATCTTCAATAATTTTTTACTGAAATACTATCAACTTTACAGAAAAACAGCAAGAGATAAAAATTGCTTATTTTCTTCTCAAGAAGTTCTGAGAATTTTTTCGGAATTTTTTAATACCGTATTTTCCCATGTTAGTAAAAATAGTTGCCAATAAGAAAATGCAGTACTAAAAAATTGATTAAAAATTATAAAAAAATTCTTAGAGCTCTAAGAAGAAAATAGACAATTTTTGTCTCTTGCTGTTTTTCTGTAAAGTTAATTTAATTTAATTTAATTTAATTTAATTTAATTTAATTTAGTTTATTGCAAAGCATTATGAAAAAGACTACATGTTAACAAAGTAATAGAATATACATAAAATATGATACAATAGACTATAATTAACATACACATAAATACAATAAACAATAGTAGCTTGCAAATGGCGTCAGCAAAATTGCTGTTACAAAGCCTACTAATAACAAAACCAGAATAAGACAATAATGTAAGAGTTAACCAATAGGTGAAATCTTACACACACACACACACACACACACACACGCGCGCGCGCGCGCGCACAATATAATAGTATTTGAGTAAAAAATTATTGAAGACCAATATTTAGCAATTTTTAGTAATTAATATCTTGTCAACCATTGCGAAAATTGCAAAATGGTAGAGGACGTTTCGATTCAGTTTACTCCACTATCTACAAAAAGCGTTTGGCAGAAATCTTGCGGGACATTGTATAATCACACATCTCAGTGATTAAATTGGAAAAGACACCACTCCGGATAGTCAGGAGATTCGCTGGCTGGAGTAATATTTTTCGCAATAAGTTTTTTTATAAATTTTTAAAATATTAATAGCATCTTTATTAAATCAATGGTCAATATCAATGGTCATTGATATTATTTCATCTTCAGTTTACGATTGCATTTCAACAGTAGTAATCAGCGAGCAATTCATATAGCAGATATAATTGAAAAAAGATATATTTAAAATCTACATTAAAAAATAGTAGGCATCTCTAAGATTTAATCTGGCAATATTCTTCGTATTTATTTTAAATTATAACAAGAACGTAAAAGCAATATAATTCAATGTAATTCGGTGCCTTGATTTTCATTTATTTCCTTTGAGCTTAATTCAAATTCGATTTCTTCTGTTCTGAAATACTCTGTTCTGAAACAGTCTAAACACTCATACGTTACATTTATATGGAATTATATTAAAAGGAAGGAAATTACGAGTAAACGCAAATAACACTTCAAAATTATATTGAAAGTTCGTCAACTTGCAGATGCAATATATCTGCATATTAAAAGATATATATGAAAAATTATATCAAGATTATTAATTTTATTGAAACAAAGAAGTGGCAATAAAGAAATTATTACAAATATATATAATAAACGAAACTTTGTTCCATAAACGAATCTTCCATTATAAATCTTGTAAACAAGAAAATAGCAGCGTATCCTTTTTTCTCATTTATAAATATTTTATTTTTTTTATTTTCGCTGTAGTCATATAGCTACGTATTTTAAATTAAGAAATAAATATTATTTTACCGTCTATATTTTCATGTCTATGAATAAAAAATATTGAATAAGAAATGCCTTACATACGTAGATGCAAAAATTAGTTCATATAAATAGCATATATAATAACAGATATGATATATATATTTTGAAACTTATCGGTAAATAAGATAAAAAAAAAAGAAGTTTCCAGTTATTACCATTTTGGTTTCATAATAAGAATTTCAACAAATGCAGTAAGACTATGTAAAAGTATAACTTTGAAATATTTTAGTTGAATTTTTCAAAAATAAAAAAGAAACGTTTTTATTATGTATAATAATTTTGCAATAAAAATTATTTGTTGTTACTAAAATTAATACGCAAAAAGATACCCAAATGTTTTCAGTACATTAAAATATTTTTATAAACTGTTTATTTATTACACACAAAAATGCACAAAGATATAAATATTTTGTCTATAGCTATTAATTGAGAATGAAAAGATAAAGTACGATTTTTATTAACTGTTGTGTGCAAATGTATTAAAGTAATTATGGATTATCGCAAAAAAAATCGTTTCTTGTGTTTCATTAAATGGATGAATATACAAATTTTAATATCTAAAAAATTAAATAAATAATATGTGAAACAATATATGAAGTCTTGCAAACATATCAATAATTAAAAATCAGATATCAAGCCACTCAAGCCACTATGTAATATTATATTCTAGTAGCAATATATTGGGTCATCTAAAAAGTATCCGCGGTTTTTTGTCACTAGATGGTGTTGATAAAAAAACCGCGGATACTTTTTAGATGACCCAATATAATAGACAACTAGGTACGTTATATATATGATTTGATATCTGATATTTTTAATTTAACGAATGTGATTAGTTTGTTATATTGATATAACAATATCAGCAGATCAAAGTTGTGCGAGTATTTATAAGTCGACGTAAACCGGAGCCGCTTAATCGTCAAGAGTACTAATGCAAAATGCAACCGTTGGAATGGAGCGGTAAGTGCACAATTTTCTTGGATCGAGATCAAATAACAGACGAAAATACAGACGATATTTTATACATATTCATCTTTTCTAAACGCTTTCGCGACGTTTCTTTAATTAACATATCTGTGTTATGTAAAAAATAAAAATTATTTAATTAATATAATTGTGTTTATTTTAGAAATGCGTTTATTAATAATACTGATATTCCTCACTGCTGCCAGAGGATTCCAATATGTTGTTCAAAATGGTATTTTTGAAATATTAGACAGATATGATCCTAATCTGATAGTCAGCAGGCTCACAACAAAAGGTGAGTTATAATATAATATAATACATAATTTTTACGTTCTTCATTGTTAAATAATTTTTATTAACTTCAACATACAAGCACTCAAGATCCACTGTTGGACTGTTTAAGACATCTAATTCTATAGGTTGTACTTCTCATATATACAGTCCTATAATTTCCTATAAATTTAATATTACAAGAATGTTTTATATATTTTATATATATATGTATACGTATATACACGCGTTTGTCTTTCCTAAGCTGCCATTTCAATTACACTATTAGATATCAAAAGAACAATGTAATTCAATCTCCTAAATTAAATATTTTTTCAATTTTTAATTTCCATGTGTGTCAAAATGCAAATCAATCCATTTTTATGATCAGTTTCAAGATAAATAACATCCGTATTAACATGTAGAACATATAGAACTTAATAAATAATAAAATAATTAGAGTTATATTTAACATATTTTCTTGAATTAAATAGTTTAACTCCATTATTTCAGTTAAATTAATGACATATATTGAGTAGAAACAATAGTGGCCTACAAAAATGATTAAAAATAATTCAAATTGAATATAATTTAATATTGTATTATAAATTTAACAATGTATTTTTGTAAGCTTCAATATTTCTTCCTGTTAATTAATATCTCCACAAAATCAATATGAATTTTATACGTTTTAATGAAGGAGTTGCATTGATAAATATAATATTTATTTCAGATGGCACGAAGATGAATAATATCTTCTTCGCGAAAAGTAATCAATTTATAGAAACTTCATTCGAGAAAGGTCCCGAATTTCTCAAAATCACTCGTACACTCTACGATCCCAATGGCGAACTCCTTGATTGTTTCCAATTTAATGATAACACGCAATGGTTCGGCGGGCCACAGTTTCGCTATCAGCACTGGCCTATACAGAATATGTACTATGAAGAAGAGCCGTACTTGCCTACGCATCCTTCAAACATGGCATTAGCCGAGCGTTATTGGCTGTCCAGTAAAGGGATTTACATCTACGTGGATGATGCAAGCCCGCTATTCCTCGATCAGAACAATTATCGAGATAAGTACTTATGCATGATCGTCAAGAACAAAGCGCCCTATCAACATCGCAACATCATCAATATCACATACACAATAGGTTTTTTTCCGGATCCGAAAGCTGCTCATCAATACGCAATAACAAACCATTTGAGTAGGCCGATGGATTACCCCGACAGCCTGATGGTTAAATATCCTATATGGTCTACCTGGGCTAGATACAAGACCAATATCACCGCGAAAGTGGTAGAGACCTACGCGGATGAAATCGTCGCCAATAGATTCAAGAATAGTCAAATCGAGATTGATGATAACTGGGAGACCTGTTACGGCTCCGCCGAATTTGATCCCATCAAGTTTCCCGATGTCAAAGCTCTTACGCAGCGATTGCAAAAAAAGGACTTCCGCGTCACTTTATGGATACACCCTTTCATCAACCGAAACTGTGAACCCGCGTACTCCACCGCGCTGTGTAACGATTATTTTGTTAAAAATCAAGATGGAAATGTTCAAATGTCGTGGTGGCAGGGTAAGGATTGGTTTAAAATTGACGTTCCTTGTTACAGAGAAAATGATTCTCTGCTAAAATTTGGTTGCCACATTTTTTAAATATTAAACACCTGCGTCACTTACAGAAATAAAAAAAATATATCTAGCGATATTTATTTGCAAACTAATTTATGTGAATTTTCAATCTTTTAATGTACCATTCAATTATATCTTTTTTAGGTTCAGATGCCGCGACAATTGATTTTACGAATTCGAACGCTGTGACATGGTGGATGGAACGCCTGAATCGTCTTCAGCGAGATTTAGGCATCAACAGCTTTAAGTTCGATGCCGGCGAGGTGTCCTGGTTACCACAGGTGCCGAAGTTAAATGGTCAGTCTGAGTTGCAGCCAGGTATATTCACGGAAGAATACGTCCGCAAACTCGCATCAAACTTCCCCCATAATATTGAAGTGCGGGTGGGATGGCGTACTCAGGACTTACCGATATTTGTTCGCATGATCGACAAGGATACCAGGTGGACGTGGAACAATGGTCTACCCACGCTGATTACGACGCTACTGCAGATGAATCTTAACGGATACGTCTATGTGCTGCCAGACATGATCGGCGGCAACGGTTACGGAACGGTACCATCTAAAGACTTATTCATCAGATGGTTGCAAGCCACTGTCTTCATGCCATCGATGCAATATTCTTTTGTGCCATGGGATTTCGATGAAAAAGTGAGTAATATGGAAGATTCTAGTCGAGATAAATGAATTGCTGTACGATAAGTTAATGAATTTAATTTGTTCCTTAAATCATATTATAATATTGCGAAGAAATAATAATCCATTTATATTTTATCAGACTACCAAAATCTGCAGAGAATATACTGAATTGCACACGAATTACTCGACAGAAATTATGAATGCCATGCGACAGGCTGTTGAGAAAGGCACTCCTGTAAATCCACCCATTTGGTGGATTGATCCGCTTAACTCGGAAGCTCACAAGATTAATGACGGTAAGTTCATAAGAATATATAAAATTAATTTTAAATTTGCCAAACATCTAAACAATCAATCTTATTCATGTTCTTATTAAATGTTCTTGACAAATCTAGAAAGCGACTTGGTAGTGATCTATAAATAATTGATGATTGAATGTTGCTGCTGAATTACAGAATATCTCCTTGGTGAATCCATATTAGTTGCTCCGATAGTTGAAGAGGGTGACGAATATCGTGATATCTACTTACCTAAGGGAATGTGGTTGGATATGAATCGAAACATCACTTATGAAGGACCGAAATGGTTGGAAGACTATCATGCTCCTTTAGATGTACTTCCTTTCTTCAAGAAATCATAAACAATGAATTTAAAAATTTTAAATAAAATATTTAAAATATTTATTTGTATAAATATACATATATAAATTATCTTGTAACATGTCATATATTTTGAAATTGCATACCTTCTTCTTCTTATATGAAAATCGAATGTTAGTCAGAGAAAACAAGCAGAAAATAAATTCGCTACCTGCTTGTCAATAAGGATCGAATTTCTGCATTAAGTATTTTAATCACTACGTCATCATCCGTATAATTTCCGGTCCTTAAAAGAGCGTCACGTTCCTCTTTCAATGCCTGCAATCGCTCATTGTATTCTTTTGATTTATCAATGATTTTATTATCATTACAGGGAATGTCGTAACAAATGTCATCAGCTGTCGTAAATATTTGATTATAGGTTTCTTTCGTAGAGGATTGTTTCGGCTTGATCACATCGATTTCTTTCTGAAGCTCTTTCAGCACAAGTTGATCGTTGTCCAAAGCTTTTCTGTCTACAGACAAAATTTCCGCAATGCTGTATGTGAGAAAAATGAAAGTAAGTATAGGAAAATACACTTCCATCAAATCATATTACGTATTTCAATTGTCCCGATGTCACAATGCATTATAAAAATCTATAACAAGCTTATAAAATAATTTGATATTAACTAAATTTCAATTTCAAGAAATTTTATGTCAAACATATCGCGAAAAATAAAAATGTTCTATATTTTTGCTTTCTATTTACTGATTTATCAAAATTTTGTCGTTAGTGTAGTTTAACCTGAAATAGGATTCTTATAATAAGATTAGTTAAAATAATGCTACAACATATAACATACTCCGCACTCATTAGTTCTTCTCTACTGTTCTTGATTTGAACTTGCATAGCTTGTTGATAATCCACTTTCATCCTGTGTAATTCGCGAACTGCTTTGCCCCATTGCTCTCTAAAAAATTCTTTTCCCTTCTGAGCATTATCTAATTTTTCCTCGAGAATTTTTACTTCTTGCAACAAAGACGCTGTTTGATCTTGAGTTAATGATGCCTTTTGATACATTTGCAATTCGTCCATTTGTTTACTTATCGATGATTTCATATTCTCGTTTTCAAACGATAATATTTCCATTTGAGCTTCTAAAGCAACTTTTTTCTCCTCAAGTTTGGCAATCTGCATAAAATTTAAATATCATGAGACATAATATTTAATAGTGCTCTTTTTAAGTGAATGTTACATGAGAGATGCAAATCCAAAACAAAATATATAACTGAAATATTTTTCACAAACCTTTGACGTAAGATCATTTTGCGTTGCATTCAACAAATCTTTAAGTTCTTGTAACTTGGTTTCATATCTCCATTGCAAGTCCTCGTTTGCCTTGATCAGTCTGGTCTCATTTTCCAGGCTCTTCAATCTACGCTTTCGTAAATCTTCAGTAGCGTTGTTTAAACTGTTGGCCAATGTTTTACATTGTTCGACACTGTATGCGAGCTTTGATTCTAGATTTTCCTTCTGCATTCGCCATTCCTCACTCAGCATGTTCAAATGTCGTTCTTCCTTTCTTTTGAGCTAATTCATACCACACAAATGTCATTAAATAATTATCAATCAAATTACACTGTCATCTTGTTTTACCTCAGCTTTAAACATTTCCTTTTGGCGTTCCTTCCAAGTTTCGAGCTCGTCCACTATTTTATATGCTAAGCTGTCGTCCAATATTGGTGGACCAAGATTTTTATCTTAAGTAAACCATTTCAATAAATAGAGAGTTGAAGTTCTATCGTTAAGAAATAATACAATAGGAAATAAACATAAATATTTTAATAAACTTAATGTATATCTACCGATAGTTTCTTTCTTTAATATACAATGCGGTCCACGATCTTCTAATTTGAGTGTAATGTCCATATCAGCAATTTTATTTCGATCTATATCGAACAGAGATAATTTATACTGACATTCGAACTGAAAAAAATTCTTGTTTTAATTTTTATTATTTTATAAGATTTGTATATAATTATAACATTAATATTACCTTTTTTTGACAAAATAATGATTTTACATCAAGTACTAGTAGTGACAATTCATCACTTTCATTTATGTCGCATATACTGATTTTCGGTGGAAAAGATTCTAGTAATTGTTTTATTTCATTTGGTGTGGATATAAAGTGAAATTGGCATACAACATCTTGCAATTTAACTTTCTCGTTTAATAAAACTGGCATTGTTGCGTACGCTGTTGACATGACTTCAGTTTTTGGATGGTGAAATCTAGAAAAATTATATTAAAAAGAACTGAAAAAGAAATATCTTTATTATATTCCTTTAATTGAAAAATATATATCAATCAAACCGAAATTTAATTTCTCGTCCCAATAACATCTCAGATACCAATGATATTGCCTCGAGTGAAATACGTAGACAATAACAGTGATAAGATCCTACATCTCTGATATGATTTTTATTAACATTGTATAGGATTCCATCGCACGAACGCGAACATGTAACTTTAGATTCCGTTTGATGTTTTAAGCATTGGCAATCAACAGATTGTTTATTTACATTTTTATATTCTTTTGTACATTTTGCTTCATTAGGAATATTCCTGAAACTAGATTTTCCATAATCGCCACTAGGATTTCTGTGAGACTCAATTTCTGGACATCCCTGAAATCAGATATTTTAAATTATATATAATCTTCATACTATCAATTTTGATAATCACTAGGGTGGGATATTATCGATAAAATGACTAAGTTTCTATTCTACCTGATCGACATTATTTATACTTTCTTCATTATGATTCATTTGAATGTTAGATATCACATGATTGTTAGAGTTCATTGCTGTGTCAGAGTTGAACAAAATATTTGTTTTATTTCCAATATATTGCAATTTAAGTTGCAGATCAAGGTAAGGTTTCTGATGGTTCTGGTTTTCAATGGATTTTTCTATCGAATCTTGTTTAATTAGAAAACATTGTTCGTTTAAAGTAATACTCGCGTGCGCAGCACATTTGAGAAATTCTTGCAAATTATCTACGGGTACTAGAGATTGCAGATTAACTGATGATTCAGCTATTAAGCCATTTTCATGTTTTAAATATATTAACAAATACGGTTTTGATTGTAAGTATTGTTTTAAAACACTTAAGGAACTTCGTATTCTCATTATTACTTTTTCGGGGACAAAATGAGATTTTTTAGACTCTGTCTTGAACGGTCTCAGTTCTACATCGTTTTCCAGAACTCGATATGAGAGTACAGTGCTATGCTTATTTGAATTTTCAGGTAATAATAAATGCAAATTTTTTATGTACATGGCCATGATACTTAATATGAATAATTCACAACAGGTATCTAAAGGCCCCAATTGAATCAATTGCTCATCAGGATGCAAATAAGGGATTATTTTATTACTTTCCAAAATGACATCTTTTTCTATCAAACTTCTACTGTGCTATGAAATAATATAATGTGATAGTGATATATATATATATTTTTTTTTTAATGAAACTAATTATAATTAACTATTAATATAATTTACTAAATATAATACTAAATATAATAATTATACTATTCTCTTATTATTAATAATTATTTGTTACTCAGTTATTAGAACATAGATTATTATGAACCTTGAAATATACTATTCATACAAAATAATACATTTTACCTCCGCTGTTGGATTTAAAGTTACATCCTTCCGATCTTCAACTCTTAATGCAAGAAGTAACTCAGGCTTTTGTATTTTAAGATCGCTTCGTAATCCCAACAACTTGTGCCAACTTGCTTTTGGATTCAAATCTCCACATTTAGATATTACTTGCGCAGAACGTATGTTTAGTAGAACGTATCCGAGTCTCTCTCTACCTTCATTCTCTTTAAAAGCAAAGCATTCTAATTTTAGTGAGACTTGCTCTGATCGCATTCTATAAATTAAATACAAAATGAAATCATCAAACATCTATATTTTGTTATCAATATCTGTACTTTATTAGCAAATAATAGCGATTTGAATAAAAAGAACGAATATCATTTTTACCTTCTCAACATTATTTTATTAGTTTCCCAAACTAAATCTGTAACATATTGCGGAGTCGGACATGACTCAATTCTGTCAGTTTCTAAGGAGTGTCCATTTAAAGTTCCAATTAATAATGTTGGTTGTAAAACTTGTTCAAAACCCTTTCCTATAACATATACATACATAAAATTTTATTTTATGGCAATAATTGTTATAATTTGATAAATAATTTGATTTCCTCATACATTTAAGGTCCATATAAAAATTCTCTAATCATACTACATATTATGACATAATTTGTAAGTTATATAAATTAATATTTTCTGTTCTCTATTCCAATTATTATTAAAATTGACATAATTATAAAGAATAAGTAATATTTGTTTAGAAAAGAATTTTCAAAGAAAACATATCAATTTTAGAAATAAAACTTGCAATATTCTTAAGGTATACATAATAAGGATACATCTATAAAATTTTACCTTCTTTTATGCTCAAAATAATTTGCACATCGGATTTAGTTGCTTCCGTCATTTTCTTCCATAAAATATTCAGTTCCATAAAATATACAAAATAACAAATTCGGCAATATATTTGCCATATATTTACACACTCCAGAGCCTTCCGGATTCAAATCCGCTGTCATGGTAACGGATTCATAAACACGAATCACGTTCCCTGATACAGCAGAAAAGTATCGCACAGAGAAAAGGAGAAATCAGAAAATATATTAAATATCTGTGTACATTATTAGTCATATTTTAATATAATCTTCATTAAAATATAAATTTAAAAATCGATCAACGAACTTCACGTACCCGGTGAACCTTTTCTTTGCTTCTTATCACGATACACAATGGGTGCTTTCCATTTGATGACAGTCGATACAAGCGTCGTTCTATCTTTGTCACTTTCTGAATATCAACAAGAATAGAACGATGCTTGTATCGATTTGTGTCATCAAATGGAAAGTACCTAATACATATCCATTAAGCCTTGTGTTCACGGTGCTAGAAATCGGTCCATCGTGGACATCGGGCTTTAACTCATTAACAGGTCTGTTGTGTTGCACGCACTTTGCGCACTCAACAATTTCGCTTTCTCTCTTTCTTCAACGTGAATACATATTTACTTAGTTTAAACGCAAAATTTGTTCGCGTTGCTTGAAATCCCCCAAAATTTTTGCACTTAAAAGGAGATAAATATATATTCGGATGTTGGAACACGAGAGAAAACAAAGATGCTGAGTGCAAAAAGTACAAGCAACGCGAATAAACCTAGTATATTTTCCGAACACATCCGAAAGAACAAAAATCTAGTGAGTTTTGATTTCTGAGGAAACATGCGTGCTCGGATTTCAAACCGCGGAATAAACAGGTCATATTAGGACTATTAGGTCTGTACGCGTTGCTTGCATTTTTGGCACTCAACATCTTCGTTTTCTCTCTTTTCAAGAGTCAAATATATATCTTATCTCATTTTAAGTGCAAAAATATTTGAGGATTTCATGTAACGCTCGAACAGACACACACCTACTATTTGTAGGATAGTCGTCCTTTTTGGCGGTCTCGCAGTTTCATGAAGGTATCGTGTATTGTTGTGTCATTTTTTAATTCCTGTCATGTGATGGGTTCATCAAAGGATCATAAATGTACAGTTTCGGCATGCGATCACGGAGGAATTCGAGCTTCGTGAACCTAAGTGGTATCTCTGATACACGGAAAACTCGCGGAGTCGATGGAGCTCGATCAACTGGAGCAGTCCGCAAAACAATTAAATGCGGTGCTTAACGAGTTCCCGATCGCCGCAGTCTCGCTGGACGATTTTAGACCAATTGAAGAGAAGGTCCATACGACCAGGAAGTCGTTGATACCCCTGAATGCCAGGTTATTAATGCTTAAAGCAAAGTACAAACGTACGTCGTTGACGCGTCGGTTTGCACGATTTTCTTAACTCTGAAATTTCATTCTGGAATCACTTACATTTTACGTTGCAGAATACGTCGATGACAGACGCAGCGAAAGTGAGGATGAGGTCGGAAACACACTGCAGAATGTCGTAAGCGACATGCTCCTAAACACCAAAGCTGTCAAGTTGTGCCTTCATAGCACCACCATTCTCTCAATGCTCAGTAATAAGGAAGGCACTGCAGAGGACCAAAAGTGAGAAATAAATTTTTGTAAATGTTATTAATTTAAGAGTACGATCAACATAATGTTATACGTTTTGAGTCATAAAATTTTTTTTTGTTGATCAATCAAATGCTTCAAAATATTTGTAGTGAGATTTTGACTTTTAGATATGAATCGAAATGCCACATGTAAAGAGATATAATAAAATAATTTTGCTTATTTTTAGAAAGCTCAACACCTATATGAGTAAACTCTTCACTCTCAATGACAATATTATGGCCACTCAGGAAGCTATCGAGAAAGCGTCTCAAGTACAGTTGGATCTGAAAATCGAATGTCAGAAGGCAGTATTTGAACACACAAAGTTTCTCAAAGAACAAGAGCAAATGCGAAGCGAAAGATTGCAGAAGACAAATCCCGAGATCGTACAGTGAGTAAAGATCCGCCAAATTCGTGTCTTACGAAATATTTTTATATTTAAAATCTTTATTTTCCTTTTCAGAACTAAAAACCAATTGGAAAAGTATATACGAAATATAAACATAATAAAGAAACTCATTAGAAACTTCATAGCAGTGTCCAGTCACATGCTAGAAAAGAAGCCGATACTGCTGAAGATGTTGGAGAATCATAGAGACTTGATAAACATCGAAACGATTGTAAAAATGTCACAAAGTAACGAAGAGAATGAATAAAAGAAACCTTAAGGAGGAAGTACGCAGGAACTTTCATTAAGAACTTTTTTCTCAATTTCTTACTGGCTAAGCGCAATAGACACAATATATTTACAAGAATAAGCTTCCACGCAAGTCCAATGTCTTTTTCTTATTTCTTTTCCCTCATTTTTTTGTTTTTTTGTTTGTTTGTTTAGTTCTTCTATTAAAGCGCCTTGCCAGACGGTTTCGTATAATCATTAAACAAAGCAAATCAGTATTGTAATATAAGTTAAAAATTATATGATAGCAATCACAGCTTACGTATATATAGTAAAATCTTTGCTACAAGGGGAGAGAGATATACATATCCATTTCGTTAGAATCGATACAATTGAGAGACTTTCGTTTTTTCGCGTATAATTATAATTCGCGTTATATTATTATATAATAATAATAATAATAATAATAATAATAATAATAATAATAATAATCACTGCATATTAAAATGCAAATGTAAGACAATCGGTTTCTTTTTTCATGGTCCGACGTATATAATATATCATTCAGTCTCGTTATACAATGTCTATTTTTTTTATGTAAACCACTCTCCTCACTTCCACAATCACACACCCATATGCACATATATATGGGCGTGTGTAAACACATAATTCTCACTATGATAGTACTAAAACAATTTAATCGCTATATACAAGTTTGCTCGGTTTCAAATATATCAGTTCGAAAGGCGAGTGGAAAGAAAACGAATCCACTTGAAGGGAGTGGCGTTGAATTTCGTTAAAGAACATGATATTGAAGGATCCAGAATACAGATCAATTTTTTACACTGTTCGATGAAAAATCGCGGAGTAACGCAATTTTACAGACATTGTGTAAAGTATTTCAACAAATCCGCACCTATACAAATATCGTCGTTTCGTTCTCGTTAACTTTCTTGTAAAGAACACATTTGTTCTCAATGACACACTATGTCAATTATGTAATAAAAAGAAAATTATAAGGATGCTCTGTCTAGTTTCGCATAGTATCGTAATAAAAAATTGCATTTTTACTACGATGTATTACTATGTAAATAGATCGAAATAAACGCACGCTTTACACGTTACGTTTAATTTATCTATCTTCCTTAATTTTTTTCTCCCTGTGTCTGCAGAAACGACGCAAATCCACACGCACAATCGTTTCTCTGTATAATTATAAATGTCAATTGCGTCTCATAAATCTCGCGTTGTAACAAAATATCGAACACGGACATGTGTTCGCACACCCACACGCGTGAGCTGCCGATCTCATAAAAACGGCGATTTCTTTTTATTGTAGCAATCAGCGATTTTATTGTTCAACAATTCGTCCATTAAAACAGTACGAACATATAGTAAGTCAAAAAATGTATACACAAGCCTCACTATGAAGAAACTATAGTGCTGATTAAATTAATCTCAGGAATCTCCCATCACGTCTCTCCAACATCGTCGAATCGACGTATTAATGCAATTAAACAATCACAACACACGAGGGGAAACGCACGATCATCCAATCTCTCTTTCTCTCGAAATTACGCTTTACGTAACAAGATAATTAATTACGCAGCCTCATTTTTTTTCCACAGATACGCACGATCACATTTATCGCTGTATATGCTGCTCTTCGACCAATGAGCCATGGAATGAAAAACACCGAGGATATATCGATCCTGGCCCCAATCTCTCTACTCGTACCAATTTACAAATATACAAAAAAAAAGAAAAAGAAAAATATCTCTTGAGCGGAGAGGGTCTCTCTCTCTCTCTCATTTTGGATTACAAGCCTGAATTTCCACGTATGCAACAATCGCTCTCCGTGCAAGATACGTATCTAGGGGAACTGGAAAAATGTTTAAGTTTTGTGTATTATGTCGTGTGTAAATTGTATGTATGTATATGCGCGCGCGCGCGCGTGTGTGTGTGTGTGTGTGTGTCTCTCTACATATCCAAGGAGACCAGGTTTGCTCACAACCATACTTAACCAGCAGTCAGTCGTGTTATATTAAAAATCGTGACTTTGCGCGCGCGTGCGCTTTGAAAAATCGGCTAGAAAACTACAGACTAAACATCCTTACGCAACGTGGTTGCACAGCGGGATTTATTATAATTACGCCAACACGGATTCCCGGTGGCAGGACAGTGACATAAATATCGGAGACTTTCTCTTTCTTTTTCCTCTATGTTGCGTCTACATGGACCTTTCGCGCACGCACGTGCTCTCCTCATCTGATCAGAAATCATCTGACTGAAACTTACAATCGTATATGCCGCTCGCTATTGGATTTATCGCGCGAACAAATTTTATTCGCAAGGACGCGATTCGCGTAAGCACACGTGATCCGCGTACGCAATAATTGCGGTCTAACGTCTTATGTACAAGTATGGGAATACGGCGGATACGACTCACGCGAAGCCGCGCCGGGAGAAAACGTCCCGGATGTAACGTCTCTTCTCAACGATTCGTTCTCTTTCCACGCACGCGGATATCATCCAGCGTCAGGCATTCATCGGATCACTCATTCACTTTCTGCGTCCGCTGATATAAATGTAGAACGACTGATTGTTTCGACGGTCGCTCGCCAATTGCGTTTCAAGCTTATAAAAGAAAGGAACGATGCTCTCGCGGTGTGTCGACAGTAGGAAGATACAGTTAAAAGTGAAAGGGAGAAAAAGAGAGGGAGAGAGAGAGAAAGATGAAATTCATAGAGTAAGCTTATTATATCTCCATGTTTTTAAGCGTATTACTTTTCAAGATGTTTGACGGAGTGATTCTCTCCCTCTCTTCCGTTTCTCGTTTGCCTTTTATCGTACGAGAATACGCATGGCGTCGAGTATACACTATGGTACAAGTATGCGATAGTTCCGTAAGTACATGGGTTTCCTGTTGTCGGACGCGCTTGCCGAGAAGTACTTAAGGTATTCAATGTGGATACAACGTGGTGTACAGGCGTGTTACATAGTACGTATGCGCATATACATCTTGGGTACGAACGATACGAAGTCATCGGTCAGACTAGCGTGTAGGTGTGGACCATTGGACGTAACACACGTTTCTTCATACTCGCCACCTCCGTGCCTCTACTCTTCATTCGATCTCTACCGTTTACCGTGTTCCTGCAAAAAGAAACAAACTTGAGTTTAACTATATATACCTTTGAGAAAACAAGTAATACTAGCGAGAAATGTTCTCTCTGGGAAATTCTGAAAACGGAAAAAGTGGATTGTTAACATTTCGTAGAAACTTCTGCGAATGTTTAAAAAAAATTGTGCTTGAATTTTCAATTTCTTTTTAATATCAGATTTAATAAAGAGTTGCAAATCTTTTCTGAATTTTTTAATACTGATTCTAATATACCTATATTTTAAGAAATGTTACAAATCTATGAAATTTAAAGCAAGAAAATTTTATTCAAAGTCGAATTTAAGTTAAGAGCAATTACAAAATAAATTAATAAGTAATCATAATCAATTATCCTTACTTGTTTAATCAATATGACTGACGAGATCCTTGCTCTCTGTGTTCCCCAGATTTTCGTACATATTTTCTGATTTGTCTCTTGGTCTTAAACGTTTCGTCGCGAGCCATTAGCAGAAAATCGCACGTGTCACTTCGTGTTAATCCCTAGAAATGCCTCGCGACGGTAAGGCTCTCCATCATGAAAAATAGTGGATTAAATATGTTTGCAGCAGAGAGAGTTCATTATAAAATGAATTTTTACGTTATTGCATGTACATCGTACTTGATGATTCATCTTTTTCGTTTCATATTTAGATCAATCTGTCTCGAAAATCACGTATGCTCGATTCTAGTTTTTATTATTGATTGCGATGATGTAAATTTTTATATCAAGAACATCGAAATAGAATCAGGCGTGGACACACCGTTGATTCTTTCCTTTCTCTCATTTGTTCGTTAATGTTCTTTTTAATAATCGAAAACGCGCATGGATCAAGAAACAAGAGCTGTCCATGAACGTCGCACTCTTTTCGCAGAGGAGATAATTCGTATCGAAAGAAACGCTTTTCTTTTCTGTTTCTTTTATCGTTTTTTTTTCTTTCTTTTCCCTTTTTTTTTTAATCGATACACACTGGTGATGGAACACGAATTTGACTGCAATGTCATATAATTTCGGCTATGTCACATAATTTCCTCGCATTTACGCGTTACTAAATTTTCATTATATACGCTATAGAATCTACAGACAGAAAAAATCTTACTTCATCGATATGTTATGTAAAATGTAAATTATTTCAACTGTTCATCGCGATAGATTACTTTCTCACATGATAATTTCATTTTGGAAGGCATGAAACCGAATCCTATGATATTGCTTTGGAAAATGTAGCACGGAAGCTGTGCAAATTTCTGTCGCGATTTACATTACCGTTATTTAAAAATTACAGGTGTACGTGGGCGAATAGGAAATTATCATAAATAATACGCGAACGATATGATGATCGTATAGAGAAATATTATTCAAAAAAAACATTTTGCGTTTCGAGAAACTCGTAGCAAAACATTCCTTAATGTATATTAATAACGATGTAGTGATGATAGAACTATCGTGCATTCACGATTCCCGTGTAGAAAAAATAGGCAGTGTACACATATCAAAGAAATTATTTCGACAATTAACGCATTGGGAGTTTCGATTTTAGTATGGACTTTTATATGGATACGATTCAGTATTATCTCGATAGCGCTTATTAATAACGCTGATGCTAATGCTGTTCTTTCACATCTACAATATATAACTCAAAATGAAAGTTATATAAAAATTGTTTACTATACGGAAGGCTCGTATATACTACATATATCCTAATATAAATATTTCAATGCATTAGAATCATTCTGTATCACGTATTGGACGGTGGATTAAAAGAAAAATCGAAATAAAAAAAAGTATTTAATAAAATCAGGAGAGCGCGAACTTTCACTTTATACATAGTACTATATGTTCTCACGATTCATGACGCGCATGATTTATAATTTGTGGACTCAGCGAGGGCAAAATGAGAGCATTTATTTACAGATATATTCAACGTCTCTCTCATTCCCTGCGGGCCAGTATACGTGCGATCGTCGTTTTCTTATTCCTTTTCAGTTTCATGCCTTTCAAGAAGATTATAATCGGATTTCGTGACAATCGAAATCACGATTACAACAAATTCGGGAACACGCTATGCTCGCTTATCCTGCAGGGCTGTGAATACAATGAGATCTGCGGTAGGTTCAATTCATTATAATTCACGGTTACACATGCGATCGCACGACGAGTCGCCAACGTGTATCCATCGCACAACGCGGCGGTGTATTAAAAAGCGTCCCCGTGTTTCAAGAAGAGAGTCGTAGGCACAAACAAGTTCTCTCAACTCGGTACGTCAATTCCTTCTTACTCCTATGTAATGCGAATGTGATTCAGTTGGTTTCCCGATACTGAAACGTCATGGCCGCCGTCACGGCCGACGACCGTTCTCAACAGCGACGTGTCAATATATTGATGACATCGATAACAACGTAATTGATAAACGCGGATATGGACAATGGTGATAATGACAATGGAAATGGCGATTATGACCAACGATGATGATAATGATGATAAAGATGATCAACATAATAATAATAATATCAATAATAATAATGAAATAAAATAAAATAATGAAGAATAATCATTATAATAATAATAATCGTAGTACCTAATAGTAGTAATGGTAGCAGTAGTAAATAGTAATAGTAGTGAATAGTGGGCAGCAAGATGAAATGTAATCATGACAATAGTAGCAATAATCTAATAGCACGAGGTCACTTTTCTTGGCTAAACGAGAGGATTTATTCAGTAAGTAGGTAAGTGGATTCGCTAACGTCTTAACTTCTATCAGTAGCTCAAGGCCACAAAGAATATTCATCAGCCCGTTTGTAAGAACAAGGGAAGGATGTGAATTAAATGAAACTATAAGATGCGTACGAGACACATCTAAAAAGATGGATACCAGTAGCCAGAAATTGATTGGACTTAGTGACATGAATTTAATCATCGAATAATTAAATTTATCAATCATGGAGACGAGAAAAAAACAGTCGAATAAATATGCGAAAACATGCCAAAATCTCATTTTATGTTGCACTTGTACCTTGAATATAATTACAATAGATATATCCTGCATGTCTTAATAGATTTCTGCGCTTAACTTAAAGATCAAATTAATTAAATTTTCACCGAAAGAAAGACATATAGTCGCAGAATATAGCCATTTTCCATCTGTTCAGATGTACTCTATTTTAAAAAATGAGAAAAAAGAAATTTCTGGCAGCTCCTGATAAAGATCAATGAAAGTCCGGCATCAATGTATCAAGTTCTTTGAATAGAGTTTTAAGTAAAGCCGATAATTGACCATACTTTTATCGTAATACATAACCAAGACAATTCTGATCGCAACGGTACTGAGATTACTACAGAATTTCACTACGAGGAGCGAGTGCTTGAATCGTCGTCAGCGAGTCCGCTTATTTATCGAAGAGATCAGCTCGATTGGCCAGAGGAAAAGCAGCTTCATTCTCTCGATCTCGACTCAGTCGCGCAGCCGTCCAATTAATAATAATAGCGGCGACGTAATAGAATGGTCGTGTGATGGTGTTGATGACGATGATGATTCAGTTCGACAGTGGCGGCGGCGTCGGCGTCGGCGTCATCGTGACGGTGGTGTGCAGCACCGAGTCCCGTGACGCGGATCGGCTGCCGACGCGCAGCAGAGTGACGGCTTCTCTTTCAGGATCGGCGCCGCCTGTGATACCACTTGCTGTACCTGCGCCTGCACGTATTCCTGTTCCTGCGCCGCGCTTGCCAGTCCTTGACGTTGTAGCGACGACTTCCACGGTCTCGTCGGCACTATTACCCGCGCACTGCACCGCCCCCCCGAGACCAACGGTAACGGACAGTCATTTCTGCCTTCCACTTTTCTTCTTCTTGCGCTTGAAGAAGCAACAGCATCTGGAAATGAAGCAAACACTAATAGGACTTAGAGTCGTCTCCTTGGCAGTGTCTTTCGTCGATCAACACATCGAGCATGCAGCAGAGGGAAAATAATTACATTCGACATATGATCGCGCATACGAGAGAGAAAGAAATTTGTCAATCTTTCAATAAGATACCAGATAAGATTATGTGTAAATATATAGTTATTTGTTAATTAATCATGCAATTGTTAATTTGATTTTATCAAAATTCATAGAAAAATAATAAGGAAAGGAATGGGAACATCAGAAAAGAGTAGAGAATATAAATTAAATAAAAAGAATATAGACATTTAATTATAGTTGCACGTATAAAGAAATATATCATTTTAATAGTATAATATAATTGAGAAGACGGGGCGTGCGACTTGCTTAAATCAAATTGTCTAAATTATACATAAATTAATAAAATTCTTTTTCTCTAATTATTTATGCTGTTTGACATCATACATTAACATAACAGTCAAGTCTCTTCGTATAAGATAATATAATAAAAATATTTAAATACAAAAAAAACATTTATTTTACGATAATGATAAATAATTATCTCTAAATTGTCAAATCAAATCTTGCCCCTATATCTTATATACATTGTAAACATAATTTGTGTTGTGAGAATAGCGAAACTTGAATACTACTGTAATATTTTTGTTCTAAGATAAAGTATTATCATAAATATATTCAACTTATTATAATTTCATATTTTATTCGTGACACTGATTTTCTTATCATTATCAATTTAGAAATAAAATTTCTATGACAGTCAATCTTTAATAACATTTAACAAATATCGTATTTTCTTCTTATATTGCGAAATAAAAAATCTTGAACTGACCATTTTAATTGGTGTAACAAACCTAGTTCGGGAATGAGGGTAGGATAAGTGCTGGAAATATATGCTTGTAAAGATCGTAACAATAACTTTCCACATCGAGGACAACGTTTCCGTTTTAGTTGAATTACTTTTCTGAAAATAACATATACACACACATGCATAGCTTAGTTCGCTCATTAAATTAAATTAAATTTTTTATATCTTTAATATCCCCAATTGATATAAGCAACTATTATTTTTATTCTGACTTTAACATTCACTTTAACAGTCGAAGATTATATTAAGGCTCTCTCTCAAGTAAATTTTATTAATAAAATTTCATAATACTGCACATATAAATGCAATAATGAAACGCAAGAAAACACTCGCGGAAGTACAGAGAAAGACAGAGAAGTACAATAAAACAAACTGCTACTAACTTGGTTTCGTCGATCATGTCCACTTCCTGAGGTGCTGTGATTGGTGTGTTGGAGTGACCAGCGGTCGGGTCATCGTTAGCCAGTTCTCCATTAGTTGACGATACCACCTGTATACATCGTATAACGTTATTGCAAAGATCGATAAGAAAACATACACGTTTTACATCAAAGGATTTTTACGTAACTGTACAGCTTTGATTGTTTTTGATATTGGATATGAAAAAAAAGAATATTTTTTACTAATTGGATTTAAAGTAATATATACACTGAAAATCGATTTGTTCAAAATCTACTTGCAAATTACATAAAGAACCAAATAGGATCTTACGTGACAAAAGGGAAAGGGAAGTGAAAATTTTATATAAGACAAAATTACTACTGATACATAGATATTTAATAAAGCAATATACTAAAGAAAATAAAAAGAAGCATAAGTAATAAACTCTGATCTTCCTCAAAAGTCATACGGTTCGTACGTGATGATGATACTTTTGTTATTGCAAGTGCATGGGAAGACAAGTGATCGTACTAATACCGGATTAGTATCTCATATCCAATCAAAGAAAAAAGGTAAGTCTCGATCACAATCGACACAAAGATAACATGCCGCAACAAGTCAAATTGCACAGACTTCTAACTGACCATAATCCAGTGGTGCTTTGTCTAGAAATAGAGCGAACAGTTTACTCCTGATAAATTGAGACGTCCCGTATATGTCGACGTTATGAGAATGAGAAACGAGAAAGATGATAGGGAAGAACAATGAATAATTTCGTCCTTAATCTTTCCATACACGCGAGATTTATAATTTTTATATAATTTTTAAGTTTTACGCGAAGAAAAAAATGTACGAGATTATATTTAATGTAGATTTAAAGTCACGTCGCTAAAAAAATAGCGTTTTCACAGCGGGATTGAAAGTGAATCGGCAGAAAATAAACGAAAAGATGCAAAAAAAAATCGAGAAAAAGGGAGAAGCTTTTGGGAAGTCGAGAGAATGGCACGAGAGAGGAAGATGCGCAGGTAAACTCACCTGTACAGAACCATGCCTGTCAGCAGGTGTCAATGTACCACCGGCTCCTGATTGCTTCACAGTATCTGGCCACGTGGCTCCCACCCCCTTACCGCCCCCACCTCCCACCCCTCCACCTGCCACATCCTGAAGGAACAAGCATGACAATTTCGCAGTTGCATCGCGTTAAACAATGTCCGCGAATAAACTTGAAGGACAGTAAAAAAAAAAGATGTTGAGGAAAGATCCAGAAAGGAAATCTTTTAGGGTATAGCATGGCGATCTGATGATAAACGCGCATTAATAAGATCAATCTCTATATTAGGAGGATGAAAATGCGATTCGCTCCCTAATGATAAACGAGATGTACATAATTACCTACGCATTAAATATTTTTATACGTTTCATTCGGATGAACTATGAGGAAAAATGCAACAAATTTCCTGGCTTTAGCTTATCACAAACCGATAGCTACTTAAGCAATCACGGCGAAATTACTTCTTCATGCATTTATTGCTATCGCAGGTTTCTGAATGTATCTATAACTGAACGTATTGTCTCGCCATGGTCCATCATCTATATTTAGTCACTTTAATAATACTGCGCGAAAAAAAATTTATTGCCGCTATCAGTCTGTTAATCGACTATTATCTAAAATATATATATGATCTAAAAGACATAAGTTCGCAGAGTTCGCGTTCCACGATCATTAAACCTCCGACCTTGTTTTACGATCAGAAAAACATTAACAACGCGCATTATAAAATGTGACCGCGGGTATCTTTCCGACTATACACTCATCTCGTTGCTGATAAGATAAAGAATGCATGAAGAAGTCGATTCATCGAGCATAACCTAAGATTGGCTTACATATCGGCCTTGCAATTCGAAGCGAACCTCATCCATCATGAGGATCACATCCTCTTCAAAATCATCGCACTCCTACAAATTGATGCCATCATATTCGCGTTGAATTACATGCTCGGAGAAACCAGTATACGTGTCATTTTCTGTATTTAATAAATTAACACCGGCATATTGATACTTTCGAAAAATTTGTTCGTTTGATCTATATCTTTATTCTGAGATAAACAAGAATTCTGAATCAAGGTCGTTGTTAAAACTCTGTTTTCGGTTTTTTCGCTACTGAGGCGTGTATCCATGCGGTTAACTCGAATAACAAATGGGCTACACACGTCCATGCTTTTGGCTTAGAGAGAAGAAAAGAAAAGATAGAAAAAATAAAAAAAAATAAGGAATACCTTGTAAGCGGCGGGATGCCGATCGCGATTTGGTGATACGACGATCTCCTGGCCGGTTTGAAGGGATCCGACGGGCGTGGACTGTAATGAGAGAGAAAACGTTTGCTTGATATACATATATAATGAATGAAAGTTTGTAATGAGCGCCATTATCACGCTTCTATTTTCACGAGGTGTATAGATAACATACTTGGAGCTGGAAAGCGGATAGATAGATAGATAGACAGACAAACGGACAGACAGACATATTGACGGACTGTGCACTTTAATTTACGCTTAACAGAAGACCTGTGACATCACAATTATGTTAGATCCCTGTATACGTAAGGCCAGTAACAATTAGTAACAATTAGTTGGAATTCAATATCCTCATGTAAGAGATTGAACACCGTTTAAACAACTTTTGATTGATCCATATTTTTCAGGACTTGCTTAAGATAGAATGAGATGCGTGAATATTTCATTCTATCTCATGTGCATAATCTAACTGATTCTATCTTAAGCGGATCCTGCAAAATAAAACGGATCAAATTTATGGTGTTCAATCTCTTAATTGAGGATCTCTAGAATCTTGTGACGGTACTTTACTACATTTAAGAATTATAGATATGCGATTATTATATTGCAATTTATGAAGATATCGAAACTCAATTACTCGGCCGTAGTTATCTAAGATACTGTCTTGTCATTACTCATAAGCCATCACCAACCTTGTCGGACTTAGTTTTGCCAATATGCGAGGGGGCCGCCATCCGCAATGCTCTCAGATTCTCGAAGTCAGATGGCTAGAGATAGTGCATTGAGAGAGAAGGCAGCATGCAAAAATCAAATGTGAAACCTGCTTCGGTATTGCGTAGCTCTATGTTGCGGGTTTGTCGGAATAGGCGGATGATTTACTTACCTAATTGTTTTACCCCGACAAGTTATTATTTAAAAAATTATGACTGACAAAAAAATTACAATAAAAAAATTTCAATTTAGAAAATAGAAATCATTTGGAAGCAGGGAAATCCCTTACCGAAAAACAAAGAGACAATCGAAAAGAATCGATCTTTGCATCGTCGAATCATTTGTAAATATTATTGCTATCATCTTTAAAGAGAGTATTTACATTTCAAAGATCAGAATAACAATTTGATAAAAAATACTTCATAAAAATTTTCTAATTATATAAGAGATACAAGATCACAAATAAATGACGCAGTTGATAAAATCCTTTTTTCGTTATTGAACAGAAAAATATATATTTACAGATTACGTCAATACAAAATCACGCTTCAGTCGTCGATTCATTTTCTGTTGTTAGTGACGGTTGTTATTATCGATATTCTTCAATATAACAAACAAGTTAACATGCAAATATATGTTATTGTTTTCGTGAAGTAAAATAAAAAATAATGCCAAACGTGACATTCACCAAAAGTTTTACAAAAACTTTTTGCATAATGTGAATAAACAGAGACAAAAATCGTCACGATCATACAATACGTACCATCGTCTTGCCGGTCCAGTCAAATTCGCCGTCATTGACGAAGCCACGTCTCTCATACAGATCGTGGAAGAGCTTCCTCAAGTACTCGTAGTCTGGCGTCTCAAAGAAGTCCAGTCTACGTACGTAGCGCAGATACGTGGCCATCTCCTCCGGATGGCCGTCGCAGAGCACCTCGATCGGCGTCGCTCGTTTCGTATCGCCAATCTTTTGGTAGCGTTCCTTCAGCGTGTCAGCCTTCAACCCTTGCCACGGCAGGCTGCCACGTAAGAAGTACATGAACATATGGCCCAATGCCTCCAGGTCGTCTCTTCTGCTCTGTTCTGTTTATGGTAAAACATACCTTTCGTATATACTTCATACAGCTTTCAATATTATTTATATAATAGAAAATTTCATTGCTCACAACATATATTAAAAGATATAAAATTTTAGAAAAAATTCTAGCGAGAGAGAGAGAGAGAGAGAGAGAGAGAGAGAGAGAGAGAGAGAGAGCGCGCGTTATAAAAATGATATTCGGGATGGCTTGATCTTCAGCAGGTACTGTAAAATTCTGTTAAACTTTTGGCCTTATATCATGGTTATTTATGTAATTCAATTCTACATTTGAAAGATTATTAAAATTTAAATAATTTTAATTTATGTTACTTGAAGTCTGAAAAAGAGTGACCCCGTACTTGCTAAAGATTAAAGCACTCGCCGCGCTTTCTCCCAGCTAGGAGATGGCTTAGCACGTGGCGGTTTATGCAGCGCAACGGGCACACACACATTCACGCATATACGCACACATACGATAAAACAAAAGTAAACGCCCGTTACCTTTGCCAAGATGCGTGTTAATGCTCATGTAACGCGCCGTGCCGGTGAGACTCTTGTGTTCCCGATACGGTATATGCTTGTTCGTCTCCAGGTCTATATACTCTTTGGCTAGTCCAAAATCGATTATGTGAATAATTTTTTCCCGCTTGGTAGTGGATCGTCCTATCAGAAAATTTTCCGGCTTGATGTCGCGGTATATCAAATGCCGACTATGAACGTATTCTATCCTATGGAGCTGTTAAAAAAAAACAGACACATTTTTTTCTACCAAATAAAATTATAGATTTTTATTCCCGCGGAATAACAATTTTTTATTGAATTTTTCTATTTAATTGAAATAGTATAGTTTCAAACAGGTTGCTATGATGATAAAAAAAGAAAACAGTTTGAGGAGAAATGGCAAACGTTGATGTTTGCCAGATGTCAAATAGTCTGGTGTTTGAAATCGACCTCCAAAATGCGGTTGTTTGAGAGTTAGTTCTGCGGAAAGTGTTACGGTAATGCGACTTACGAGCTGTGTGGCAATGTTGAGAACGGTCTTCAGGGTAAACCTCCTCCCGCAGAGGTCGAAGAGGTCCTCGAGGCTTGGACCAAGGAGCTCCATTACCAGGGCGTTATACTTCCCGCACGGGCCGAAGTAGTACACCTCCGGTATACCCTCTATATGTGTGTTATGAACTATACCGATCGACAAAAGCAGATCATACCCCAGATCACCCCCAGTGTATGCGCGAAATTATAATGGAACGCGTAAAACGAAATACGAGTAGTAGAATAGGCAGACATAATTCTATGAACGATATTTTCAGTAGTAAAAATTTCGTTAACAATGTTGGAAATTTTCTGATTAATTTCTCATTTAACGTGAGAACGCAATGCAAAACGAGAAAGAAAAAGTATATGGAACAAAATTTGTGCGAAAAAATTTTACATACACTGAACTGTGATATTTCGCGAATATTTTTCATAACTTTACAGAATAAGTACAACTCCCAATGGAATATAACTTAATATTTTAAGCTTCGATATTGCATGATAAGTCCTCAAATAAATAATTAAGTATTTTTCCCAATGGGAATAATTATAAAGATAATAACTAAAATAATACAAAAATGACGCGCGAGAAATGCATGGCTGTTGCTCAATATTCACTATATACATAATTATGAAAATTATGAAGTCGCGACAAATAATGACTTCAACGTTTCTAAAAAAGTCGATTCGAAATTGGCTAAAGAATTAGCCGTTATAAGACAATGTAAAACAACTTGTATCTATATATGTGTATATATATATATATATATGGAAAACACAATATGTTTCTTCGAGTATGACACATAAAGTACATTTCCGATACAATCTCAATTCGTGACGCTAATTTATGTCGAGTTAGTCAAGCGTATAGAAATTACACGTGCGATTGTTTCACATGAGATTTAGCTAACTCAGATCGTATGAAAATTGAAGTAAATTATATCTCGCATGTCGTATTGCGTCAAATTATGCAAAGGTTCAAGCTGCTGCTGGACTATTTTCTCGCAGCGTCATCGACGAAAGATTAACGGCTCTCTGAAGTACCGAGAACGTTTATTTGAGAGTTATTGATTTATCTTATAGGCGTCATAGAATTAATAAACTACCTTCTACTTCTCCGTCACTCTCTATAACGTCTTTTTTTATATTTTAACGCGAATATTTCACATTTCCTTCCTCTTAAAATTTTTTTTGCTCAATACATTCTCTAATTTCGCTTTACTTTTTATCTATAAATTTACGTCTTCAATCTTATTACGCGAAGTCTTAAATGTAATAACGTAAAAATAGTACTCACCATGTGTACCTAATAATTTGTAAAACCTATATTCTAAATGTAGCTGTGGCGCCTTTGACTTCATTGGTTCCTGCGACAACAAGCGTAACAAGTGAGGTCGACAGCGGAAGTGCGCCGAGTTTTTTTACGTATCGCAATTACATAAAACGCTCGGTTCTTACTCACCATTTTAATTGCTACGTGCTCATTATTGTACAGGTTCTTCCCTGTAAAGAAAAAGAAAGGTCGACATGAGTATTATAAATGGAATGATAGTGTATAGGGGAAAAGGGCACAGCGATAAATTATAAAGGGGAATTCTGGGGGCGAGTGATGTCGGGTTAGCAGGGCGCAATTTTCTCTTTTAAAGTAAATGATTCGATTCATGTTACAATGGCGCATTAGTACCAATGTATCGAGCTACGTGATGTTTCATATAGATATTACAGGCCGATGACAATATGATTGCGCGATAATTAAATGCTGTGCGATAACTCCGGCTGCTGCTGATTGCAGTCAACGTGAGAAAATTAGATCGTCGAGATCGGCTGCGGTACACGCGGTCACTATGAAATTATGGTCGTCGGCTATGAAATGCTCTCGCGTAAACTTATCGCGGGGATGTTCCATTTAACACAATCGCGTGCATAGTAATTAATTCGATAATTTGTACTGTTTCAAAACGTACATAGCGAAACTGCGACGCAATGTCAGGTAAATCTGTAATTTAAGTGATGACTAAAAATTAATTTTTGGCATATAAAGAAATTTGGTATTGTCTGATTAACACTGTGAAACGTTACGATAAACAAAAGTTAAAACAATTCAGTCATTTCCCTCGAGGATACAAAGAAAAATTATGTTGCACGTCGAATTATAGAACTAATATTTCACTGTCTGGATATAACGATATTGGCTGGTTTACGTCAAGTTAATCACCTATCAAATTAAAATACTTCCATCGTAAATCTAAGTAGCTATTTAAATGTAAGAATATATAAGAATAGATGCTATAATATAATTATATACGTGATATATGATTTTATTTAAAAAATCGATAGATAAACATATGGAATATTTCTACTTTTTACATTATAGAGAGAAAATGTTTGAAAATAATATCTAGCAAGTTAACATTAAATTTAGTATTACAAACATGTGCTACGTGTAGAGGCATATATATCATGATTTGCACGTGACTTATGGAGAAATAACGGAGTAGTCAGTTTTGCTGGACGCCACAGAAGCCGGCTAAAGTACAAAACTCAATTTCGTGGCGATTTAATTTTTTTTGCAAAGGCTTCGCCACGAATCTAATAAATGTAACGTGTATGCACTAAGTAACGTGTTTTCTTATTTCACTAATAAGCTAAAGAATGCAAATATCGAACAAATGTAGCATGTCACAGAATTGCACAACTTGTACAATTGCCATTCTAAGAGAATAGTAATAAAAACAAAGGTAAAAGAGAAGATAGCAAAAACAGTAAGGAGTGTAGAGTGAAGATAAGAAAAATGTGTGGAAAAACAACACGTGAGTCCTATCATTTAATCCTTCGAATCCTTTCTGCTCCAGGATTTACCTAAAAGAATCGAGAATTCTATCTCTTAAAATTATACCAGCACGGCAACTATATATATTTCCTTTTTTTTTTAAAAAAAAAAACGAGCAAATATATGGAGCGTTTCTCATTCGTATTCGCAAGCAATCTCTTATCCGGATAACGCTCGGTAGTCATAAACCGACGACGAGGATAATATCACGCGTCGTTGACGCTACTTGACGTCCACGTAAGAAAAATGAAGCACTCAGGAGCCTCGAACGAAAGCACATTCCTGCGGCCACTTGCGCACCTACCTGCGGAGATATAAAGGATGCGGGCCGGAACGCACGAACGAAACTCTTCGCCAGAAGCGAAGGTCAATGACTCGCTCGTTCGCTCGCTCGCTCGCTCGTACACTCGCGCGCGCGTTCTGCGATTAGCGATTCGATACTTTCGCGGTAATTAGTACGATAGCCGTACTTCTTTAGCTACTTTATTACGCCTATCTTACTCGCTTTGCTCTGTCATCGATGCGCGCGATTATTTCGGATAAACGTGACCACGCCTTTGTATATAGGACCAGCTGTCGCACCGTCGCCTCCAGTCGACCCTACGATCGCGGAAGACCCGTGACTTCCTCGATAGAAAGTACCGGTGACATCGTCGAACAGATATCGCAATCCTGTTAGAAATCAAAGAAGCAAAGCTAATCCCATCTATTGTTAAAATAACATTTTGTTATTTATAACTTCCATGTGTATTAAAATATAAATCAATCCACTTTGGTGGGTAGTTTCAGTGTAAAACAATGTTTATATTAACACATATGCTTAATAAATGATAATTCAAATTTTTTTGAGTCAAATTTAATACACTTTCTCAAGTTAAATTGTTTAACTTCATTGTTTTAGTTTAATTAGCGACATATTGAGAAGGAGCAGTGGCGACCTATAGAAATGGTTCAAAATAAGTCAAACTACAATACAATTTAACATTATAAATTTAACAGTAAAAGATGTTAATACGTCTGTTCTTTTTAGCTAAATTTGTTATAGTTCGGTTTATATTTCCTTTTTTTTACGTTGAAAAAAAGAAGAGTGAGAGTGAGAGTGAGAGTGAGAGAGTGAGAGAGAGAGAGAGAGAGAGAGAGAGAGAGAGATGAATAGTGCAAGAAATTCCGCTAAAAAAAAAAAAAGAAACCTAATATCGCGTGGCCATTACAATCACGCGATCTGCTCAATTCTTTTCTTTATGAAATCACATATATATTTTCTATTTTTTAAATATTAATTATAATAATTCTTGGTAGAAATTAGAATCGATGTGTTCAATGACTGCAAAAAAGTCTGATTGCACTAATTAGAAATCTGATTGGATAGATGGACAAATAGAATAGATTACAATTCTAGTTGAGACAAGAATTCTGATTATTATCAGAATCTTCTGGTTTGTCTCTATTTTCAATTAAAAATCTTTTTCAATGTAGCAATAACGATGCAAAATAAATTCTAATTAATAGTTAACATCGTTGCAGTTATATTAGTTTCATGTGCCCTTATCGCGATAATCTTTCTCAAGATCGCCTGTTCATGTTGGTTTTGTAAAAGTCTCAGCGGTTTCTTTTTCCATATTATTATAAGAAATTTCGCTATATGTTGCAGTGTTATAAATTATAGTTATAAATTATATGTTAAGAATACAGATATTGTAAGGAAATCAATAATGTTACATATAATTACTCGAAAATTGTGCATTCTAAAAAATATTTCCAATAGATACTTTGTTTTATTCTAAATCAATAATTGAATCAATAATTTTCTTAAGTAAATAATTGTACGCGTGAGACATAATGGTGCACGCCAGTAATAAGTAACGATATTAATAATGACGTAAAACAAGCCGTGATCAATGGCGTGAATAAAGTATTGTATATATATATATATATATGAAATAATGGTTGCATTTTTGCACAACACGTCTGAGGCAACGCGCGTTAAGGGAAACGATCGATTGAACCTGGCCGTAAAGAGCCGCCGAGAGGATCCTTTCATCGAGCAGCCACTCTTCATGGATATAACCAGTCTTACCGGTGCGAACGGGTGCCGCACGTTGAGCGCACAGGCAAAAATTGCGACGACGGAGAGCGTGGAAAACTATTGACCTGACACCGAGTGTGAGTCCGTAAGGCGCGCGGCGGAGACCCTTCAAGCGAAAGAAAGACATCGAGATCGAAAAGGGTCGTCATATCCTGTCCGAACAGTACTGAAGAAAGCCAGGGTTTCTCTAAGATCTTAATAAGCTTATTTCGGTAATTAAGATAAGCAGGAGAGTACCTAGACTGAACATCTCAAAACGTATCTATAAAATAGAAATTAACAGAAGTATTTTCGAGAAATTTGAAACGTTTCAACTTTTAAAGTCTTTAATTCTCTATAATCGAATTTTGAAGAAAAATGATGAATGGAAAACATTGATCTATGGACACAACTTCTAATAATGTGGATATGCAACTTCAAATGGCGTTACAGACGGTTAAATTTTTAAATGCCCAACATATATGTATATATATGCATACATACACAAAAAGCGTATATTAGGAATATCTATGCTTCTGATATCGACAGCTTAATGTCTTTTTTTTAATTTATCACCTAATTGTGCAGTTTCGGTATACAGCAATAGAGCACTTTATTTCAAGCTATTGATCACGACTCGTTTTACATCACTATTAACATCGCTACTTATTACTTACGTATAGGTTATACATATTATTGATTCAATATTCGAATAAAAATTTCATACGCTCTCACTCTTCCACATTTTGTATGTTTTTCGGAAGATCCTCTCTAGAGCTATAAGATAAACTTTCCATTAACGTCACCACGACAAGTATTAACGGGAAATCCAACCCTGATTCCATCCCTTTTCGTTGTCTTCTTTTCGCTCATAGTTCCCTCATCCATCTTCTCCTCTCCCTTTCTCGCTTAATCTGCGATTAACGCGCGAACACACGGAGACAATGAGAAAGACAAAGAGGATGTTGGAGCTGGACAGGCATGAGAAGGGAGCGTGCGCCACAGTGTGCAAAATGTACACACGTACATGCATCCCCCTTGCATGGCTTCGCGAGGGTATATCCCTACTGCGACGTATGCACAGAGACTGCGCGCGTGGGAGGATTAACCCTTTCGCTACTCTGCATCTACCGGAAAAGCGTCCGAGAGAAAGTGCGTGACGCCTCAGGGCATCTCATGTATACACTGCCTGGCTAGAATTGCAAAACAGAATAGCGAAAGTAGCAAGAAAAAAAACTGAAGAAAAGATCTACAATACTGCTGCAATTTCTCTGAATAAAAAATATATCAATGTCGTTGGTATTTTTTTTCTTTTTTAAAACTTGATACAAAGATTGCTTTAATCGTCGCAAGCTCATTAAAAATTATTTGCTTGTTATATAAGTGTGTATAAGTTTTATATAAGTGTTTTAGTTCTTATATTATGTTTTATGATCGATGTGTTTACGACAATTTATCGAGCAATGTAGACTGACGTAAAGTTTAAACTAAAGTTATAACGGAGACTTATTTTGACAATCTTGTGCCAAAGCTTCAAAGTTAATCACCTTGAAGTAAGAGATAGTACACAGGCGAGATTAGATCACATGCGTAAGTACTTACGCATCAATGTATTTCATTTAGATGCTTGGCACGAAGCCATCAAAATGAATTTTCGTCCGAATTCGTCGTATTCGTCATAGCTTTGAATACACTACAGATAAAAACTTTAATTTTTCTTAAGAAAAATGTTGGATAAAAAAACAGAAGTAGACTTTAAGAAAATTAAAAATTTAAACCATAAAAATTTTAATTTAAAAAATCGTATTGGATAAAAGATATAGAAATAGGTTTTCAAAAAATTAAAGATTTAAAAAGCGTTTCATAATATTTTTATACAATGAATTTTATTTATTTTATTAAAACGCATGTAATTAAAATTAGTAAATGCATTAAATGCATTTTATTAAAATTAATAAAATACATTTAATGTACAAAAATATTATGAAACGCTTTTTAAATCTTTAATTTTTTTAAAACCTATTTCTATACCTTTTACCCAATACTTTTTTTTAAATTAAAATTTTTAAAGTATTCACAGAATAATTTCTAAGATCTAAATATTTTATAAGATCTAAAAAGATTGAATTGATATAATAAAACATATTTAAATTATTTTGTAATCGTATATGTACCTACAGTGTGATTTTGCGAAATAATTTCAATTCCGTTATATACTTTCGTTTCATTTCGTCGTTTCAGAGACGTTTATTCTATTATTACGATGCTCCGGCTAATGACTCCAGTTACAGTAATATCTGCAGTCGCAAATTTCGGGAAGGATCGATATCGTGCGACGATCAAGAGGGTAAATTGCGGTCATCGCTGAAGGAGCGAATAGACGACGGGAAATGCAGCGACGTATAACTATAAATAACTAAAATATTTCCATTCATTATTTTTGGATGGAAATATTAATTTTTTGAGAGGCCAAAAATATGAATTTTCGCAAAAATTCATAATCTAGTTCTGACAATTCAATTTAATTTTTTTACTTTTTTCCTTATCAATTAACGTTTATTTTCTCAATTATAAATAACGTACTACTAAATGTATCTTTCTTAAGTATTTATATTTATATTTCGTTTACAAAAATATTACCGTAACATCAATTACAATCGACTTTATTAAGGAACAATTAAAAAGAATCCGTTATCTATCTCCATTATTGAGTGATTTCGCAAGTCATGTATTTTATTTACAGAAACTGATAACGTGGCTTCTGTTAATCAAAATTGAATCAAATCGTTTCATTAAGTCGATACAACATAGTGCATCGTTATCGAAGTATTGAAATTGAAATACCATCATCATTGATTTGCAATAATAACAATAACAACGATATAAATAATCATGTATTCATTTATAAATGAGAGTCAACGTCATGTTCATTTATCATTATCGGTTCCTTGCATTTTATTTGCATACAACTTAATCATTAATTATCTAAATCTGTACAATTCGGAAAATGCCTCATTGAAGAAGCAAGTATGAAAAGTTCTTTACTTTTGTTGTTGAAGAGAACTTAGTTCTGGTAATGAAACTTTTGCCGCCGCTAAAGGATCCAAGTTAAACTTTCGACGGTATAAATAGTTAGACAAGTTCCTTACAATTGTACCTGCAATACACTGTTAAATTCATAACTGTTAAATTATATCCACACTGTTAAATTATATCCAACTAAAGTTATTTTTTATCATTTCAATAAATCATCTCTGCTTGTATTGTTAACTAAAATAATGAAATTAAATGATTTAACTCAAGAATTGTATAAAATTTTGCCCGAATTTAGGTTATTATTTACTAAGTACACGTTAATATGACTGATATTTAGGTATTTTAAAAATAGGAAATTTGAATCCACAAAAATGGATTGACTTATATTTCGACACACATGAACTTAAAAATAACAAAATGTTATTTAATTCAAGGGACTGGGTTATCATCCTCCTTTGTGATATTATTTCTCTTGTTTTACTATTTTTTCCAAAGAATATTTCAAGCGTTATCGCACAATTATTTCATTGCGTTCATATATTAAAGTATTAATATACTAAATAATCCATCGTTATTGAATAGAATGAAAGATATATATTTGGCGCAATAACGTCACTGCCATATATCATTGCGCCACGAGGATGTTCCTGCGAAATCGTAGTGAAAATACAGTCATTAGCAAGGCCAAGAAAAAAGGAACAAGAGCCAACGAAACGTGAAGTAATTACTCTATCGACGTACAAAAATTAATGAACAAAATAAATGAAAAGCATAGATAAAATGTGTAAGAACTAGAAATTTGTCATTGATGTGAAATTATTATAATAACTACATAATTGCACAAGAAAAATTATAGAGATACGTAAATATTCGTTAAGTATAATATGTTTTTTCTATCTCTTTTTTCATAAAATAAAAATGTTATAATCGTGCGCTATTAATAGCTACACTGTTACAATTAATATATTGTACAATTGATAACAATTTATCATGATGCTAAATTATCAAATTTGAGTTATTTTTAATTATTCTTAAAGATCGTCATTTCTCCTACTCTACATGTCGTTAATTTAATTAAAATAATGGAGTTAAACAATTAAACATTAAAAACGTATATTAAATTTGATTCAAATTTAGTTTATAAATTACTAAATGCATACGTTAATACGAACGTTGTTTACTTTGAAACTAATTAGAGGAATGGATTAATTTACACTTTAACATAGAAGTTAAAAATAACAAATTATTTAACTCAAGGAATTAGGAAGTTGCTTCTTTGATATCTAATGGTGTATAAGCGGCATAATTTTCTTGAATTGAATTTGTACTGATTTCAGCTTGTTTTTGCAAAATAACCTCGACAAGGAAAATCTCATCCTCTGAAAATGTTTTCTGCCCGCAGATCTATATTACATTTTATATATAGATCATATTTTTGGTAGTTTATTTGTAATGATATTATCATTACGATCGCTAGGAATTCCTTTCGCACTGTAGAGAAACGTATAATGGAGAGCGCGCAAGGGAGAGGATAATTTCGAAAGCATGACAGACCGATGTAGGACCTTGAGATCCCTCGACAGTCAACGTATGTCTTCTCCAACCGTTACTAGGGGCAGCTGTCTGCCGCTGTGAAATGCTTCGAACTGGCAACGCTCGATGTTGCAAGCTTCGAGAGAGAAATGGCATAAAGTAGGTATGCTCGATGGTTCCCGAGGGCACTAAGGCGAGCAACGGAAAAACATGTTCGAACGACAGAGGAGAAGGCTGCAGGTGTTACGAACGAAACGTCGAATCGGACGACACGTGCAATTCGACACGTCTGTTGATGTCAAAAGCCAACGAGTTATTCTAAAATACAAATTATTTCCACCGCCTAAATGCTTCAATATTTCTGATTAAATAAAAATGAAAAAATATTATTTTGGGATTATTAATAATCCTCTCACTAATAATCTGTAATGTGAAATTTTCACTCCTCGTCTGCAATGTGAGTGTTTGAATTTCAATACAGTTATTTTATATTGTGTATAAAAATATGAAAATATTCTGATATACTCATTGTAAAAGTTTAGACTTTAACAATGAGTTTTTACTATTATAGAAGTTGGATTGTATTTTTTTTTTTTTTTAAGATTCAAATTTAACTATCAGAATTCATAATCAAAAAGACTGTGTTTTTAAAGTCCAACATTGCTTGTGGAGGAATAAATTACGCAATAGAGGTTTTATAAGCATTTAAAAAAATAAATTATATAATAATTTTCTGATGAAAGAGCAAATAAAAACTCCGTATGAATTGTATTATAATACACACACACACACACACGCGCACACACACGCACGCACACACACACACACACACATACACACACACACACACACACACACACACACAAAGTAATTAATTAGCTGTCACAGAAAATGCAAATTTTTTTAATGTCGCAATAAATCCGTTTAATATTAAAAAGTACATTTCATATAATTAATGAAAATAATAAATGCTTGTAACGGTATTCAATCAAGTTTTGTTTAATAGAACATCTATATTGATTAAAGGACGTGCTTTTTCGCTTTACATGTTTTCCAATATAGGCGACAGATACGTCCGTGGCGAGGCAACCGTTCCATTAAATTAATTTGAGCCAGGGAGAACCAATAATATGGATTACAATTATGCTTGCGGCGAAAATAGGACGTTGTATTTATTAACAAAGTTTTCGGCACTGATTTAAGGACTCGATAATTTCCGATGACTTGCAACCCGAGAGTCGTATGGGATAGTGTTTTTAAACTTTACTTGCTACGATAACGAAGGATTAACATGCGTATGAAAGAATATCGAAGGTGTGCGGAAAAATGGCCCGAGACGAAGAATAGGAAAAATGTTGGATCGATAAGTACGGCCGTCAATTGTCGCGCGATTAGAAGCGTCAATTTATTTGTGTCGCGGATGTAGATAAGAAAATCTTTCTCAGGTAATTTCGAGTAGACTTTTAATCGAATTCTGACATTGTTACTAATTGCCAAGATATTTAACATTAAAATTTTATAAACAGTAAATAATAAAGTTATATTAAATTTTAATAAGGAAAGAACATTTAATTTTTTTAGAAAATGTCCTTTAAAACCATTTAAAAATATAATCCAATATGAAATATACTATATGATACACTCGATATTTACGTATCAACAGTAATACGAGACGTTCTGCATTCCAACTTCATCCTCATTAGAAACTCTTTGATCTGCCCCTCTCTTCTCCCTTTTATTACCTTTTCATTACCATGAATGTAGGATGTCCTACTTTTACCGTATTATTTTTAGTGGAAAATTCTTTGACTGTTTTATAATAAATTCTCTACCTGCAATAAAAACGTCCACTTATCGTTTTTTTTCTCAATGCATATATCTTCATAATGAAGCCTCGAGTTATAATAATCTACATTTGAAATTAATCGAAGAGCGTGAATCATCTATTTAATTTCTTAAGACTTAGTTTATCGATTGTTTTCTAATCATTAATCATTCGAAAATTTAGCTATTATTTTGATCGAAGGAAGAACTCCGAATTAGCCAAGGAATCTGTTATAATAAAAAACAATTGTGATTAAAGTGGAACGCGCTCTATAATTCTTATTGACTCCAAATTGACTGAATAATCTATCGTTGGAAAATAATGTGATAGAAATGGTATACTCTGTATACCGTGCCGCGTGATAGCATACGACCAATTTCTACCCTCGCATAAGTCAGCCAGAGACGAAGAGAATAAGGGACTGAGTGTAATTAGCACTCAGACTCTCATCAAGCTTCGAGCATTAATGGAAAACACAACATCGCCGGATGTCGCCGGGTTCGAAACGAATTCAATTTCGATCGCGTCGTCTTCCGGCAACGTCGAGAGAAGCAATTTTTTTTTCATTTTCATATCTTGATATTGAAAAATTATAATATTTTTACATTAATTTCCATATGTATCCCCAATCAGAAGTAAATAAATGTTAGTCCGCTTTACATTAAAATATCGAAGGGATTAATTAAGAGAAACATGAATTTCAATTTCAATACAGTCGCGATATTTATTATTGCTATGCATATTAATATTTTATAATGTCAAATATCACAGAAATAATAGTAGTCCGATCCTTTGTTAAATAAAATTTTATTATTTTTTAATTCCATGTATATAAAAAAATTAATCCACTTTAACGATTAGTCTCAACGTAAACAACGTCCATATTAATATATATATACTTAGTAAATAAATAATAAACAAATTTAATATACTTTTCTCAATTAAATTGTTTAATTCAATTGTTTTAATCAAATTAACAACGTGCATAAAAATGAATATCTCTTTTCACAGTAAGAATTTTGATGTGCTCCGCGATACGTCCTGCGCATCCGCAAACAGTCATGCCATAGCGAAACCAAGTCCAATAACGACGGCGGTGAATAAAAAAGAATGAGCGCGATCGACCTAGATATATCGTCGAGTGTGAAAAACACCCGCGTCCCATACGCGAATAATGAAACCATTAATTAAAAATTGATTGCGAATTAGCTCACGCTTCATCACGTGCGCATCTGATAAAAATAATATTTATAAACTTACGACGGAGTTAAATGGCAAGCAGGAAACGTGTGGAAAGCATGATCATTTTCTTCGTTCAAGAGACGAAAGATTCGATGATGTCGTAACTCTATTTTATCGCGATGTAGAGCGAATGCTTTCGCTTCTAGCGTTCCGCTAAGAGCATCTGCCTCGCATTTGCTCGTACGACCACCGTTGCTATCTGATTCGAGCGCGAGGAAGGAACCAAGACGACGGCGCAGAGGAGCGCAACAGGTCCGATGATACGCCCTATGATACAGAGCGTAAGAGTGTAAAAGCAAGAGCGATATGTAGGGCAACCGGAGGCTGACGGCGCTGTGGCCTAAGCTCCGCAATTTCAAAAATATTAAATCGGGCCGCCCGGTTGCCAGGCCGAGTCGCCGGCGAACGAACGATGCGATGGCGCGATCGACCGTCGTAGACATAGGCTTAGACACGTAGGTGTGAATGTAGGTCAGGGTACCAGCACGTGCAACGGAGTCAGGCCGCGTATCACCAGGGAAGAATACATCGAAGGACAGCAGTGAGTATGGATAAGTGTCATAAGTGGTACTCCAACGACAATATTCATCCAAAGCAGGCCTCGATAATTTACAACTGAATGCTGTTAATGCTGTTCATCCGGACCTCTCAAAGAGAGAAAGAGAGGGAGAGAGAGAAAGAGAGAACGTCTTTCAGGCAATTTCAAACTTCAATACGCCGAACAAAGGTTAATGGACTGATTTTCTTGTAGATGAGACACGCTTGAATCGTCATCGAAGAGTAATGCTCGTACCGCGCTGATATCGATACGTCACGTGAAATATTAGTTAACATGAGATAGTTGTGCACTGAGAGAAATGTTTGATACGTATACTCATTTATTTTGTAGATATGTGACTAATAAAAACTCTACTATAACTAAACTATAATAAAACTCTAACTATCTTGTTTTTTTATTTAAAAATTGTGTCGCTCCAATCGATGATAAGAACAACAATTTTCGTTTTTCCAACCAAATTTATAGTTCTAATCAAATTTTTGATTAAAACAACACAATTTTTTAATAAAAAAGTAAGAAAGTTTTTTGTTAGTATCACATATCAATAATATAAATGATTACACGTACCAAAACATTTCTCTCAGTGCAGTCCGCGTTACGTACAAATGGTGTCCTAGAACCATCGCCACTCCTTTCGTTTACGAATTCTCTTCAGCTAATTTAAAATCAATTTCTCCTCGATGTAGAAACAGATATTCCAAATTATAATTGAGAATATGAAAATTTATGTGCTGAGCAATTTCTAAGACAATTTCTAAGGCAATGTCTAAATGAGTACCAGAGTTTATGAAATTTCACTTAGACCTTATGACATTTAGCAAAATTTTTTTTCTCTGTACAGTAAAGATCGACTGACTGAAGACTGACTGAAAACTGGTGAATATGATACACCCTGTATAAGTGATCGAGGCTGGAATTCTAGACGCACGTATTTAGGTCTTCGACTAAAAAGACCGCTAAGAAGATCTCACCATTACCAAGCCCTTCTGGATCTGAGTTGCGCGACTCTGGTGCAGCCTTCTCGGCAACAGTTTCCTCCAGTGACGGATCGCGGAACGAGAACGCGCAAAAACGTCTGGCCACCTCTCGTCGAACTATTGTTCGCGAGCGCTCGAAAAAAAAAAGCAGGAGGGCCGATCCGTAGATCGCTCTCTCCGTCTCTCAGGCGCGTTTAATTTCACTCACGACTTGCACGCAGCGCTGAGCACCGACCAACAACGCTTTGTAGCTATATTTTTAACCCTGGACGAGCAACGCGTATACGATGTTAGCGACTTCGCGCGTACCATCTTTGAATATATTCTCTAAAATCGATATTTTTGAAGGTGTAATTCCGTTGCTCTTCTCCCCTCCCCCTCCCTCCCCCCCACACTCTACATATAACATTTTCTAGACGATAAATCTTCGCGGTTCTCGGTAGACGAAGTATTGACTTTCGCATATAGGCAGGTATTCCTGGACTTTGTTGCGGATGTAAGGAGGAACAGCTATAACGAACATTACGTTCGTAAGGACGACGTCAGCACGATAAATCGACCGACGTACGTAAATTCATTATAACATTTCACCAATGAGCGTGTTGTAAATCAGACGGCATTTGTATCAAATGTATTTACATTAAATGACTTAAGCAATTAATATTGACGCGAACGGTATCGGAGTATTGGAGATTGTCGATACTAAAGAAATGATTAATGAAATGATGATTGAACGCGAGAAACAGATGTGATTTTCAATAACAAATCGACTGAGAAAAGAAGTACACGGAAAAATAAATTGTTACATATGATAAGATACATTATTAAATTCACAATATCAATCATACTGTCAAATTATATTCAATGTGTAAATTATTTTTCTATAAATCATACTTGTAGCTCCTATTTAATTATCATTAATTTGATAACAATTTAACTGAAGAAAACGTATTCAATTTGACTTTAGTTTATTATTTACTACACTACTGAAAGAAAAATATTAAATTTTAAATACTTGTTTAAATAGTTATAAGTAAATATTTACTAAATATAAATATTCATTTGACACGAAAACCATTAATTTGAGTCAATCATCATTTTTATTGAGTAAATATTTAGTGTAAGTAAATATTAACTTAGTATTCAAAGAAACATGTATTAAAAATTAAAACTTAGCAAGTTTCTTCAATCTAAGTGCATACAGTAATATAGACGATGTTTATTTTGAAGCGCACCACAGAAATTGATTTACATTTTGACAGACAGCAGTCAAAAATAACTTAGAATATTATTTAACTGAAGGGATTATAGATCACCATTGCTCTTTTGACATCTAACAGTGTAAGTAACTGTATAAACACGTTGAATAGATATAATTTAACGTTGATTAGCATGTATCACGCCTCTCGATTTAATCACAAAACGTACGAAGAATCGGCTCGGAGAAAGTTGTTGCGACAATGACAACGACTACCTGCTGCAACGACATCGCGAAATCGTCAGCAATCTGCGTGGGCATCAGTCATTGCCAGCCGGCGTATAATTCGAGAGCGGCGTGGGTTAAGCCGCGGAACGCGGTGGCGACGATGCACTTGCAACGGCGCGAATGCACACATCTCATTTCGGTCGCGACAATGCAACAGCGTGATACTTTCAACGGGATACGCGATACAATTTTTATTTAAAGCCGAGACGCGTCACGAGAGGTTAGAAAAACGTTGAAGAGAAAATACTTGGTGAAAACAGTATCCAGAAATATCGAAGATGCAATATTTGCAGTTGTAAAACTGAACTGTTGTTATCATCAAGTAATTCTAGAAATATGAATAATTTAGACGGCATGTTTAGCGAAATCTATAAATTTGTAAATTTGTGCTACTAACTGATAAATATTTTAATTATTAGTTAACAAAACATTCGACAACTTGTAATATGTGCATATAATGCATATACTTTTCTATATTTGTCTGCTCGTAAATTAATCAAAGAAAATATATAAATTTAAATATTTATTATAACCTCGACTATTTGGAGGAAATAAAAAGAATTGTTTTATCATAATCGTTTTAAAGAAAAATTCATTTTCTTTCATCTGTATTTTGTAGATTTTATTTTAATTCTATTAAACGCGAAAAATACCGTAACATGTGATTATTTATATCACCATTTATGTTGTGCTATTTTACAATAGTTAATATTGAAGTCCTCCGTAACCGTTGGATATTGAATCCTTCGTAACCGTTGGATATTCAACAAATTGCTGATATTACGTCAATAATGTAGCGTTTTGCTATTATTGATTCGCGCAGCATTCGTATCGTTGATTTATGAACGAGTATATTGACTAGAATAATCGCGTTTCGTTCGATGCGGATATCTACGCATCCGCTATACCAACGCAATAAAATAAATCAATAAAAACGCTTATCAAAGGTCTTCTTAATTCCTGTATTACCGATTGAGCAATTAATTGCACAAGTGATGAAAAAGTAAAAATTCTGTTTAAAAATTTTATTTTTTTATTTTTCTAATTAGTAGTTTCGTTAAATCTTCATTTTCGAGTAGGTTCTTATTTTTCTCTTTATTTAAATCAAATTTAATCCTTATTTAACCTTTATAAGTCGAGAGGGTCTATTTTTAATTTAAAATCATACAGTTTTTCTCTTTAAATGAGATTTTTTTATAATTCTCCATTATTTTTTTCACTGTATTTCTTGCATCAAAATATAAAGCTTTTTTAGCGTCACTATAATAATTTCTGTGTCAAATTTTCCATCCTTTAAAAATTAAGAATTTTTTCATTGCAATAGTAATCCAATTCCTTAAGTTAAACATTTTATTTTTAATTTTTATTCATGTGTGTCAAAGTGTAAATCAATTCAATTCTGGTTAGTTTCAAAATAAACATTATCTATATTAACGTACCTACATTTAGTAAATAATAAAAGTTACGTATTAATATAACGACTATAATATATGCATTTAGTAAATAATAAATTAATTTTAAATATTTAATACAATTTCTTAAATTAAGTTACTTAACTCCGTTTATTGTAATCAAATTAACAATATATTAAGTAGGAGTAGTGGCGACGTACACAGAAATGATGAAAAATAACTCAAATTGAATATAATTTAACATTCTGAATTCAACAGTGTATATCCCATCTTAAGTTTCTAATTTAATATCTAAATAATTAGGCATATAATTATGTTTAAAGATATTTGTAGATATTTGTACAACGTGAAAAAATAAGAGTGCGGCTGTGATTAAGACCTTAGATTTAAAGTTCAGAGTGTGATTTCAACATACTAAAACGCATGCAGGAAGCGAATATAAGAGTAGGGTTAAAAGGGCGTTGCACGGTACGCGGTTTGTTCGTTCGTTGGTTCGTTGGTTCGTTCGTTCGTTCGTTCGTTCGTTTCGCTCGGCAACGCGACCAGCCGGCAGTCTGTCGTCCTGAGTCACTCAAAAAAAAAAAGAGCGGTCGGCGTCGAGTCGGCCGAGCAGACAGGTTGCTACGTGCCCTCGAACCTGCAGACGTGCATGCGTGTAGGAGTGCGTCTACACGCGTAACGCGCGCGAGCGCGCGACACTCTCGTCACGTGAGAGGCCGTGGTGTGTTCGTCACATTGTATTACATTGTCGAACGAACGCATAGTATAGGAACTATTCATCCAAGTAACGTAAAACAAAAATAAAACAGAGAAACGGACTTTGAATTTAAAGAAACTTGTTGAAACACAGAAAAAAATATACTACACTTTTATTAATAAATTATTTGTTTGAATAGTGTCAATTAAATTTATTAAATATAAAAGTGTATTTATTTGGTACAAAAATTATTAATTTGATTTAACTTTTATTTTTTTTTTTATTAAGTGAATATTTATTTACTGTAAGTAAATGTTTGGTTGACACTATTCAAATAAATATTTATTAAAATGTAGAACGTTGTTTTTTCAGTATAGATCATAAAATGAGTCCTTAGGTTTGGGATGTCCCGATGAGAAAAATATCCGATGAAAGAAAATGCAGATCGATTGATAAAAGTAGGGAGTAAGATGTATTGCAAAGTAGATAAATTGCAAAACTATAAATGGATGGTTTAATAAAAGTTGTTTATATGATGTTAATGATAAAAGAGATACGTGAGTTTGCGTGACACGGTAATTGCCTCTACCTGAAAGTTTGGACCGATTAAAGACTGGAAAATTACTGCGACGATGACAGCTGTGCATCGTGAAAGGCAGAGAATTTGAGAGTCAGCTGGGCGGCTGCTGGGAATCAGCTGATCCGTATAAGCGGAAGTAACGCCTAATTGCGACTCACGAGCGTCACTTACATATCGCGGCATGAATGACTGTAAAGAATATGAGTCGGTAATCAACATGCAAACAATAAAAAAATGAGGAGAATATTCCTTTAGGAAAAATAAATTAGATTTGTAACGTAAGATATTTTCGCATAAGGCTTTGCTGCACCGAGAAAATCGATTTTTTAAAGATTTCCTTTTAAATTATTCCCTAGTAAAGTTCCCTAGAATGTATTTCAGAATCTAATTTATATTTTGTTCGCAGCTTTAACGGAAAAAATATGTTTTTCACATTGAGAGAAAAATGTTTGGTATTTGTGATTATAATTGCATGATAAAATAATTATAAAAACTCTATTTTTATAGTTATTACTGTTGTGATGTTAGTAATAATAATTATATTTATCATTATATTAAAAAAGCATAAAAAATAATTACAAGTTACACTGAAAGAATGTATTAAATTTCAATAAATATAAAGACATATTTATTCAAAAGAAATTTGATTTAACTATCCTTTCTTTATTGAGTAAACATTTATTTACGTAAGTAATTAGATGGTATTATTCAAATATTTATTAAAACTACATAAGTATATTTTGTCTCAATGTACAGTTAAATTATGATAATTGCAATTTCATTTTTTGTCTCAAGGCACAATTATACAGTGCGAATTCATTTGGATTTACTCCTCGAAAATGCAGAGAAAATCTTCCATGAGGACGGATCGGAGCTCTTTTCAGAAGAGGCGATTAATTTTTGTCAGACGTGACCGTGGGAACGTAACGGCGGGTACGATCGACCCCCTCAGGTAGAACCGGAAGATCGGTCTTACGTGTGTGCCACTTTGTGGCCTACGGTTTGGAATTTCGTACTTCCTGTCCTCAAACACATAACGTGCTTCCGACTACTGTGCACGAAGATTGCTGCGTATACGAAAAGCGGACAGGCCTTATCATACATTTATATTTACAAAATGATCTGATTTCTCTGTATACACATTGGAAAAAGCTCTTATCGCATTAATTGGAATTCTGATAGAGTTAACCAGAAAGGTATATACAATCAGACATTTATAGTTAAATCTATCAAATATTTTAGTCAGGATAATCATATCGAAAAAAAATATTAAATTTTAATTAATATTTGTTTGAAAGTTCTAAGTAAATAGAATATTTTACTAAATACAAACATATAGATTTATTTGGCACAAAAATCATTAATATAATTTAACTATCATTTTTTGTCGAATAAATATTTCTTTATTAGTAAGTAAATTTTTATTTTAGTACTATTCAAGAAATATGTATTAAGATTTAGTAAGTTCTTTTTCAATACAGAAAATCAATTATAATAATCAGAATTCTAATTTGTATAAGATCAGAATTCGTTTTGTTTGTACTTCTTGTTGATACAAACAGAATATCTTTATCAGTCCAGAGTGTTCCATTTCCATCACGCGATATCTTGGCCCTTTACTAATTAATCGGAATGCCCATACCAGTCAGTAGAGACTGCGAATGAGATAACGGTGTCTAAGAAATTAACATATAAATCAAGATTCATATATCGAATAATCTTTTTCTCATAGAAAGAACATTGCTTCGCACTAGTTATCTCTATTGTTCAAAGAACCTGTTTATTTAACTTGTTTGTCTAACTGTGCTGTAAAGTAACGATCGCGTGCAGTATGCATGTATATGTACAATACATGTGTATGACTTACAAAAATCTGGGCCGAGATGGGGCCGAGTTACGAAATTGGGTCATTAAGGTGTATATACGATTCCAGATTCGAGGCGATATATCAGCAGACCGGAAAGCAATTTGCTGACAATTTTCGTCGGATTTCGTACTCGATGCGCGCGACGAGTGAATTGCCGCTGGTAAATGCGTTTATGACCCTCGAGCAAGCAAGAAGCAAGACAAGCACGAGGTAGGTGATAAACTGATAACGCCTGCATAACGATATTAACGACACGCGTGTCCCTCATTGTGCGACCGGGGCAACCAGTCAAGCCAATGAAGGGCTCGGATTCATTCCGGTGTCGAGTGTTATTCAACAAATGCATCGTTGTCATCGCTCATTTCGTTGTTAGGAGGAACCCCAAACAAACCTGTTCGCCTAATTCATTCAGTTCTTTTGGACATTTTTACGATCGTCAAAATGAAATAACTGCACAGAAAAAAAATATTCCGATTAAACCAATAAAAAGGAGATCCATCCAGAATGGTATTTTTATGAAATTAAATAGAATTTCTGATTATGATAACTAGTTTTGATAATCAGAAACTCTATTTGGCTAAAATGCCATTCTGGTTGAATCTTTTTCTTGGTTTAATCAGAACATTTTTCTTAGTATACGTATTTTGGAATGCTCGAGAAAGGGAAAAAAACAAAGTGCGGAATGTAACTCAATATAGTTGTCAAACGGTACTAATTATATATAATAACTATTATTAACTGTAAAAAGAAGTGTTTAATTTTAAAATATTAAAATGTTTTATTGTTGCCTCCGTTTTAAAGATGTCTTAGTATAACATTTAAAGATACGTTTTAATTTTGAATTTTTTTCAATAAAACACTATGTGTTTAGATTTAAAACACGCAGCGTTTTGTCTATTGAAAAAGTTTAAAACATTTTTAAGTGTTTAAAAAACGGAGACAAGAATAGAACATTTTAATATTTTAAAATTGAACATTTCTTTTTTTAGTAGATAATTCCTACATAATTATTGATTCTATGTGTATTGAATACAACAATTTTTAAGAGCAGGAAAATATAACAGAAAATACTAACGATATGAATCATTTGTTTTGAGAGTACTTAACGTTTCAATATTTTCGACTAATGAACGTGGATCGAAGAAAAAAGAAGAGTAACGTCGCCACGACATACCAACGCAAGCGTAAAAGCGGTGCAACAGTAAAGCAATTTAATTGTCGATGACTCATGTCGTTATCAATGGCATATTCAAGTGTCATTAAATTTACCAAACGCGAGTCAGTTTTTGTGCTTTATTTGCTAAAATACACCGACAGCATACGGAATATCAACAATCAGGGGATTAACTGTGTATCTTGAAACGAGATGAAAATATAAAAATAAATTGATTAGCTATTCACCAATGAAGTTATAAATATTCTAATAAATTTACTCTTGTAATTTTCACCTCGTTTCAAAATACACAATCGATCGCCATATCGTTTCTATTTCTTGCAATGGATTTCTTGATAAATGTAATTTTTTTCCTAGCAACAATTCAATCGAACACTATTTTTTCCAGCATTACTTCTGACGAATTGAACCTGATATTAAAATTAAAATCAAGTTATACATACTGCGCTAAATTTCGCTTTTCCGTATCTCAGCGTGACTTGTTTATTCAAGGAAAGATAACGCGATATACTTCACAAGTATATCGCTTCTAACGCAGGAACGTCCGGTAAACCTTGAATATTTTTCGAACAAGCTGTGGTCTCGCGTCGTGGCAAACATTTCAAGAAGTCAACCAGTGGTAGAACCGCACGAATATTCACCTACAAGACTGAGTATTCAAAGATGAATCACGCAAGAATGATTTCTGGAAATTCTTTCGTTAGCCCTGAGGCCTTGTCGAAGAAGATTATCTCTCTTCTACATTTATTCTCCGTGTTCATTCCGGATAAATATTTCGCGGAGAAAAATTTATCTCTTTTGATCTTTTTGTTCCTTATGTTCTCTCCCCCCCCCCCTCTATCTGTTTCTCTTCTAGGAAAATATACCCTTCACGAGAGTGAAGTAAGTTTATTTATCTTTTTAAATATACAATCTCTGATATTAGCAACTGATGAAAGCTAATTATTAACTTGTTGCAAGTGATATAATAACGAGACGACATCGAACGAGCTGTTAATGCGACTATTACTAACAAAGTCATCATTACGAATGGGTAATAACGCGTTAGCAAAATCGTAGCTCGTATAAACCACGCAATGAGCCGAGCGCTGTAGGATTTTCCGCATGAACGCTTTTGCAGTAACAACGGCGGTCATTATGTTGGAAAACGCAATGTTTCCATGAGCATCACTCGCGCGCAATGAAACGCTACCAAGATGTTGCTCCAAGCGCATCAAAGCTGCAAAGCCGTTTCGCTGTGTCAGCCCGCCTGATATTTCGTCAGCTCGGCAAAAGATTTCTCTGTTGAGAAACTCGAGTCTAAGAAACGCGTCAGTTGAGGAGGTATCCTTCAATATCGAAAGAACATGGAATAGGTTTTCTTTTATCGATAAATTTTCAATTTAAACAAACATCGTAGAACTAATTTCGTAAAATATGACCGTTTCGCTATGCTAATTTTGATTTAAAAAATTATATTAAAAAAATCGAAACTCGAAATGAAAAGAAAACACGTTTTTGGTTGAACATCGAACGTTTTATTCAAAGAGAATAAAAATAATTCGTACTGTTTGCGGTTAATAATTATAGTGCATAAGTTTCTCTCAAAGTTTTTCAAACCATCATATATTTTTAGTTGAAAATTGAACGTTTAGTTTTATAATTCAAAAGGGATAAAAATAATTCGTACTATTTGTGATAAATAATTATTAGAAGAATACGATGGAAGAATACACTTTGTGGGAGGAACATCAATATTTACAGGCTTCCAGTATACATACAGTAATGTCAGTATGTGGAACCGTGTGTTATATTCCGTGATAATCGGGAGAGCGTTAGCCTCTCCCAATGTTAGAATCATTGTTTTCAACACTCGGCAGACGTCATTAATCATACAAACGCCGCGAGCTCTCTCGAGGGGCTGATAACTTCTAATTTCACCACTGTTACACACGAGAGTGAAGATTGCAATATCTTGGTAAACAATAATTCAATTCACGACTAAAAACGGTGAATGCTGACCACGTGACGGAGATCTAATGTGTCGTTTCGCTCGTTTTTCAACTTGTAAGAATATGAAAAAAGTTTGTGTGCCCTACATCGCTCCTGGCATTGTTCCGAAATCTTTTCTCGACACAGCGTTTTACCTTATTTTCGATTTTAATGAATTTGTATGAATTAAAATCATTATATACACTTTATGTATAAATTCGCAATAAATAAATAATATCAAAAGTTTCTAGCGAAAAATTATTTTTATTCGTCAATTTAATTTCACGGTACTTCCCTCAGAGTGTTGATTTTATTACGATGCCGTTTTTACGAGACAAGAATTAATTTAATATAGGTATAAAAATACGAAAGAGACTATGTGATAAAAATATTTTAAGAAAAAATGTTCGACGTAGGCGAATCGTACTGCTATATTACGGAATCAACTGAATTGTTCGTTCGAGAATGAACTTCATTCATTTGTCTACATTTGTCACGAATTTTCATATGTACGGTAAAAATGTTTCTCGGATAAATAGATACGAAGCGTCTCGCAATTCTCATGATCTTAATTGTAATGACAGAATGCCTTAATTTGGAGTCGATTTTTTTCTCTTCGCGAAAATGTCGAGGAAGGTCATCGTTTACTTTCCACTTTTCGACATTACATATCTTTGTAATTTAAGTCCGAGCACCAGCATTACTTTAATTTTAAGCGAGGCTTTAAACTCTCCTCTCTGTCTTTCTCTCGGCTTTAAAAAGAAAAAATTTTAAATCTCGCTTAAAGTCAAAGACTAAAGTCAAAGTAACATTGGTGCAATCGAATCTTAAAGTATTAAAATTGATCAATTAAAATTATGTTGGAGTTTATTTTAAAAATTAACCATAAGAGACGAGATTCCGTTATTTATTCATTCTGCTGAAACACAGTTTGCGGAAAGTCTTCTCGCAATTGCTCTCGACAACTGTCGGTATCTCGACGTCTTCGCTGAGGAAAAATCGATCATAATTTTATCAGGAAACCTGCCATTAAGATTAACGTCTCGATGGAACATTCCGCGTACAGAAAACGCTGTTTCAAACGTCAAGGCGGATATTCGAACGAGACGATAATAGAATATTACGTTTGCATCGTAAATATTTTCTTTTGCTTCTCGGAAAGAGTAAGTTCTGCTCATTTTTTTTATGGAAAAAAAATAACTAATTCAATAACGCGAGGAAGGTAACTCACCGAGACGAAGTTCCCCGAAGTTTCCACAGCCAATTTTCTTGCCGACCCGGAAGTTCGGGCCGACCATGAGCACGCCGGACGATGAGGTGACGCTGTGCCGGGACGAATGCACGTTCGACCGGGCGGCATTACCGCTGCCCCTGGAGGTCCGTTTGGCGACCTCCTGGTCGCGCTCGGAGCCGCGCGCTCCGAGCTCCTTGTCGCCGCGGTTATCCCTGCCGTCCCGCTTCTGCATCTCGTACCGGCCGTTGTTATCCACGGTTGCGATGATTTAATTATCGATACACGATCCAACTGCGCGCACACGATTTTCCACCACACTCGCGTCGACAATGACGACGGCGACGACGACGACGACGACGACGACGACGATGATGGCGAGGGCGATGTCAGTTTTGGGTCAATGACGGGGATCGATCCCCGTGCAGGGCATGAAGAGAAACGATGGATACAACGCGACACTCACCGCAGTTTCCGCAAGCGGAAAAGGGCACGCGCGGGCGCGGTATACACCGTTGTAGGGTGCGGAAGGGTAGGACGCGCGGGTGACGGTGACAGGAGAGTGGGAAAGGGGGAGGGAGGGGAGAGAGAGAAAGAGAGAGAGGGTGGCTGGCTGGCTGATTGTCAGAGTTCGACGGACGATGCCACCTCACGGGGATCAATCCCCATGCCAGCCTAACCTCTCAAGCGCGAACGATCTTATCTTTTTCGCTCACCGAGCGTTGTTTTAAGTACGATCGGTACGATCGGTACGATCGACGACACGTAGGACGTGAACGTGGAAGGGCGCGGTGCGTCGCGGTGCGCCGAGGAAGCGTATCTGAGATGCTGTCACTCCTACTCCTTGTTCGCGCCTGGCGCGGCCCGATGGTCGGCAAACGTCACGGCAACAGGAGGAATCGAACGGTCGTTGCGGCGTCGTACGGCGTCGTCGTTCCGGACGATCCCATAGCAATTTCGATCCGTCTCTCACGCCCGGCGGCGGCCGCCGGGATGCCGGGATTGCCGGGTGTCGTAACAGTCGACGACAGGAATCGCGCGGCTCACGCTCTGCCGACGCGACGCAGCACGGCATTACCGTGGCGGCGGCGACGGTTGTGACGGTCGTTGTTGCGCACTACTCCTTCTGTTGCTGCCGGTAATGCTGCTGGTAGTGCTAGTACTGCGTTTCGCGGTCGTCGGCTCCTCCATTACGCGCCGCGCGGAGCGCCGCGAGGATTTACCTTCGAGCGAGCGAGTTCAAAATTCTCGCTGCGCTGCTCCCCCGCGGAGTTCACGCTACTCCGATTCCTCGTCGACTCGGCGGCAACTTCACTCGACTCCACTCGACTCCGCGCGCGACTCACGACTCCGTTGGACTCCGTCCGTTCGTAACGCGACTCTCTCCGTTCGCTGATCGCGCCGGACAGGCAACGGCGAGGCGTCGAGATTCCCTAGGGGCCGCACAGGCGCGTATCTCCCTCGTATCCACACCTATACTTTACTCCCGTCCTCAAATTCGAGCGCGCGTTTCACGACGATGCACCCACGCACCGTGTCAACAGCGTGCGCTCCCGATCGGTTCTGACGCACGCCCGCACACATACACACACACACATACAAACACACACTCTCACGCTGTTTTTCCCTCTCCTTCTTTCTTTCTTCCCACTCTCTCTCTTTCTCTCTTTATCACTGCCGCCACGACACCGGACTGCTCGGACTCGGATTATGAGCGCTCCGCGGATCGGTCCTTCTTCCCTTGATGTCGCGATACTCCCGTGGTGCTCCGCACTGCTCCGCACTGTTGTTCCGCTGAATGTGCAGCTGTCGCGGGGACGCGCGCGCTCGCGCTCGCGCGTTTTTTTTTTACACGGAGGCGCTCGCGCCGCGCGATCTCCCAACGCACGCACGCACGAACGGTACTCCGTGGACTCGTCCTTATCCCCGATCAAACGTCTCGCGAACGACAGGCCAGCGCACCTGCCTCACGCGCTAAGAGACTTAAGTGAAATGAGTCGGATATCGGCAGGCCCACCAACCGCTACCGTCATGCTGAACTTGCTCACTATGCAAATTCGTGCCTTTGTGCGTTCGCTTTGGTGCTCGCAGTGCTTTAAGCATTTTTTCATCCTTGTCATTTGATAAATATTAAACAAGGACAAAATGATGTTTACCAGTGCTGTGAGAGTCAAATAAACGCTACCCGTAAATAATAATAAAAAATATAATTGAGATAAACATAAAAATATTTATATTTGTCACCAACTAAACGCAGAGATGTTTACTGTCCATTTCTGTCAATATAGATTAATTTTAATCTCGGTTTAATTTACTGTTTATCCTTCTCTTATTCTCAGAACTAGGAAAAGATAAAAAGTAAATTAAACAGAGATTAAAATTAATGTATATTGGTAGAAACTGATTTAATTCGTTTAATTATTATCCGTGGCGACCGACCAATCGCAGTCAATCTCGGCTTTCTGAATTATTTTATGCTGACTCGTTTCATTTGTTACTAGAAGTTCTAGTTACAGATGTGAGAGGTGTGAAATAATTTTTTTCTTTCTTTCTTATGAATTGTATATTTTCTTTCTCGAACTGTCTGAATCAATGTGACGGATAGAAGGAAAAAAATCGCACTCTGAGAAATATGGAAACGGAAAAAAACGAAGTTTACGAATAATATAAAGTTGAATATCAGCTTAGGTTGGCAGACGTGAATAGCGCGACAGCGCGTGATATAAAAATTCATTTATTTCTAAATGTATATGTCGGCTGGAAAGAGTCCAGTTTTCGCTATTTTCGTCGTCGGCGATTCGTAATTTACGCGACTGCGCGTGTAAACGAGACAGAGAGAGGAGTAACACCGTCGGAGATCAATATGACCGATATTGTGGGACGCACGTGAATGTCTCGTCTGGTTTCACGCGAATGACGTAACGGCAAGCGGCATTATAACACAAAAATGGCCGGCGCCGTGTGGGCCGAGGACGAGATCGGACGAAAGTGGGACCGCTGCTTCACAGACGCCATCCTCAAATTCGGTAATTATCGTGATGGAACTCGTCCGCGGTGACGGATATTACTTTTTATGGCGTTACTGACAGATCTCTTTCCTCAGGCGGTGGCGTGATCCTCGGTGGAGTATTTTCTCTATTTTTCTTCAAAAGTAAGATACATCACTCCTATGACATAACTGTATTTGTTATTGTAATTGTCGGAGTCAATGGCAAGATACATTCAGGGATTCATACCTAGATTTGATCCTGTTAAGATTAATAATTGCATGCATTTTAAACTTAGTCTATGATGTGTTCTTCCTGTTTCTCGGTTCTTTCTCTTTTATTTTTTTTGTCTCGTATTCTATTTCTTCATTTTTTTTGTCGTTTGAGAGAAAAGTCGACCAACTTTGGAAAAGACAAAAAACATGATTGTTAATAAATGGTTACGAAAAAAAGGCAAGAAGTAAAAAGCAAGAAACAGGATGCAAAGTATGTTGTAGATTAGTCTTTAATCACATATGTGCTTCATTGTAGAAACATTAATCATCTATGATGTCATGTAACTTAAAAGTTATATAGCTGTATATCTCTATATTTAAGTCTCAACAATTAATCAATGTTCACTATTTGTAATCTTTTTTTTATAAGCAAAAAGTACCCAGTTAAAAAGAATTAATTGAGTTTTCTGATTCTAAATGGAAGTACAGTTTCTTTTACTTGTATTATAGTTTTTACAGAATATTTTTATTTTCCATCAAGAGAATAGTTTTAATAGATGGGATTAGTGCTACTTTAATGTATGTTGTAATAAGTGATAAATAACGGTGATACTTGATCATAAGTTAATAGCTGCGTTCAGCATAAAAAGCAGCTTTACAACTCTGTTATTTTAATATAATTAGTCTTGCTCCTAATTCCTCATTGGATCTAAATATATAACCAACCATATTAAAAAATCTTACAATGCTGCAAGTTGTTTTTTCTTCTAAATGCAATCAATACTTAAATTTAAAAATAATTTGTGAAAAGAAATTTGAAAGAATCATATACTGCCTGTTGTCAAATTTCTTTTTCAATTATTATAAAACATATATGGATACACTAAATTCTCTTTATAGGAAAAAAATGGCCCATTATAGCTGGAGGTAGCTTTGGATTAGGTATGGCATATTCCAATTGCGAGGAAGACATCAATGCATCAATACGTCAACAGAAATCCAGAATTTGTAAAACTGAAGAAAATAAATAATTAGAACAAATTGTAAAAACAAAATTAAAGTTATTATTAATATAAGAATTATAATAAACTAAATAACTTTATCGCAATATCTATTGTTTTTGTATATTTGATCTGTACCTTTTAATTTTAGAAAAGTGAAAACACACAATAAATGTCTTTGTAAAAGAAATATATTTCTTGTTTGTTTATTAACATTACAGTAATATAATTATAGAAAAATACAAGTATGAACTATCAACAAATATTAATATACATAAATATGTAATAGCATATTAAGAAATATAAGATTTTTTAATTTTTTTCATCATTGCTTATAATTATTTAAACACATATTTATACTCATAAATTCTTTCATTATATAATATATGTATATATATATATTTTATATATATATATATATATATATATATATATATAATGCTGAAAGTCATAGTGCATTCAAAAGTGATGTGCAAACCATAATGATTAGTAATATTCCATAATAGATATAATCTATTATAATTGACATTGCATAAACAGATTCTGTTTAATTATTTGTTTAATTAACACACTTATCACACTTCAGAATTTCCAAAATTAACAAAAATTTTACAAAGTTTTGTATGAAGTTAAAAAGATGTAAAAATAATAATCAACCAATATGTGAAGATATTCAAATAAACAAATATGTGTTTTAATCTATAATTATATTTTTAATAAATTGTTAATTTGATTACATTTAATACTGCAAAGGAAACGTATAAATAAATATCAATTTTGGAGATTCTGAGGTTTTATATAGTACATGAAAATTCTTGTGTCTTTATTTGGCATCTTAGTGTATATGCTCAAGTATGGAATACGCTACCGAACGAGCAAAAAAGAAATGTTTGTAGAGTGGAATTGTATAATTTATATCTTAAGATTAAACACCATGCCCAAAAATTGTTCGTAATGAATCGTTATCACGCCATCCAGATCCGTATCCAATCGTCTAAAAGCGCTGGTAAGAGTCTGAAAATAGTAATTATTACATTTTTGTAATTAGAGTTTGAATACTCACAATTATCAGATGTCATTTTTTAAAATTATAGTTAAATATGTAAGCTCAAAAATATTAGCTTAATTAACGTTAATTAATTTTTTTAATTGACAATAAAAATAATTCATTTAAATATATTATAATTTAATTCATAGATATGCAAACCAGTTTAAATTAAAGCTTCTACATATAAAAGTATTTTTAAGCAAGATCACGAGCCACACCCAATGAAATTATTTAGATTGCTTTATAGCTATACTTACATACAGAACAATACAGCACTGTATAAAGTCATCAAAGTATATTGTACCGTTACCCGCGCGATCGTACTTTCGTATCAGCATGTCAATTATTTGATCGCTTAATCGGTACCCAAAGTTTATAAGAGCTGTCTTCAATTCATTGCGATCAATGTTACCGCTATTGTCGCGATCAAACGAGCGGAAGCAATTCTCCCAATCGGTCACGTACTTCCATAGTGCTCCGAATTCTTCGAAACTGACAGTACCTGTCTGCTTCTTATCAAACATACCTGTAGCAGGATCGGATTTATCAAACATACCTGTGCCAACAAAAGCAAGGAACAAAATAATAATAATATCAAAAGACCATGCAAATCAATATATCGTACATACATAATTTTATAATAATATATTGCAAAAACTAAAAAGTGTGCAACATGCTGTGATTTAAAAAAAATTAACAGCATAATATTCATAGAAAGAACAATTTGTTCAAGTATCTAAAAATTTAGCTAGATGTGGATATAAATATAGGCATACATTTGAAAATAATTTTGTTGAATTATTATAAAATTATTATAAAATAATTATGAAGAAATCTCAAACATAATGAGTAATGTTACAAAAAGTTTTGACATTCCAGCAATCAATTTGAGTAAATGCGCAATTATTTTGATAACTCAACAAAACTATTTTCAAAAATGTATCTAGCTAAATTTTTTTAATACTTCAGCAAAATTGTTTTTTCCATAAATTGGAAGTTTTTTTAGCATCAAGCGACAGATATTCAGCCTTCTCCATTTAGAGTATCTATAGAAAAGATGAGAAGATTTTAAGTATAGAAGAAACTATAGATACAAGTAATCAATGTATTATAAATTCACATGGTCGTTTTGAAAATATACTATAAACATGTCATACCAATCATTAGACGTACAGTTTCAGGATTAAATGGCGTCCATGTACCATTTGACAAAGCTTGTTGTAGCTCATCAGCACTGATTGCACCAGACCTGTCCTTATCCACCCTGATAAAATCAAAAGAATTGTTTTTCTGGATGAAAAATTATATCTATTGCAGATATAACAAAACACCAAATCCAAAACTTTTACAAATTAACAAAACTAAAGACAAAGATTCTAGTCACGCGAAGAAAGCGAGCGCCTGAAAGTATTTAGAAAGGAAAGGTTATATCTATTACAGATAATAATTACAAAATTACATATTTGTTGTATAAAACGTAAAAAAATTAAAGAGGACTTTGTAGAACCGGCAGATATCATACCTCTGGAATACATCCCAAAGAAATTGCTGACTCGGCATTGGCGATATAAAAGACATTTTCGTAAGTAACGTCCCGACGAAATGAGACAATGGTATCTTGCACGATATTGCGTTTGTTAATAATGCAGATAAACACACGGAGAACTCGAGGAAAACGTGATCTTCGCGACACGTCACTTTCTGCGTCACTTCATATACAGCTGAACTTAGGGACTTGGTTGGACTCGACTGGGTCGAATTGGGCTGGACTGACCAATGTGGACTAATGTCGTTCTGAAATTTTATAGGTGTACTACAATTGCACTTTCCACACTTTAAATGAAATAGTGTCTGAAAGTGGGTCTAGCGGGTTACAGGTGGACAATATTGGAGAAAAAAAAAACAGAAAAATGTAAAAAATTTAAATATAAGAAATGCACTCTGACAATAAAAAATACAATACACCTTTATTTTGAAATTATTTTTAACTATGTTATTTTTTTATGAAGGAAATTCTGGGGAGTTACTATAAAATTTCTGACGAATTTGCATGATATTTTGAGCTATGCAAATTCGGCAATGCATATGTGATTGTATAATTTAATAAAAATAGAAAGAAAAATTCTTTTATTTAAAATAATGTCTTAATTCATGAAACAAACAATAATCTATAAGAATGTCTGGCAGTCGGTGTCTGTTTTGACATCAAAATCTGGCATTTACAAAAACATGGCTATTGTGTGCGACTATTATTTTTAACGTTTGAGTTACAAATGCATATAAAGACATAATTCATTATAATTTAATTAATCCAAAAAATATTAAAGAGATTTTACAAGTAATTATACAATGTTATATGGACAACGTTATCCTATTAAAAGGCTATTATATATTAAGCCTAAAAAAGAGACAGGTGATCAGTGTTCATTTCTTTCCTTGTCTAGTGTCGCATTAGACAAAAATATCAATCTATCTCTTTTTTTTTCATGTCCGGACTTTAAACATTGCAATGAGCAGTACAGAGTTCACTAAAACTAGATGAAGTTTAAGTGATCGATAATACTCTCACTCATTACTATGTGTAATAGTCCTTCCATTCCTACTATTATATAAAATTTTATATAGATACATTGTGTTCTATGTATATAATTTTCATGATATTTCATTATAAAAATATTTTTATAAATATCCCGAAATAGGAGACACAGGTCAGTCGAGATCTTTAGATAGACTTCATGCGTTAATATTAAGTCTAATTAATATTAAGTTCTAATTTTTAGGTTTATTTATCTTCCATGCTCCGATTCTGTATCTAAGCCAGATAAAGAATAGATCTCTACCCATCTGCAACCAGCTCCAAAACGGTATGATCTTAGAGCCCTCGATCTCCGTCCAGTTTACTGCTATTTCAGTCACAGGAATGTTGAGAGTCTGTGCGATGTAAAGCATTTCTACATCAAATGCCCAACGTTCGACATGTAGCGCTTCGAATATTGTTCTCGCTGATTTTCTCGTTAAAAGTTTGAATCCACACTGCGTATCTCTAATGCCCCTGACGCACAACAGCCAGACTAAGAAATGAAAGCCGTGCATAAGAAAGAGTCGGAAGTAGGATCGTTTGGCAGTTTCTTCTTTTTCCAAATGTGCTCTCGAGCCACATATTACTGCATCGGACGATGCCGTTTTCTCGGGTTTGTTAATGTAATCAACTAAAACCAATTTGATAAAATTAATAACATTAATATTATAATTAGTAGCTCTAGAATCAGGATTTTTATTCCTTTTTCAACTTACATCCTAAAACATTTATCAGATTCTCATCTAACTTCTTCAAATCATTGAACTTAGTAGCACCATCTGCATCTGCAAACAATAAAGCGCTGCCTCTTGCACTCAGCATACCCTTGAATAAATAAATTAAAATATAATAATTATATTACAATCTAAGATTGACTTATAATTTACTTAATGCTACAAATGAAGCAATCTTTGATTGATCAATTAATAAAATTCTCTCTTCTGACTGGTCAATTAAACGATTCAAAGCATTTGTTGCATCAAATAGATTGCATCCAAAGCTTCTCAATTCCATCAGAATTACTAACCAATCTTACAGCTCCACCTTTCCCTCTATTTTTTATAAGGTTTAATACTTTTAGAGTGCTGTATTTTGATGCATAATGATGCGCCACGTCAACAGTCTTATCTGTACTGCCATCACTGACTACTATCACTTCATAAGTCAATCCAGACTTCCTACGTTCTTCCAGATACTCCAGACATTCGTCCAACATGGGAGGTACTTATTAAATAATAATAAAAATATACAAATAAATAATTAATAATATCTACAGATAATACATATGCAACAAATCTTACAAATAATCAAAGTTGGGAAATATTAAATTGAAAAAACAGGCAATTAAGAGCTTTAATACACGGTAATTGGTGTGATTACATTTTCAAATAACATATGTTTCACATCTTACATAATTATAGCGACCAAACGTTTTAGCTCAATTCAAGTCATCTTCAGCAGTCTTTTATAATTCTAAATTCTTGATAAATTATCAGATAAACGTACATTACATCTTTGTTCTTACATCTTTGTTCTTCATTGTAAGCAGGTACAATGACACTGAGTTGTACGCTCCAAGGGTCATGTAATGAAGGAAACGCCTCCTTTATCTTTGTCTGACAGTTGAAAAAGAATTTTTCGCTTTCATCTCTCGATATTTTGGGATACCGTTCGCTTATCACATATATTATTATAAAAAACTAAAACAGATACGTATACTTATGTAAATATATAATATATTTATTTAGAAGGCATTGCATTATAAAAATAATTAATAAAAAAGATTGTATTTTGTATAATTGTATAAAATAAAGTAAAGTATAAACTAAAGGAAATTATTTTTTAAATTATTACTTATGACACTTAGATATTAAAAAAGATGGAAGTGTAAGATAACCTTAACATACCAAGATTATTGAGAGTACAGCCAACAATACTCCATAACAGAATAGACATCCTAATGATAACATTTCAGTATAATAAGACACTTAACAATTAGAAAATGAAAAATAAAAGATATATATTAAACATATCTTTCTTTCCATTCCGGTAGTATACTGTAGTACGTCACCTAAAAGCAGGGTTAGGTTAGTTGGATACACATAAATACCTTACGTTTTATGCAAGGAGTTTAAAGCCTATTCTACAATGTGCTGTTTGTTTCCTGCTTCTTGTTTTTTACCTTCTGCTTTTTTTTCTTTGCACCCGTTTTATCGACAATTATATTTCTTGATACATATTTTTTGTTTCTTTCAAAGTTCGTTAACTTATCTCGGAGGAGACACAAAACAAAAAACCAGATAAGAAGCAAAAAGACAAGATGTAAAAAATAATAAAAAGTAAAAAACAGGAAACATAGAGCATATTGTAAACTAAGCTTTATGCGCAAAGAACTTGAGTATTCTGACTCATGTTCAAATTCCCATCCGGGTGTTCTTTAGGTATCATGTCATCCTTGTTTAATATACGATAAATAACAAGGATAATAGAGTGATATCTGGATGGCACTCAGGTGGGAATCTGAACATAGCCCTGCTCAGATAACTAATTTGAACCTATCAAAAATCATTATTGTGGAATACACTTTCTGATATTACAGTTTCTTGAAATTCTTATTCTCTATTCTCTGTTCCCTGTTCCTTTTATTATGCGGAGCCCTTAAGGGTCTATCTAGACAGCGTTAGGAAATCTTATCCGGATACCTGCCTTTGTATATCATCCTATCTTTGTTTAACATTGAATGAACAACAAGGAAAAACGATACACTCGGGGTAACGTTTACGAACATAGCTCTAATCTTTTTAGTTTTTATTATTTTTAATATGATGTAAACTCAATAATCAAATTCGAGTCCTCTATATTTCAATGAAAAGTATTTAAAATTCATGTGACTAGAGCATGAATGTAATCGTTGTAAGCGCTTGCTAGCATTGTAGTCACAATTCTCACTATTATATTTAGCCGGTTCTACATTAGTGTAAGCTGATCGTAAGTTTATTGCAATAGCCAATCTGAAGCTTGTATTTTGAAATCAACACTTCATATTGGCAACAAACTTGCGACAAAGTACAAACATTTGTTCATGATTGTGAAATACATGAAATTGAATGTCATTCTTCATAGATCATATTTTAATTTCTTTATAGCTTATAGGCGGTATTCATAGTCCATTCTTATATTTTAAGGCCGTCTTAAGTATTGAGTCATCTAAAAAGTATCCGCGGTACTTTGTCACTAGATATATGACCATCAACGCACATCTAGTGATAAAAAACCGCGGATACTTTTTAGATGACCCAATAATATCTTAAGATACTAATGTTGCCCTTTGATTGGCTTATGACATCTTAAGACTGTACTTAATGTATGGTTACAATGGGCAGTAGCAATAGTGGATTAAGAATTAGGCGTAGAAATCGACCAATCATTGAATGCGAGAAAAATAATCAACTATGATTAGTCAATTTCTACGCCTATTCCTTAATCAACTATTGTTACTGCTCATTGTAGACTATGCATAATGCATGGTCGACAATGGCAGCATCAGTAATGGATGAGACTATAGAGTAAGAAATTGACCAATCACAGTCGATTATTCTTCTCATATTCAACTGTTTCAATTTAATTTGTTACTCATACAACCTCATCCACTATTGCTACTGCCATTGTGGACCACGCATAAGTCTAGTTTCCACCGAAGATTTAATCCGGATCAGAATGTAAGAGCTAACCAACTACAGTCGAGTATTCCCCTGTTACATTCGAACGATAGGGGCTCGATTGTAGTTGATTGGTTCTTACATTCTGATCCGGATTAAATCCTTGATGGAAACTAGTCCACTTATATATTCTTTTAGAACATCCAATCAACATTTTAGATCTGGAAGAATACCTCAATAGCAGCGAACGCTACTCAACTATTGAGTCTGCTGAATGCAGTCTATGACAAAATAATCGACGCAATTCTGTAAAAAAATTTTATGAACATCCAGTATTCGCTTATTCTTTTAATTTAATGGAAATATTCGTAACAAAAATAAAATCGAAGGTTATTCGAAAATATATTTTAACAAAAAATAATTTAAAAAATATTTGTAAGCAATGCTAATAATTTACCGTTTTTAAATTGCCTTATCGATTATTATCGATATTTTCTTAAATTTAAAAAAAAATTGAAGATTTATTCTATAAATATAATTAATGGAACTTTATGTAACTTAAATGAGAAAATAAAAAACTAATTTCTCGTCTTTTTTTAGAAATATTGATAATTTCGCTACAAAAGGATATATAGGACACATTTCATAGTACCGGTCGAAAGTTATATAAGATTTTGCTGTATAGCACGTGCAACGTGTATTATACGATTAATATAAAGAATATTTAGAAGATACTCTGATTATTCTGTATGTCGACAACTGATCCCTGCAAACAACTTGCATGTAAATTGCAGACGTGCTTGAAAGGTTAGTTTAATATATCTAAAGAATAGAGGAAAGTAATGTGTTCCTAACCTCTCTTCATAAAATTTAAGCGTAAATATATATTTAAAAAGTTTATTAAATTGATAAATTGCAAAACTTAAAAAGACAACAGATTCAGATGTACTTTTGTATTAATATATGGAATAAAAAATGGAGCTGAAATAGTACTTTGACAATTTATATGTGATATTAATGATAATTAACAGAATAATATAACACTCAAATTTTTATTAGAATAAGTATAAAATAATGCCTTTTTGTTTTTCAGATAATGTCTTTCAGCCTTCCCGTTGTCAGGATGTACTTGAACAAATAAGAAAATGTTGCATGAAACATTCTAACTCTATAGTTTGTGATGGTATAAATATCTCGAAACCGTATGAACATAATACTGTAGATTATGTAAGTCTAGTACTTGCTTTATTCAAACATGTAGAATTTTATACTTTATTAGTTACATGACTATGTATCTTTTAGCAGCTATAAATTCTATTATAATGTTTATCTTTTCTTAATATTCTTTCAGCGGAAAGTTATAAGATAAGCGATGCAAAGCAAAGAGAGAAAAAGGATAACAGTTCCAAAAAGAGGATTTGCACAACGTTATCCACGAAGTACTATGCTCCTGGGTATAACTTTTGCTACGTGTGTATTATACAGTAAACCTATTTACGATATATTTTTCTTTAAACCACCAGAGGACTTTGAACCTGATAAATCTAAGTCCGAATAAATCTATTTGCACGAAAGAATGGAGGCTGTAAAAAAAGCAAAGGAAAGATTGAGACAGTATCCGATTCTGTTAGTCCGATGTCAGGAATCGGCGTCGAGATACGCGTCCTGCGTGTTAGCAAAATCCAATTTAGAAAAAAACGCCTGCGCCGCGGAGTTCAACGAATTAAAGAAATGTCTTGTTAAAGCCGCTGCAAGCAATAATACGAGATTATAATCGAACTTGAAAATTGATCAGTGGGTTTCTGTGTACTTGATTTTACGCCTTACCTTTAGCGTACTTTTACCGTACAAAAAATGATGACATTAAATATCTCGTCATTTACATTGCATTGTTTATTGGCGTTTGTTCTACGTTTAGTATTGATATTGTATGCCAATTTTCATGACGAGTATCTCGCAGTACCGTACACAGATGTGGACTATAAAGTATTTACTGACGCTGCTAGGCATGTGGTAGAACAGAGATCACCGTTTGATCGTCATACTTACCGCTATTCGCCATTTCTGGCCTGGCTCTTGACTCCAAATATCATACTACATAAGGACTTTGGAAAGATCTTGTTTTCTGTTGTAGATATACTAATTGCGGTCCTAATTAAAAATATTGTCGCGCGACAGAGATGTAATGAGACTGTGAAACATTACTGCGCGCTCCTATGGCTTTATAATCCGTTAACGTTAGTGATCTCAACGAGAGGTAACGCAGATTCATTGGCAGTTCTTTTAGTCGCACTCACATTAGATTTATTACAGAGAGACAAAATTGTATTGGCTGGATTATTACATGGGATATCTGTACATTTTAGATTGTATCCATTAATGTTCAGTTTGCCTATGTTTTTATCTCTATGTAAAGGTAATCGTTTCCTACCGAACGGGGATCAATGGAAACTTGTGCTGAGTTGCGTATTCTCGATCGTTACACTGACAGTCACGGGTTATCGCCTGTACGGCTTTAAATTTTTGTATGAGAGTTTTATATATCATTTAATACGTAAAGACGCAAAGCATAATTTTTCAGTGTATTTTTACATGTTCTATTTATCTGCTAATCAACCACAGGATATAATTCAGAAGATTCTTACATTTTTGCCGCAATTATTATTGTTGTTGATGTCGTCATATTATTATTCGGAAAAATCCAAGTTACCATTCGCTATGTTTGTCCAGGCGATGATCGCCGTGATATATAATCCAGTGATAACTTCCCAGTATTTCTTCTGGTTTCTATCTCTGTTACCTCTGTGTTTACCAAATATCGAAATGAATCTGCGTAGGGGAATATGTTTAGCGTGTTCTTGGATCTTAAGCCAAACTATTTGGCTGTTAACAGCTTATTTACTAGAATTCCAAAGTTTTAATTCGTTTTTCTTTCTTTGGATGTCTGGTCTTCTATTTTTTGCTATTAACGTAAAGATTTTAATAGATATTATTTATCATTATAAAAGTTAGTTGTAACTATAACTTTTATCTCGATGAGAATTATTCTGTACATTAAAAATGAATGACTTAAAATATAACCAGAGAAATAATATCTTTATAATATATGAAGATATTATTTCTCTATATTTTCTTACATATGAAGTATATCTTTGACGAATATATGGCATAAAATAAGTGCACAATCAGTTATAATTTGAAAATGAATTATACAGAATTATATTTTGGTGTTTAAATGTGAATGTACAGAATGTCAAAATTACAATGTTAAATTTCGTTTATGAATTTTTTGCACAAATTGATCTTTGTTGAGCCAGATAGATGTCATTTATTTTTGTATGTAATGTTATTTTTATGAAATTTTTATTAAGTGAACACGATGAGTTTGTCTGAGAAAAGATTATCTATTTATAAAACTTCCTTCTTCGAATTTTTAATGTAACATTAGAATTTTACAATTGTAATTTTGTGACACCCCGTACTATTAAATTCTTGGAAAATACCTAGGGTAGTAGATAGTGGATTGTTCAAAAAACTTGAATTTATTTAAGTTTTAATAAAAAAGCACATATTATCTACAAGTCTGATTATTTATAAAGTATCACTTTCATTATTCTACGCGGTACTTATATCGGCGTTAAAAATATCAGACGAGTTATAATGATTCTTAATTTTATTCTTTTGCAGGAATACAAAATACTTATTTACAGATAGCTTCGTAAAGTAATAGTGGTAGATTCTGAAAAGGAATGTAGATATATTAGTAATAATACAATAATCGTAAATCTTACTATAGTAATCTAGATTAATTGTGAGCAAGAGCATCTCTTGGATCCGAGAGATTTCTTTATCGATTCGATTGTTCTAAGCTGCTAAATATCATGACAGTAATATTATTGGGTCATTTCTTGTCTTGATTGCACGAGTAATGGTATGCAAATACTTGCATTAAATTTAAATTTTTCTGCTATCGCAGTCTATTCGTGTGATTATCCGTGGAGATATTTGACACGTACACATAAGAAAAAGGTGCCTGAGAAGTATATCGAATTACTTTTATTTATATGTATGTCTGTCGACTTTTAAATAAAGAAGAAGGGAAACGTGTTACATTACTGTTTTTGAATATAACTACATTTGATTTATGTAGAGGTGTCGAATCGATTTTCTCAGGTTATTTCATAGAAACGTGCATTTTTCGGCGAATTTTTTTAGCGACACGAAATGGCCCAATGGATACGAGTCGAAAGAAAAAGAAAAACCGAAATAGATCTTCTCTTTTATATAACTACGGGTCTTTTTACGGCGGGGATGATGATGAAGTGCAACATATAAAAATAGCATTATTTTCTTTCATTGCTTTCGTTACAGTTTGCTCAACTGTGTGCTATATGAAGTAATCTATTTTATTTGTTCTCTTTCTCTCTTTCTTGAAACGGATACACACGACTGATCTTCGTCAAACGCCTGCGCGGAACGTTTGCACGGAGATCAGTCCGGATAACATCAGGGGAAGAGGGGCGAAGTTCCGGGTCACGCAGAGAATGAAAGTACAGGCCACCGCGATCGAAGCGATAAAAATTATAAATAATCTCCATCTTGGCCGCGCGGCCCGGAAGTTACCCCCCGGAGAAAATGTTTTACATTATTCACAAACCGATCCACCGTCTCGTTAAGCCTTCCCTGAAAGAAAAATCATTGATAGAAAGGAATTGTACGCGATGTAAGATATAGAAGACTATACTTGGGCGAATACGACAACGAAAGTCTTGCTTTCCGAGGCACATACATGGAAAGTGTAAATTCATCTTTCGCACAAACTCAAACCCTTTAGGAAAAAAAAAAGAACCACTTTGGAGCGTGCCACTCAAGAATAAAACGATTGGTATAGCAAATTTCTTTGTTTTTTTTTTTTATAGCATATTAATCTCAATCAATTCGAACGAAAGTTTCGTGGATGCGAAACATTTCGTAAATTTTATTTATTTTTTTTTTTTTCGATACCCTTCTATGAGGAATTTTGGGCCGGGTAGGATAATTGTGGCACTAAGTTAAACGTAATATCGCAACAATTTCCGAGAATAGAGAGACAAATGATAAATCGTCGCTTTTTAAAGAATTTCCTGACACCTAAACGAAGCATCGTCGTTATTCTCAGTGACTTTATGATTATTATTGCTCTTATTGTTACTACGTCACTATTATCCTAGTGTCACAATTACTCCGCTTGACCCTACACACCGATACTAAATAGAATGGGTGCATCGATGCATACGTTAATGTGCTCTTTTAAGAAAGACGGCTGGCTCGGGGTTGCTCCTAGCATTTTCTTTGCAACGATGCAACGTTGGTCGCACAAAGATTACCTTGTTTCATCTCGGCCTTGCACAAAATGAGAAACATATACAACGTTACGCGGAAGCGAGATACGATGTAATTTCCAATATATCGACGCATCGATAATTGCGCACTGAATAAGGGAGCATAAAAAAAAATAGCGTGCTGCAATATCCGAGGTATGAGTCAAGAAAAAATATGATACGAGAACGAAGGGAAACGTCAGACTAACGGGGGACTATGTTATGGCAAATATTTAATAAAATATAATAACATTGGTGATATATAGGTATATATATACATTACAGTCTACGGAAACATAAGATAAACGGCACTACATTCGCTTAACGATAAGTACGTAAATGGATTACAAATAACAAAATAATAATAATAATAATAATAATAATAATAATAACTATATAATTATCTTGCACGAAAAATGCGATCACCAATAAGAGATAAAATGTACATCATGATAAAATAGATTGTATATATATATATAATATATATATATGTGTATATATATATATTTATATTTCTCAAGTTATAAAATCGTATTGCTAGTAAAAATTGCGTTTTTAAAACACATTTCTAGATATTATATTTCCAAAATCTGTGATTGGTGCAACTAAAAAGATTCGTATATATGCTAATAAATATACGAAAAAGGGAGACATATTTACTTTAATTATACATAACGATAATAATTAATTGACAAAAATTGGCAGTATTTTTGAAGATACTGACAATACAATTGTTTAAGTGCTTTGATTGATAAATATGGATAATTGATCATTGTATCTTTATCTTATACTTGTATCAAAAGAAGAAGACACGATTCATCAGATAAAGTAAAAATATCTTGTTTTGAAAAGTCCGAAAAATTAATTAAAGTTCCATAAAAAGAATAAATATATCGAGTTACACCAGTCTCATATACGGAAGTATAATATGCGTGTGTAAAAAGGAATAATTAATAATAAAAGTAATTAAAGCACTCAGTGAACGTGCACACAAATCATGCGACCACGTACAGGACGTATTTGAAATAATACACATGTAATGTAACGTAAAATAAAATCTCTTTGGCTTTTTACACGATTGAAAAGAAATACGCTCCGCGTAAATGTATGAGGGTGTATCAGAAATTGCGCATATCCTCCCGACGATAATTCTTTTTTTTGCGAGGCTGAAATTGATTATTTCTTTTTGCACAGAAAAGATTGAATTGCACGTCGTTATCTATCACAAATGATAATGCGTTTTCAACACATAAACGTTGTTCAGCTTTCAAATTTGTGTCAGAATTAAAAATCAAGTGGAAGATTTTTTTTTTAATCATTCGCTGTCTATCCTCTCACGTTTGAAGCGTAATTCGTCAGAAATCTCTGTTTGACAAGGGACTTCTGATACAGCTTACGTTATTTACATCGTTGCAAATCGTGCTTTGTCCTCACTCGTGCATAAGACAAATAAGATAGAGATTTCGCCACGTAAGAAAAAAAAAGATGGATAAGCCAAGGGGAATGATGGGGATGATATTTGTATCGGCTCTACCGTGCTAGAAACATGAAAAATCGAAAGTAAATAGGTCGTAATATTTTTGTACTTACACTCTTACGGTAATATCATGCGCGTGTCGAACAAAAAATGCGATTACGCGGCCACGATCGGATTCTCGAGACCTCGTTACAGTGAAACGAATGAATAAACGTGATGTACGTTTAGCTACACTGGGATGAAGAATTATTGGCACACTGTCATATCGAAATAGATTGACCACTTTGCGTTGTAATAAAGTACTCAGACTCACCCACGCGTTAGGTAGTTTTTTGCAGTAACGCGCCATTGGATATATACGGTAAGCGCTTCAATGTGTACCGCCACGCACGGGGGGGGGGGGGGGGGATGCGAGACAGTTACGAATCGCTATGGCAATTTTTATCTTACACTTATATGTCGTTATTTACTGTACATGCAATCCGTAGATTAGCGTTGTCAGGGATGTCAGGGATGTAAAACCGGTATAATTTCGCTTGGTTTACGTTTCGATGCTCGGTCTTGACATAGAAATCAAAGTTGTCGAGTATTACGTATCGATTTACAATCCTATATCGAAGGCGCGCTATTGCAAAAAAAAATGTTTCACTCTTTCATCCCTTTCACACTTAACGCGCTCTCATTCGTTCATTTTTCCCTTTCTCTCTTTCCTTCGCGCGTTTCTTTTTTTTAACGGAAGATCTTGTGCGAACATTGCGTGTATAATCTCTGACGGCGTCACTCGCGCCCTTTGTTCTCTTTTTTCTTTTAATGCTACAGGTACATGCGAGGAATTCGGAATTTAATCTTAATTTAATCGATAGCGGTAATTGCAATCGAGGCTTCGCGATACGAACGAGTAATGGACATGATATGTTACATGCGTTCGAGCGTGTTGTGTCTGACGTACTTTTAATTGGACGCACGTCATTTCAAAATGAAATTTATTCTCACGCTAAACGTGTACGGAAACCACGCGATTTGATTGTAGAGTTCGACATTGAAAAAAATCTAAAAAAAATCTTTCAGCTTCGGTTTCTTTCCGATGAAAAGTTTTCACGCTGATAAAAAATTACAATGCAAATGCATTGTTTTCAGTCCGTAGTGGAATTAATATGTGACTGTATCTTTTCTACGAATTTTTTTTGGTGCGATTTCGTTATGTTGACGAAGAAACTTGGTCGCATAAAGTTAACTATCTAAAATTAATATTAAATTCTGTGATTTATATGTGTGTCAAAATGAGGAAGAGAAAATCTTATACTTATTTATCAGGTTGGTATTTTAAATCGCCTTCGAATTACTATCATGATAATTTTGCTATTGATATATGTTTCAAGATTTAATCTCCGTTAATTGTCCAGCCATTGTAATAAGAATTAATTGATCGACGTGAGTTATCAGTTCAGAAATGTGGTCGGCGATCCAAAAAGAAGGATCGTTTCTCAAAGTTTACTCGCGTCATCGGTACTTCTAACAAAAGTTCTTGTACTCGAGTAAAACGACGTGTCATCTTATATACGATTATGTTTCTGCGTTCACGGCGAAATTCTATTTCGTAAATTACGTTGATTGCCATAAAATCGATAATACCGTATAATAATCGCTACAATAAATATCGCTAATATCAGCGTTTAAATACATAGTGGATATGTTTCGCGATGTGTAAATTATGAGATTCGAGGGTGCTTTAATTGAATGTCGGCGTCGGTACAAGAATTCTTTTGTACCCTTACGTGGTATTTTATCGATCTATTTATGCATCTTTGCATCGATGGGAATGCGCTTATTAATTTTCATTGATTCAGATATGATTGATTCTCCGATATGAGCCTTGCATTTACTTATTATTTCTTTGATTTATTCAACATATTAGTTTCACAAAGAAATCTTATTAAAATGTATTATATTTCAATAGGAAGATCACGACTAACTAGTAAAAGAAATTAATTTTTTATTTAGAGAAATAAGTATTGGTATCAAAGTTGAAAAACAGATAGTGAATCAGAAGAATCTTCAAACCGCATTTAATTTATGATCATTCTCGTAAAAGAAACATTTAATGTAGCAAACAACTGCGACCTATGTTTTTCGTTCCTAATTTCTTTTTCTGCGAATTTTTCCGACTGATTTCGAAATAATGTTTTTTTCATTATTGCCCTACTTCTGTATGACGTATTGCGAAGTAAACAAAATGACAGCAACAGATCGACGTCGGTTACTTGTTCCCGAGTATACACGAGAGTGTCTCGAATGTTATTAAAATGCAATAAATTACGTCGGATGCGTAATCAATTTGACAGATCTGATTTCCCTTGAAAAATGATCATAGTACACGCACACACATATATGCACGCACATACCACACACACATACACACACGTACGGAAGATACGTAACATAGATTTTTCGCAGATGGCTACTCTCTCTCTCTTAAATTCCGTTTTCCCTTCCTCTAACAGTGGCGGTCGCGAGAAGACCGCGGAAGAAATTTAATATCTTCTTTTTCTTTTCGGCAAAAAGATCTCTTGTCGCGGAAATAAACGCGTTCCTGCTGGTAATTGAGCGAAAGTGATCATTCTGAATCGGGACTCACGACTCGCACTTTCAAAACGATCGCCCATCCAAGAACACACCAAGTCAAGAAAAAATCAAAATGACTTTATTTTGACGCCATAAAAATCAAAATAATGAATTTTTGTTACAAAATTTGACTGTTTATTAACGTCAAAAATTAAAATAAAGTTATTTTGATTTTTTATTGACTTTTGTGTGTTCCTTGAGCAAAGAGCACATCAAGTCAAGGAAAAGTCAAAATGATGATTTTATTTTAACATCATAAAAGTCAAAATGATGATTCTTGGTTAGAAAATTTGACTGTTTATTGGCGTTAAGAATCGAAATAAAATCATTTTAATTTTTTGTTTGACTTTTGAGTGCATCCGGCCGCCGCGAAACACGTTGATGTTGAATGACGCGTGCGACGACGACGTCGTTTTCTTTCCGATTGATTCACGTAAACGCACGTTACGTTCCATATACGTTCTGAGAAAAAGCTAACATCGAGAAAAATATGGGGATATATATTATCTCCTATGTGTGTCGTTCAGTCGAATTCGAAATAGATTATATTCATGTAATCCACTGCCACATTACATAGCTCGCAGTAGCACGCAAAGAGAGCGCTCATTCTCTAAAAAGTCACTTTCCCATTCACGAATCTCTTAGCCGACTCGGCCCTTTTTAATACTCGCGATTTTTAAGATAGGGCAAAGTCGGACGTTATTACCCTAGAAAGGCATACTCGTCATACTTTTTTGACGAGTTCAGTCCGGTTCTTTTAACTCCTCAACAACATCGCATTTACTGATTCCATTTACATTTTAATTAATTTGATCCTCTTGATGTCTAGCATATTTATGCAGTTGTAGCGTATGACTTTTGAAACCTACTAAAAGAGCTATGAAATTTATATACTGTGCATTTTATGCAGTAAGAATCAGAAGTTTGAAATATTATACAAGTCGCATTATGAGACTTTGGCATTAAAGGATCACTCATATCTATTAAATAGATTATGAAAATAATCATTTGGGACTCATATAATAATAACAATGGATTTTCATTTTTATATTCTGAATAGAGAAACGAAATTATATCATTAATAAGTCTAAATGTAGACAAATAAAATTATATAAAAAGTGTGAAATTCCGATATACGACGTATGCCGCTCTAAGGTATTATTCCGATAAATTATTTACAGTTTTCGACCTGATTTGAAACGTGCTCTACGATCGCACGAAACGCGGCTGTACGATGAGAACGAATAAAAACGACCGAGCCGGCGGATAAACTTTGCGTAATAGTAGTAATAGGCCATAATTCCTAGTCGTAAAGTATGAAAAGTATCAACAAATTTGAAAAATCCTCGTCCACCCCCTTAGGCAATTATCATCTTTCGTTATGCGAAAACGTTATCGCTCGCGTTTCGCTAAAGGGACCGTCTCTTACATTGCCTAGGAAATTTGACTTTACAACAACGCGATCGCGCCATCGCGCTTACACTCATTTCCCGCGTTCCTTGACTAAAGGCGAAGAAATTGATATAATTCAATTAATAATTGACAGATAACCAATTAATACGTATAGGATGGTCCTACGGCAGAAAAGGCGTAAACTCCTAAGATTTAAACGACATAAACTTTTTCTAATTTTAACATCGCCACACGGACCATCCAGTACATTGATTGTAGTTACTTCTCGCGTGTATACCTCTTTAATCTACATTTTTTCTCTTTTTTTTTTCTCTTTGTTATAATAGAAATCGTATGTAACTTCTGTATGTATAACTTCTCGGTACCAAATGTATTTACGATGAAGTTACCCGGATGATTTCCTTTTGCCTCATCCATCGTCTGTACATTCGGCAGTCGAGAGTACCACTTGCAAGCACGATACTTATATATGCATTATTCACCATTCCGCGCGCACACAGTGCCGTCATGTGCGCGCCCCACAAACTGAAGATCTCGAAATCTTAAATAGTTAACAGTAACATCGGCGTGAACATTGTACAGAATGATCGAATGATGCACGAGAAGCGAAACCTCGGATGGATGATTCGCGATAATCCCTGTCAACGGCCTGCATCGATGATTTAACAACGCGTCGACGAAATCACAATTAACTGTCATTGACGCGAAGCTAACAAATTTTCACCGTACATCGTCCTCGACGAAAGTCTTAATTAAAATATCGCGTTTTTTTTCTACTTGTTCTCAGTAAGTTGAAAGTTTGTGTTGTAGTCGGCATGTAGGAGGTAAAAAAAAAAGAACAACGCGTTAATCCGATATAACGAGAAAGAGGGTAATTTCAATTAATAATTTAATAATAAGTGGTAAAGGTCTGATGGTTGCTGTGTTTCCACGTGAACGACAGTTAAGAAGGATGTTAATACATTCGGTTAATATTAAATTAAAGCCTTTGTTAAAGCCTTGCTTAGGTCATGACTTCGGCGACGCGTTTTTTGTTTCGAGAGGAAAAAGTCACCGTCATTATTAGGAGATAAGCCGTGTAATTTTTCGTCCAATCTGCAAAGCCCTTTCACCAGAGAAAAACGCGGCTGATGTCCTTCCGAATGAACGGGAACTCTGTCCCTTGAGGGCGAAACATTCGTCACGAGGCGCCTCTCATAAAGTGAAGTATGTATGCACATAGTGGTTCACAGTTACAAAACTAACTAAATCTTACGAGATACGGTGAGCAATAATTCCAGATATGTACAGAAGTGTTATGTTACAGACGTTACGATATAAAGGTATCTCCTCGACGACGCGAATGCGAATTCGCATTCGCGATCGTCGGAATATTAGCTCCTCAACGTGCGACGATCGGTATCGTTTAATAATAATTTCAACCCCTTCCCTCTCGACGGTAATACGAATCGTCTCGAGGATTCCTCTCGCGCGGATTTAATCGTTATCCTGACGGTGCAGGACTACGCGCGTACGGCCCGGTCTGTAGTGTGCAGCCTTCGATTTTTGAAATTGTCTTAATAATTGATAGGCTACCCTGTTTCGTTATCATTATGAATGGTATCCTTTATGTCCGTTCTATACATCACGATGTAATATTTTTCAGGATACGTTTTTCTCGGTCGCACTATAATAAATCGAGGATCGCTCGCGCTATTGACCGTTCCCGAGTATCGGTGGATTTAAGATCAGGAGACGTGATTTGATAAGTCGCGCTCTTTGTAAATTTTTCCGAGCCACTATTTTTTAGAGCGATTTTAAGGAGTACTTAGAAATATCAATGAAAAATTTAATCTGAAAATTAAATTCACTTGTCAATCTTACTGGCAACATACTTTTTAAATCGTACGTGTTATCTCATTTTGAAAAAAAAGGAATATACAGAATGTTCTAAAATTCGTGACTCAAAATACCACAGAAAAGTTCTCAAAAAATTGAGTAAAAAAGTTAATTTTATTTTAAACGATAATTTTTAGGTACACAAGGACTTAAATGGCCAGTTACATTTAGGTAATCAAATGTGCATTAATGTGCGATAGTATTAGTGAGCAGGAATTCGTGTTCACTAATACTAACAAATGATCATTTAAATGTACTCTATAATTGGCCACATTGAAATTCTTATATCTCAGAAACTATTTCTCAAAATAATTTACAAATGACTTTTTCACCTAATTTTTAAAACTTTTTCGTTGTAATATTTTAAGTTGCGAATTTTGGGTCACTATATATGAAAGAATTAGTTAAAAATGATATTGGAATTTTTAGAAAAAAATAAGAAATGAATTTATTGAGTCATCCCCGAATCTCTTTCCATCTCTCTCTCTCTCTCTCTCTTTGCGTCTTCCGATGCTCGGTGACGGACCAACCTCGGTGACGAACCTCGGCGCGTCGCAGTGAAAAGGACAAATGGCTATGGAAAAGATGAAAACGTAATGCGTTACGAGAGAGTAAAGTTGAGCGCGGATCTAATCGCGCGCCTTCGTCATCTTCTTTTTGGAAAAAAAATGCGCGACGAAACCGCGAAGGACATCGCGTCGTTTCGTATTTCCCGTTACGTTCCCCATACGTATATAATAATTATTTATCAATAATTATTTACATAAAGCCGTCCCATCCCGCGCGAACGAGCTTATTTCAAATAGAATTCGCTTTCACGTAGTGCCATCAAACTATATATAGGCCCTATGCTCATATTGACAACAGGTGTATAATATATTTATATATGTATACCTAATGATTTTTCGCTATCTATCTTACAAATGCGAGCAGCCGCAAAACACGCGGTGCCAATTTTCCTTCGCGCGTACTCGCGCATACTAATTACCTGTCCGTCGCACGTGGAACTTGAGGCCGGAAGAAACGCGAAGCCACGAGAACTTGTCGCGATCTATCATCGCTACGAAAGCCACGTGGCCGCCGCGGCGTCGTCGTTAATCCTTAACGTGCGCCCTTAAGTCCGCGGATGTTGCACGAGCACATCTCTTATAAGCTAATCTTTCATTTATTTTTTTTTTCCTACAAATACAAAAAGGCAGCGCGATACAGTGAACATCGGAGTGGCAGCCGAGATGTTCTCCGTTTTACGGTAGGTTGGCGCTTGACATTCGAATTTAACTTTACTACAACGTGTATAACGCGAATATCTCGAGTATTTTATTGAAGAAGCTATTAGTACACAGAGGCAAAAAAGTAAAGTTTGTAGTTCCGATCGAAAAAAAATCTCCGAGGTTATTATATTTTATTGTATCATATTTTTATATTTAAATTTCGTGAAATATATTAAAAAATTTAGAAAAGTGTACTTAAAAAGTGTGAGAAGTGCATCGTTATGAATATTAATTGATATCGTCGAGAGAGGTTCAGACGTAAAATGGTAGCTACGAAAAAGTAATAACTACTCCCGTTGTTGCAGTCTCGCTAATAAGGGCAATGTCAGATAGAATTGGCGCACTGTAAATGTCAAGCGTGAACCCAGCTCCGGCTTACGAATCACCGGGAAAGCGGCTTCTACGATAAAGCTTTCAACCTCGAGGAGAGAAACCTCGAGGTTTCGTGAAAATAACCGTGTCGTCGGTTACGGGCGACGTGTTTCCCGGTATTCGGCTACCACCGCGATAGCAACAATTCGCGACGTGATTCGTTCGGACCTTCCGTCTCTCATCGCTTTTCCGCTCGAGCGAGTCTTATTAAACGCTTATTATATAGAAGATCTAAAGTACGTCAATAGAAGATTGTCGATACCGAGTGGTCTGTTTTCGCCACCGACCGAAGAGAGTACCTTCGATCCACGAACCCAACCAACATCGTCCCTCCCTCCTCTCTCTTCTCGTACTCACGAACATCCTCCGAGCACTACTCACGGTGCTCTTCGTCGTCCTAAATCTAATCTTATTGACCCAAAAGGAGAGTTCCCTTCGATATCGGCGTCCCTTTCGCACCGGCCGTCTCTTCAGCATGCGTTGCGTCGTTTACCATCGCGCAGCGAGATAGTTTGATTTCGATTGAAGTGCAGTTCCTATCGTAAGCGTATCATTAACACGAACGAGTCGCTTTCATGACGTTCTCACGTCAACACCTTCCCTCCTTCTCGAGAGAGTCTCCGGTTCATCTCGATTCTCTCGAGTGTCCTACGTTCCTTCGCAACCCTCTTGCTGAGATTGACGAATCTCGGCACAAAGCCGATCCTGTCCGCGTTAAACGACGGTGGAGGATGTCCTTCGGTCGTTGCTCGATGAAGCTCCAGGCAGACTCCACGCATCGAACGTTTCCCGCGCATCCATCCAGCCGACATTTTCGGGAATGTATTTCATTTCTTGACAAGTGCCCGCAGTTCCATCCCGAACGTGTCCGGAAACTGGCTTCAGAATATTGATCGTGCTTTGCGCCGTTCCTCCGTAATCTCGTCTCTTTGTCAGCAATCTCGTTGTAACGTTCGGTTGCGTTTTCCTTAAAGTTAAATCTGATTCCCACGGGCTGCTCGAGGACCTGGACCAAGTTCTAGATGGGTCGATCGAACTCTCGCGTCCATCTCGATAACGATGATGATGATAACGATGATGCCAGATTCTCTCGTTGATTCGCTTACCGATCTCGTACTGTACGTCCGAATGACGTTGCCGCACAAGTTGTTGATGATCTCTGCTGGCCCTTTGCAACTGCCGAAGCACCAGTTCTATATGTTTGAGCGCCTCGCCATTCTCGGCCATTCGTTGTGCTCGATCCGTGACCCCGGCGTGACCTCTGCTGCCCCAGCTGCCCTGCGACCTTCGTTCTACAAGTCGCTCGTATTCCGCTCTGTAACGTTCCGTGTCGTGAGCGTGACGGGTCTGGTTGTAACGACATTGACTCCGTTCCGATGCATCAACGAGACGTCGTGCGTCGCGCGTCGTCGATCTCAACGTCGCCGGGCGCGGACCGAGCAAGTAGCGGGACGTCTCGAATTCGAGGGCACGGCCGAGTTCGAAGGTGGTTTCAGTTAGGCCCGAGTATCGACGGTTCTAATTCGGATAGATCCCCTGGCCTCATACGTGCGTCGCTAACGTGCCCACCGCGGATGTGCGCTTCACCGTCGCCATGGCCCCGTTTGGACCGCCGGTAATATAATGCGCTGACAATGGAGCCTGGAAAACAAAAAGGAATGCGATATCCTGAGTCACGTTTTATCGCATTTAATCTCGGTTCTTAAATCCTACAGATACTACTTTGCTTCTAATCGTGATATGTTTTCTCCGTTACATTTAAAAAGATACACAGTTTCTTTAAATATTTAATCTTAAATCTCCCTTGCACCGAGAACGATATTTGTTAAGTTAAGATATGTATTTACATATAGATATATGTCCCCATACAGAACGAGCTTTGTTGAAATTAATCGCTTGTCATGTTCATTGAATAAAGAAGAGATTAATCACAGATTCTGATCTATAAATTCTGATTTTCTACAAACATTATGTTAATTTGTAGGCGAGAATTACATATAAATAAATAGAAATAAAATTTTTTTTTCTTTTTTTGAAAATGTCATTATTTTGTACATCTATAAAAGTTGAAGTACCATTCATATATTTTTATGATACGCGACATACATATTTAATTACACGAACTCCATAGAAACATAAAACAGATATTCCAGCTAATGTGTGTGTGTTTCCATCTATATCCATTAAACTATAAAGCCTCAAATAGTGCAAAGATTGAATTATACAGTATGAAAACATCCAGCGAGTAATATGTGAGCGGAAAAGTGGTAAAAGCTATATTTTTTCTCATTTCGGGAAATAAAAGGATTTGTGAAACTGTGTAATACGAATTTCAGCCACGTTATTATACATTTTCTACGATTCTAAAGGAAAAAATTGAAAATTTTACATTTTCGCCATAGCAACTAAGTATTACACTTTTTCAAACGTGTGACATTATTACTGGCTTACGCTATTATTTCACTCAATTGCCCGTACGCTAGATTATCAATTTTTTTTACTCCATTCGTTTGCCCCGAAATGTACACATGTATATTAATTAGCATGCCTGGTTAAGTCGGAATGTAAGTCAAGCGTAATAAATCAATATTGCGAATTTTGTCAGTTGGCAAAGAAAAAAATAAATAATTAAATATAAAAATAAAATAATTCCAAACGACAAGAAATAAATCAATTTAATTCTATCGCAATCCATGCGCATCTGTGTAATTACCGAAATCCATATATTTATATGCATCCTTTAATACCGAGCTTACATTCTCTAAAATTAAATCCAGACCGTGAATGAACCAGCCAACCCGAACCGTATCTCGAAATACAACTTACCTGATTATTAGATTTTCAATTTCTTCTCCTTTTTTTTTTTCAAAAAGAGTGAAGCTCTTTTTGCGCATCGCGTCTTACGCGATGGTATGCGATGCAGAGAGCAGGCAAAAACAATTTACCAGGCAGAAATTTACGTGCGTCGGGGAATTGGAATGGGGCCGTACGGGAAAGGATTAACGTTGCAAAATGAAAGTAGCGCGCGCGCAGTTGCAATGGCTTTGCAATATTGACAGTTTGCTCCCGATCTACCCCAAGTTGCATGAAGCGCCGCGGCACTCCGGTGTCGGCGTAACTACGTTTAGGAATTTGACATACATTTCACTATTGTACCAACCTGAGGGCCAGCGCCGTTCAAGGTATTCAAGCTATTCATTCTCATTGCCTGCGTGTACGGTGGTGGTGCCGGCGTGACTCCCGGCACGGCTGTGTGCGGCGCGTGTCGTAGCTGCTCGGCCGCTGACATTCTGTATTCGTTTGCAAGAAAGAAATATAGCGTTAGTGACGGGAAATCGGGCTTTTTCCCGGCGTTGGAATTTAAATCGCGGAAAGAGAAGAGAGCGAGAAACAAGTATGCAAACAGTAACTGAATCTGACTCCCAGCGAATTCGTCGCGGTTTCGTTTCTTGCCAGGCGTCACGAGTACATCAACGTTTTCGCTACATAAGCACCCAATGCATCGTCAAATATATTCTCACGTACACTCTGAAACTTTTAGAATGAATCTCATTTTGTAGAGTAAATTCTCACTCTTAAAAATTGAAACTTGAGTCTCTCTTTTTCATTTTTCGCTCAGTTTTTACTCCTTAAAGTGAGATTTCACTTTAAAAAATTTAGAGAATATATGTATATTCATCGTATCACTTGATTAATGATTAATAATTGACACTTTATATTTGACACTTTACAAATTTAAGTAATAAGCAAAGTTTGTTTGCAAAGGGATATTTTAAATTCTAACTGTTGCGTTCAATAATATTTATTTTATCTCGCTACGAATGATACTCATAATTATGTACGTAGATGAGAAGGGCCAGGAAAAGTCGTGCCTCTTCCCTAAATCTCTCTAAACAGGAATAAAGATAATTGCAAAAGTAACTAAAATTAAATTTCAAGGAAGTATATCTCTTCCGTCAGTCATGTTTATGATTGCGTTTCTTTGAAATACTTCTCCTGAAAAAATTTCGAAAAGGGATGATTTTAGGAGACTTCCACGTGTTGACACGTGGCTTTGTCGGCTTTTATTCTACTACATTATAACCGTGAATATCTGAACTAAAACCGTAACGAATTCACTTCTAGTTTGGGTTGTCGAACCGAGGAAACCGTCTCGTCTCGTCTTGTACTCCAGTCCGACTCGAAAGGAGTCTTGGATTCTGGGTCTGAATTGAAACAAAACACGTGAGGTTGTTGCTGTTTGCATCTTTGGTAGAGGAAGATAAATAGTGGTAAGAAAAGGCACGTATGAGCCAGATGCAGGTGGCGAAGCGTGGACTTGGTATACAGACACAATAGTGAGACACTTCGATCTTTCTTCGAGGTCATCTTCTGTGGGAGGAGTATAAAATTTTGAAAGAAGGACCGCTGAACGCGATGCGAAACAAGAATTTTAAAAGTTCATTCTGAGAAAAACAGAACGCAATGTGCAGTCGCAAACGAAATTTACGCGAAACCTTGAATATAATTTACGTTCTGTTTTTCTGAGGAATTCTCCATCGCATCTTGGTTGATTCTTTAATCATCGTATTTCCGTTTTTTAAGATAGAGCAAGCATTTCCCGAAGCTCGTACGAGGCACTGCCGTGCCTCGCTCTCATATCTAATTTAGCCGTTCGCGACGAACGCATTCCTGGCACGTACAACGTGAGATTCCCGCACACGAGGATGACAAGCGTCGCACGACGTATACGTAAACGGAACGTGATGCCACCTAAGGTATCCACAGCCGATCAATGACACGAGCCAATTATAATTAGTCCGAGGCATCGGCACGAGCTCCGAGGCTATGTCGACACTCTCAGAAATTTTGGAACTTTGATCGAGCGTGAACGAAGGTTATTTCCTTGGCTTACATGAAAGGAATTATATTACAATAAAGGTACACTGAGACTATCGCTCTTCTTGTATTATATATTGTCTCACACATCTAAGAGGCGATCATTTTTTAGAAAACTTAGGAAGAGTTTTTAGTATCGATTAATAATAAAGTAATAAATTTTTGATTTCTTTCTGGCCTGTGTTTGCACTGAAAAAAATTTACTAAATTTTAATATAAATATTTGTTTTAATATATAGTACTAATGAAATATTTATTTACAGTATATAAAATATTTATTTAATAAAAAAACTGTATTTAAATCAAATTAATGGTTCTTGTACCAAAGAAATGTATATTTAGTAAATATTTAGTTAGTGGTATAAAACAAATACTTATTAAAATTTAATAAACTCTTTTTCGGTGTGAACAAGCGACAGAGAGATCTGTCTTACCTGAGATAGGGATTGCCATATGTCGCAGAAAATCGCGGATCGATCGGCGTTGTCTGTGGAGTCGAGCTACCCAGGTTGGCCGAGCTGAGTCCGATTTTTTTCGATGATAAGATACCACTCGTGGATATCCTGCTCAAGGACTCTCGCGAAGCGCCCATGCTCTGTGTCGTTGGTGGCATATAATCGCGAGTATAGTCAACGTATGGCACGTAACCGTTGTTGTTACTGCCATCCTACAGAAACAGATGCCACGTCTCACTTTTTAATATTGAATAAATAAGACATAAATAACAATTCATACAGCACACTTTATCCGAGAGATATTTCGGGAACATTTTTAGGATGTCCCTTGGAAATCTATTACACGAAAAGAACGATTTTGCTGATGTAACAAAAAATTTAGCTAGATACAGATCTGAAAATAATTTCTTTGGACCATTAAAATAATTATGTAACACTTAAATGTTTAAGCGTTCTACATAATTATTTTGATGGTTCAACAAAATTATTTTCAAATCTATATCTAACTAAATTTTTTAATACTTTAACAAAACTGTTACTTCCGTAAGAGAGAAATATCTCTCTATAAATATTTTTTTAAAAATTTCTTTCCAAAATCTGTTCTTAAATAATTGAATCTTTTTCTTCAAATTTATTTAGGAGATCTCACAATCGTTCGTTAAAGTATCTCAAGAGTAAGTATTTTAAATCGACTTACGTTATTCTTCGGCGGGAAGGAAGGCTCAGTATAATCAGCGCTGTAACGATAACCGGATAATGGATTCGGCACTGGTCCAGCAAGCGCCAAAGCGTTTACTCCTCTAGTACTTCCTTCGCCTTCACTGTCAAGGGCTGTGACACTTTCCGCGTTGCTGACACTGGATCCCGCTCTGATGTCCGCTTTGACATCCGAGAGGTTGCTGCTCCTATCGCTTTCTCTGTATCGATCGGCATTAGAATCCGTTTCCTCTACATGAATCGGCAACGAGGTTGAACAAATATCTTGAAAAATTTAATAATTAAATTGGTATAACATTTGTTACTTTAACCCCTTCAGAATCAGAATAAATTGTAATATAATCATCAAATTTGAAGATATTATCCGTTGAAATTATTTAATTCTATCAACACAATCAAAATTTTGACAAATCAATTGTTTACTACTTATTAAAATACATTTGAATTGAATAAAAAAGATTTTTTAACTTGGTTTCGTTAAAATCAGATCTAAAGGGATTAACCACTCAGTTTTTTTTGTAACATTCTGTAGATACAATATTTTGTATGTATCTGTATTAACGTCACAATTACTTACGCAAATCAGTCTCTTGATTCTGCGCCGTACGCGGTCGTGGCTGCTTAATACGATCGCGACATTGTAGAATGAGTATGACTATTATGCCAATTAGGATCACGCAGACAACCAGCCCGGCGATGATCAAGATCAGTTGCCAATCGACTGGAATCAACGCTAAGCGTCATGTCTGGTTAAAATCTCGTTTACCATATGAAGAAGAGCGAGGCGCGTTAATTAATATACGCATCGCCGCTTGAAAAGTGGCACAAGTCAATAACATCGAATTCCAGACCTTTCGCTTGAATAACAGTAATATATAAATCTTCAACGTGTATCTTTTTTGCTATACTTTCGCGTAGATTAAGCGTAAGCTATTTACCGTTGTAATAAATTCGATAGTCATGATAGTTTATCAACTGTGCCACTTTTTATGGAAGTTTTTACACTCCTATGTTTCCCTTTCTTAGAATTAAGTCGCGGAATGTAATAGCAATTACGTAGCGATTCGAAAAGAGATTATAACGTTTGATAGACATTAATAGTGAGTCATTTGTCGAAGGTAATTATTTGATCGTGAGTAGCGGTTAAAGTAGTTTGCAAATCATTAACTGAAAAGCTATGAGCGCAAATGAGCTGATCCAGAATCTCTCTGATCTTTTAGAAGCATTGAATGGTAATGAAGCTTTCCGTCACGGACATATTACTTTTACAAATTGTGATTTTTCCGGAACATCGTAAAAGTCTCGGTACAAAAGAATTGAAATTATAATATAAAAAGATATCCCGTTGACTTCTGCTCAAAAAGCTTACAGATTATGAGGAGCTATATTGTGAAACAATGTCAATTCCGAAAAGTGGAAATACACATCATTTTCTTGAGTAAACAGTGGTTAAAAATGTTTTGAATAAACACGATGATATATATTCAACCAGATATTTAGATAGGTATCTTATTTCCTTGCTTTTATTTAAATGTACGCAAAATATCTACGTATATCATCGGTGTTATCTCGGTGAATACGTGCGGTAAGAGACTCTGGCAATATTTCAACTCCCTAATCGTTCTTAAACTACTTTACACAGTTTCGATCTTCTTGGAAAAAGCGAACCGATTTATAACACACTGTCTATGTCCATTAGACCTACATCTGTTTCCATGAATTTGATGTATAATCAAAGAGAAAAATTACGTAGTTTCCATTACATCAACAATGAAACGCTTATAACGTTAGAATAATAAAACTATATAAATTTCTAATATTGTCGTAATTACCGTAATAAGTTACCATAATAGATCTATATTATGATATCAAAACGATAAAACTACGTAACTTTTTAATAAATTTTTTATACAATATATCTATATTATTATAAAAAATTTAGATTATATGAGTTACTAAAAATATTTAAAGACTCTTTCTCAACAAAAATATTGAAATTATTAAAATAAAAGATATTTTGTTCTCTTACGCGAGAAAGTTTTTGAGAGAAACTTTTCTTTCACATTTAGAAATGGCTATTTACGAATGGCTACTATAAAACAAATGTGTATACCTTATGTACACATATGAGCATATAATATATTCGCGTCGAGTTACAATTATTATAGTTCATATTGTTTGCTTCTCAAGAGCAAACATGGCTTCTCATAATCGTTAATATCGCAATTGTAAAATTAGAACTTTCTCGTTTGTAACAACACCTTTAATATATCCTTCTTTTGTTTTAACGATTACTTGGTGAGAGACAATACGGGCGTGAATTACACATTCGTCCTTCAAGTATATATGTCTAAAATTACATGTTAACGACGCGGTACTCTTTCATTACGAGATGGTCTTATAACGAAACGTAGCGTTTCGATCAATGCCATTATTTCTTGTCCTAGAAATACACACCCATTATTGTTACCGCGATTAGAGAAGAAAATAATTCCCGCTAAATACAAACTAACAATATTGTTATAAATAATATTATAATTTCCCACTCAACATTATACATATAACATAATATAACACGTGTTGTCCATAACATATTATTGAGTAGGGAATTATAATATTGATATAATGTTATTATTAGTTTAGCGGGTTTAATCTTAATGGAATAATCTCATTTTTATTGAATATTTTGATATTTTGATTAAATATTATAAGCTCGATATTTGATTGAATATTATAAGCTCGCCTGATTCGATCTTTTAATTTAATTTTATTTGAGTCATTTTAACCCCGTCGATAATATGAATTTTATTTCCTTCCGTCAGCAATAGAAGTCTTCGGGAAATCCGATAGTAAATATTCCTTGTTAAAACTTTGACACATATCAGAATTCTTTTAGATTTTTATATAATTTGGAATAATTAAATTCATTGCATTTTTCGAAGATTCCTATTTAAAGTAAATTTTCTATTATTCCAAATTATATAAAAATCTAAAAAAATTCTGATATACAAAGATTTACCAAGAAACTTTTACTATCTGAAATCAGATTGTATTTTACTTATTTTACAGATTTAAATTTATCTATCAAGAAATTTACCAAAATTTATAATCAAAATATTGATGATGTCCTTAAAGACCACAGTTGCTGGCGAAGGGTTAAAAATATTAATGTCACAGTCTTTTTGCGAAATTAGCCCTTTTGCAAAAAAGTCTAGCCTGCAAAACGGCGAGTAGTCTGCTTTTGTCTTTTTCTAAAAAGACCTGTTAGTCGACGATTAATATATGTAAGATAAAAATTTGTAAAAAATTTATAATTTATAATTTTCACTTTGCAAGCTATACATAACCTTTCAGGAAAGTCAGAATAGAGGACATGTTAAAAATACGCCAATAACAGTTAATGCTTTCTGTCTAAGTGTCTTTGCTCTCTGATGAATGCGCTTTAAAAGAGAAAATACAACGTGTTGTGCCCATGTAAAGGACAGTTTTACGCCGTCCCGGCAGTGTTAATATCCTTTCGGCATTTTAGCAAAACACCGCATGAAATTAGCCATGATGACGTGTCGAATTTTGCTAATCACCGGCCGGTAGATGGTACGCGCGCCTCCCGAGTGCATGTCGAATTGCAATCGCCGGCGTTTTGCGATCCTCTCGTCTTTTTATCCATTCCTGAGTGAAGGTGAATTCAGCGAAATGAGTATCGGGAATGTCGAGTCGAGCGATATAAAAATCATCTATTATTCGGCCCATGTAATTGCGATTAACATGTCTTGCGATCGGCGCCCGTCACTTTGCGCTCGATCAGTTAGAAAATTTTATACGAAGTTAGCCGCGGTCATGTGATCAAATTTTCCTAATCACCTACGGCAGTACGTGTCGCGCGCTTCGCAGTGAATGTCGGTGCATGTCGGATCGCAATCGTCGCGTATCTTCGCGTCTTTTTATTCCAATCCCATTAAATCCTACGTACATATAAACGAGTGTTGGGGATACGGGTAATTCGATACGGGTGATCGTCACGATGTATTAACTGGCTTGCATGATCGCGATTAATCAGATTAATGTTTCTCGAGCCTCGACATTGGCGGTCGTCTCATCGGAAAATTTTCCAGAGCGCGCGAAGTTAGCCGCGAGTCGCGTTACCAAATTTTTTTAACCGCCTAGTACGGCATTACGTGTCGCGCGCTCCTCAGTGAAGCATGTCGGATCGCAATCGTCGCGTATCCTCACGTCTTTTTACTCGTCTTGGATAAACCCTGTGTGTAACCAAGTGTCTAGAATAGTGAATTCAAAACAGATGATTGTCACGATGTGTTAATACTGTTAACTGGGTTAACTCGTACGATCGCGATTAATGTCTCTCGAGCCTCGAAATCGGCGGCCGTCTCATCGGAAAATTTTCCGAAGCGCGCGAAGTTAGTCGCGTTACTAAATTTTTTTAACCGCCTAGTAACGGCATTACGTGTCGCGCGTTCTTCGGGACATGGCGGATCGCAATTGCTGCGGTTTCTCACGCCTTTTTACCGGATAAGCTCCAATAAATTCTGCGTACAGCGAGTGTCGGTGATACTGAATCTAGTGACGAGCAATCGTGTGTTAATTGACCAGTGCGATCGTGATTAACACGCCACTCGGGACTCGAAATCGGCAGTCCGTCTGGAATTTTTACGGAACGCGTGAAGTTAGCTGCGGTCACGTAACTGAATTTCACTCAACGGCCGGTCAGTACGTGTTGCGACGCAACGCGACGCGACGCGACGCGGGCAGGATTCGTCGACAAAATCCATCCGTTTCCCATATTTCGTTCATCTGCGTTGCGAGTGTCATTTCTCCGTTTCCCGGAACATCGAAAAGCATCGAAGGAAACGTCGAGAAACCTCCACCGTGGATCAATGGAGACGGACGATTCCGCGCTCGTCTAGAATATTTGGATAACGGCCGGCATCGTGCTCGCCATGTTTGCTCGCGTCGCGCGTCTTCCCGGAATCGGTGGTGTTGCCACTTCTCGGAATTTCGCGTCGCGCGAAAACATTCGATCGAAAATTGAAAACAAGTCCGGAAGCGCCGTTTCGTTATATCGGGTGATAAATCAGTCATATATCATTAATAATTTAATTTAGCGATCGATAACGGGAGAATCCATAAGTATATTATTATATCCGTGAGTGTAATTTCGGAATACATCGAGAGATCGTCATCAGTTTCGATCGAGAGAAGCCGCAGTGATTGTGAGTATATAAAAGATGAAGAGATTTGTGTATCTTGCAATGAGATGATTTATAAAAGCGAGCATTAATGAGCGTTAAAAATGAAATTTATTAAATATTGACCAATGGAAATTGTCTAAATATTGACACATACACACCAATGGAAATTTACTAATATTCATCAATATAACTTTCATCTCGTTTTAAGATATACAACTCTCTCCTATTTTTCATTCCTGCACTAGAATTTTTTTTGTCGCTTTCATCAGACATCAAACGTAAATGTATCTATTTCATTTTGCGTTCTAAAAATGTCCAGCTATAGAAAATAGACGATAGAATTTAAATTTAATTCAGATGACACAAACACACATAAATTTTTTCATCTGGAAATTAGATCGTGGTATCGTATGTATTTTGAATTTTGATTTGAAATTGAAGTAACGTCCAAATTGCTTCATTTTTTAATCAACAGAAATAGCTCGATTTTTTGGTATTTTTAACTTGCCATATTAACTTTATAAACTTATTATCGTTGACTTACTTTCTCTCTTTAATCTCAGCTTGCATATTAAAAACTAGGCCATAAATGGCTCGAAAAATACTGGAAAATCGAGCTATTTTTCATCGATAAAAAAATGTGACGTAATGGACCAGTTTGAACATCGGATTAGATTTCAATGAAATACATACAAGAATATCATGATCTAATCTCTGGATCAAACATCAAATTTTGTTTTGTGTGCTTGTGTAATAAATACATTTAGCGCATTTGGTCTTGCATTGACTAAAAATAAAATTACTTTAGAGGAAGAATATTAATGTATATAATAAAATTTCTTCAGTTTTAAATAAATAAAATTTTATCAAACAGAATTGTGTGAGGATACAAAAAGAAAAATTTAAGTTTTAAATTAATTTAATTTCAGATTTCAAAAAATAGTTTTCTAATTTTAGGAAAAATCAATGTTTCAATTAATCATTAGAAAAGCATCAATCGAAACTGAGATTGTCACTGTGATCATGAGTATACGAAGATTTAAATTTAATTCAAATAATTGATATATTTAATGCATTTGGTGATACACCTAAACTAAAAATAAAATTACTTTAGAAGAAAAACACAGATGTACATAAATAATTTTAATTATAAATTAAAAAGGATTTTACTAAATAGAATATGTAGATTAAGATGAAGAGAGTAGCAAAATTTAATTTCTTAGTTAATTTTAGATTAAAAGAATTAAATATTTTCTAATTTTAGATACAACATCGATGTTTTAATTAATCTCGGATTGAAGTGTATCGAAAAACACATCAAGAGATCGTCGCCAGTTTTATTCAAAGAAGACCGAGATCGTCGCTGTGATGGTGAGTATATAAAACTTCAATTTAACACAGAAAATATTATTAATACATTTTGCACATTTGACGAAATATTAATATTAAAAATAAAAATGCTTTAAAGGAAGCATTTGATGTATATACATTATTTTTCAGTTAAAAAAGAAATCTTGTTAAGTAAATTGTAAAGATGTAAGGAAGCAAAATTTAATTTTTTAATTAATTTTACATTAAAAAGATTAAAGATCTTCTTTTAAGTAAAATTGGAATTTGAATCAAAATTTTATGCGATTGCGTAAAAGATTTTATTCTGGAAAATATGATCACTAAGACCTAGTTGCACCAACGTTACTTTGATTTTAAGCGAAATTTAAAACTTTCTATCTCGTTTTAAAACCGAAAAGAGATAGAGACAAAGAAAGTTTTAAGTCTTGCTTAAAATTAACGTTGGTGCAACCGGGCCTTGATTCACTCAATATTGATATTTTCAAATTGTAAAAGAAGACACGATGTTTATTTCATAAATACTTAATAAAATATTGAATTTAATTAGCTTTTTAAATAATATTGAACTATAGTATCGTATAAAATTACATAACAAATATTTAAATATTTAATAAAAAAGAGAGAAAAAGAGAAAAATTCACTTTGTGATTATTGATAAATTATTTAATCAGCTTTCAAAAAAATATTGAATTATAGTATCGTAGAAAATTATATATATATATATATATCGGTATTTAGCAAAAATATTAAAATTAAAACTTTATGGAGACTAAGGAAGGGAAAATCATTTTACCATTTTTGGCAATCCTTTGCTAAATGAATCTATTATCCAACAATATGTACGTTTGAATTCGCAAGATGTTCAAAAGCTTATCTAGAGATGAGATGCGATCAGGCGATAGTAAGAGAGTAATCTGTCAGATATCAAACACTTACTGTGTGCTGTCAGTTTGATGATGACAGAATCCGTGCCGAAGCTGTTCGTAACCGTGCAGTTGTAATCCCCAAAGTACGTCGATATGGGATCCAGTAGGGTGACAGTGCTGACTACCCTCTCGGCCGCGTATTCCTCTTGCACGTAGAACGGCGTATTGTTCGACGTGAAATTGAGCTCGCGACCGGCGAAGCTCCATACCACCGATTCCGCTTTTGGCACGGATATCGCGGTGCACTTAACCTGGGAAGCAAATCGGGGAAAAACGCCGGTGAAATAAAAAAATTGCGGTTAAGCGCGAGTCCCATTCCACCCTTCATCGGCGACCCCGGTCTTTCACCTTCGTCAACTGGGGTGACCCGCGCTCTTCGGTCTCCTCTAAAAGTGTTTCAAGCATCAGCAGAGAGAAAAATGTGGGAATGGCATCGCGCGATCATCGTGAACTCCTGTGTCAGCGTGAAGATACGTATATAGAATGCTGGCGAAACGCTTGGACGAGCTTTGGATGCCAGTTCATTCTCAGTTGAAATACGAGACAAAAATTCGTATCGACATATGTCCGCAAATGTCTACACCTTTTTCAACGAAGATTGAAATCGATATAATTTTAATTGAAATGAGTTTTGGATAAATGTTTATCTTGTGTTTATTATTACGTCGGTTTTGTGCATATTGCTTAATCATAACTTCTCAAGTACACCAAGTCATGATGACGTCAAAGTGATCTCAAAATGATTATTAAAAGTCATTTTTATCAGTCACGATCCATATTGATATCATTTTGATGTTATCGTAATCTGTTGTTCTACTTGAGCTATCGTATCAACAAAAGTACTTATAAAAATGCATTTCAGGTCGGATGTTGATACGGACTTTTCTCCTCGTTTTGATGTGAAAATGTTTATCGAGACTATTTGGAACACCCCGTACGTTGATCGCCTTAGCAGACTCTCAAGCGTATTTTCACGCCGCGGATGAAGCTAAATTATCCAGAGTAAATTATACTGAGTGCTTCCTGATAACTGCCGTCCCCAACTTAAAAGATCTTTCCAGTAGGAGGGATACTTCCATGTAATAATAATTCATAATATACATGCGCGGGACGTCCGGCACAACGGCACTCAAGAAAATTACGCGCTGGGTCCTGCGTACCTTTGCGAATGATAGTCGCACTGAGCATGATACTTAACCGACCGATAGCGGATCAAAGAACATTGTCCTATCAATGTATATGTGTACCTTGACCACTCCTTCGTCAGGCACATATTGGATCCTTTGCGACACTATGCTGGGCGGCGCGCGAATGTAGATGTTGGCATGGCCAGTTAATTCCGGAAAGCCGTGCACACGGGCCTTGCAGTAGTAACGGCCGGCAGTGTCGGAGCTCACAACGACGCTTATGTTCGGACTGTTGGCGACCATTCGGTCCGAATCCTCGTGGTACCACTCGATCTCGGCCATTGGATTCCCGTCTACGTCGCACTGCAGGATCTCCGTGGCGCCATAATGTGTTTCCACGGAGAGCGGCGGGTGCCGAAACTGCGGGCCGTCTGAGAAAATTCAATTTTAACCCCCTTCCAGGTCAGCTTTCGCACGAAAATGAACTCGTGGGGGGTGGGAGAGGAAAAATGTTACTTCCTTATTGCCGCGCGTCTATTCCGGCGTGGCTTATTTCGAGAGCGCGTTTCCGCGTCGTGGCTCTATATTTTATATCGTTACCGCGATTACTCCTTTAACACGTCTATAAGGTGTACCGGCTTTACGGTAAAACGAAATTCTCTCTTAACGTGGTCTCGAGCAGTGCGCGTACAAAACGCGTAACGCTCTATTTTATATCTTTGCGCGATAGTATTTTCAGACTACTGCGTTGAAACTATCATTTTTTTTCTCACACAAAATGAACGTTGGAATCTTCGCGTGATCGCGGAATTTAAGCATCGAAGAAAAAGTCCATGTTAAAACACATGATAGTTTCTAAGAAACTATTGACCTCCACTGTTATTTTTCCTACGGAAATGTTTTCTTTTTGCTTACATCTTATATCCAGGGTTTGGCTCTCCTCGCTTTTACCGACTTCATTCGAAACCTCGCACTTTACGGTCGCGTCGTGCAACTCACGGGTAGCATTGTGAATAATCATCTCCGTGGTGTAGTCTCCGATCACCTTTTTTTTGTTGATAAACCACCTGGAAAAGAAAAGCGAAATAAACGTCATTTAAAGAGGACTAAAATAGCATCTCTCCTCTTTATCCTCTATAATTATTTGACCATTGACGGGTGTAATAAGTCGACGTGGATCAAAAACTCACGGATTATCAGGCGTTTTTCACAGATACACATACACACACACACACAAATCACGTTTTCTTCTTCTATCGTTCTATAACTTTCTAGCGTCGCCATCTCCCGCTCCGGATCAATACGACTTTTTAATAACACGATGCATTTAAACGATTACTTCTGCGACTCAATGCCATACCCGTTTTTTCGCTGATCTCGCGTTATATATGCGAGATATCTCTAAATTATGCAAGATGTGCACGTATTTTTTAATTAAATTTGATTTTTTTTTTAACTGAATACTTTTCTCTTAACACTTGATAAACATTTCGTTAATTAGATCTCAAGCTAAAAGTCCTAGTTAATTAAAAATTAAATGAAAAATTATCTTAACGTTTATTTGTCTCTCAAATTTAATTTCATTTTCGATCGTTTTTATAATTGAAAAATGATTAATTTCTCAATATTTACAATGTAGAGAGAAGTCGATTTTAAATTAATCAACGAGCACGGTAAATTTGGTTCGGTTGACATTTTACACGTACTTTATGACGTTTCTTTATCGCGAGCTATTCTTGCCACTCGACTTTTGCCAACTGAGGCATCTTCACGAAGGATCTGAGCGATTTATCTCGAGCATCGTTTGGCCGCACAATCGAGGAAAAGAGCCTCAGCGTCGTCGTTTCGAATGGTAATAAACGGGAGAGGGCAGGCTGCGCTTTTCACAGCGACGAAACGGCCTTCGCGTACAATCAGGGAGAAGAAGAAAGAGTGAGTGAGAGAAGAACCGAATCGAACCGGAACGACGACTTACCAAGCTCGTGTGTCTCTAGGCAAGAGAGACCCATCACCCTTCGCCACCCTCTGCTAACCCCCTCCTTTCTCGCGCTCTTCACCTCTCGCATTGCAATCGATTTTATCGGAGCCGTAGAGCCGTCCGACAGACAATTTACCTCGCAAAGATGCCGGCAAAAGCGCTGTGCAACGTACATTCGCGCGAATACCGTGCCATAACGACTCGATAAATATTGAAATGTCTGTAGGTCATCTCGTATCTTCCGGCAAAGTTCAACTCTTTCGCGTACACGCATCTATAGTGTTTGCGGAAGACACGATCTAACTTTAGGAAGATATTTTACTTCGCAGCGAGATTGAAAGAAGTTTTATGATTCCAGCAATACCTTTCTATCTCGAGTTGTAATACGTTATATGTATTTGTCATCAGAGGAGGTTATTTCTCATTTCTAGCGCGAGATAGGAAAAATAAGTCTTTCTCGAAGAGTTTATGCGCTCCGATTTTAAGATTTATTTTCTAATTTTCTAATATTAATTGCTTTCTTCATAAATGTAATAATTTGGGTAGAGCAGGAAATTCAACTACACGATGATAAGAATATATTTTTCGTATCATTCTATTTTCTGTAACTCGAGAATTTATCAAAGCGATTGTGATCACGGAAATGAAATAACGCAAATTTAATTAGTATCCGAAATTAATTAACCCAACGAGTTAAGTTATCTCTTATCTGAGTTTCCTACATTTCCTTGAATATTATACGATCCTTTCTCTGCTGTAATGAGAGATCATTTAAAAACTGATACGATAGGAGATTTTGTTACTTTTGTCATCTCGTTACTTAACGCCGCGCGAGAACACGGAAAATCATGTCGCCGGTCTCGTCGCTTCCTCAGTTTTCACTTGCATTCGGATCTTTTTTTTACGAATAGTGGCGCGACGACGACCGTTGTGAAAGCTATAAAAAAGCTGCGGAAGCTATAAAAGCTGTTAAAGCGACTGGTAACTAACGTTCGTTATCGTCAATACAATGTGGTTCTCTCGCTGCTCTTTACTCGCTTCTCTGTCTATCCTACTGTCCGTGAAGTCCCATAAGCGGATCAAGTTTCTTTTTTTCCACGGAGCTTTAACGCACACACACACACACACACACACACACACACACACGCATCACCTACGCCTGGAGAAAGTCCGTCGTGACAAAAAGGAAAAGAAAACGATTTTGAGCTTTTGTATCCGTGTAAAAGCTTTCCGTTCAGTTTATGTACGGAAAAAGAGCCGCAATTTAAATCTCAGTCGCAAAAAATCGTTGTAAATCGAAATCCTTTTGTTTCTACCTTTGATTATATATGAAGTTAATTTAAACTTGCGCAGCGAAACGCAGCAGCGATATAAAAGAGCGTGGAGCACCGTATACAGCGTACGTTGTACGTCAATACAATTCACGTTAAACGATCGAAAGCCTCGTCTAAAAAATATAAAAAAAAAAAGGGACTTGATTTTACAAATTGCAGTAATGTTTTTTTTATATATGCAATCTGCGCTTTCTCGGGGGGTGATATTTTCGTCGAGCCGATTTAATTCGAGCGACCATCCGATAATCTCGTAAATTAATACAGCGCGTCATCCAGGGCGAGCAGTTTTTTTTTTTTTTTCCCCGGCGGGATGTTGCGTAACGAATAATTTAAAAGCAATCAAAGCGGGCCCGCTAGGCGAAACCCGCAAACGCGCTCCACGTTAACACGTGCGCGCGCAACACCGTCCTGAATTTGACATTGTCCTCTTTGTAGAGACGGATATCGATCATCCACCTTCTCTTTGTCGCTCGCAGCCAATGTACGAACAACGCGACTCACGTTTTGCTTACGCGCCCTCGCGTGCTCGCTGCGCCGACGGCGTCGCTCACCTGTAGCGACACGATATCGTGAGAAACTATCGATATTTCGGAAACTTTAAGCAGCTTAAGGGAACCGATCGCTTTAAGGAAAGGAAGCTGATATGAGTTGAATCGCCTATGTACGTCATATTTTATTTGTGCATGCAGAAAGGGAAGTTTCAGTTTCGATCGAAGCCACTTTCTGACAAATATTTTCCCAGCAAACACCCGAAAGTTTGGAAAAATATTTCAGACAAGAATTAAAACGGAGCATTTGGTATATATTTTATCGACCGATCACGATGATTTTTAACATGTAGAAAAATTTAATCGTGCATTATTCGTCATCTTCTGTCTCCTCCTGTCATCAATATTTCACTTACTGTATGCTAATTATAGGTACACAGAGAATAACTGTTAAGTAACTATTTTGAAACTCGTGCTCAACTATATTGACTTTATTGAATAACTCGGCGACCTGATTTAGAGTAAAGTTCAAATTACCGTTAATCCGCGTGGAGAGAAGTCTTATTCTTCTGTTTTTAATAAATAATAATTAATTTTATGTGCGCACTTTTTATCAGCTCCGTACGTTTTAGAATAAAATACAGTTTTTATGATCTCTCTGAAAGCTGACATAACTACATTAATTGTTCTATAATATTTTAATGAAGAATCGGATATTTAAATCTCCTCTCTTCCAATATTAATGGAAATATCGTCGATATCTGTCAGTTTTTTTCTACTCACCTGTATTCTACATCAGGTGGATTGGCCTCGGCGCAACACTTGAACCTAAGCTCGGAACCTTCGACGATGCGATCGATCTTCGAGAGGGACACCTTTGGTGCGTAACGTACCTGAAAACAAAATGCGTGAATTGCCTTTCTCCATTTTCTAAGCTTTTCCCATCACGCAGAAATCGAACCGTTCAATGTTACCGTCGCGCTTTCGTACCGAGCTGTGTTACGTGCGTAGTCCGGAATAATAATGATGCATATCCATTACTGCACGTTTGAAATTTTCGAAGCGTTCGTTATATATTTCACAAGGGAAATAGGAGATATATCCCGTAGTATATTACTCACGCTCGATACACTTTCAGAATTGAATGAAATTTTATCTGTTCAAATTTTGTCCGAAACCTTTTAGGGCCGTATATTTATCATGTTATTTGAAACTCTATCCTTTTTAAGGCTATAATTTTTTTGCACAATTTAAAAATTAATAACGAGGCATTTGTTGCATTACGTTGCATTTGTTTCCTCGATGCACTATGCTTCCTTTGACCATATCTGATTGTTTTGTTCAAATAATATAAATTTCCTTCTACTGAAAATATTAACGATTAATACTTTTATGAGCATAAACTTGAAAAATTGCCATTAGTAATACAGCTTATTCTGCATTAAACTTCGAATACGTTTAAACAGAATTTTAGTATTTAAAGATTTTAATATTTAAATATTAAATTTAATAGATATTAAAAGATTTATTTTTGATATTAATATTATATTGGGATTTATTCGATATAAAAACGTTATATAATTTAAAAGAAGAAGTTAATAACACAGATATTTTAGTAGAAATCTACTCTGAATCAAGAAGAAAAATTTGTCATTATGTAATAAAGATAAAATATTCTCTCTATATATCAAAACTTAAATTTTTCTTCATTTTTGTCGACACGTGCGTGGATGATAAAAAAGAAATCGCATCGAAGAAATAGGACTTTGCTCGAACTCACTTGCGTAAGAATTGCTTCCAATTAGGACACGATATTAACGTCGAACTTATATATTAGGAGTCGTGAAAAGCGCGGGTAATATATCTGGCGCCAGTATAAAAGAGTTAAGTAATAACTCGTAAAAATTTTCTCTGCAGGTCGGGCAGTCGGTGTGTTCGCAATATCGCGCCATCTCCATCCTCGTTCTCGTCCTCGTTCTCGTCCTCATCGTCGTCGTCGTCGTCGTCGTCGTCACAAATTCGAATGTTCTGCCCGGGTAAAAATCTCTGCGAGTTCGCTTCGTTGCCCTTTTCCATGAAACTATTTGTTCCCTTTGCCACTTCGGATAATGGAGTCTACGTCTCCGAAGAAAAGAGAGCGGAAGTAGTACTCGCCGGAGAACGCGCCAAAGTACTCGCGCGCGTTCGCAGCACGAAAGTTGCGCCAGCGGATGGCGATTACCGCGCGCTAACCGCTTCTCAAGACACGACGTTAATTATTATACGTCGCCTCGTTACCCTTGTTACCCTCTTCTCTACCCTCGTCCCGGGCCCTGCTTTTGCGCGACTCGCGTTAATTTCTTCCTCCGGTCAGCGAGTAAAAAGAACGCGCGAGCGTAAAAGGCCAGTGATTTTATTTCCCTTTAAACGAGATTTCTATCTTCCCCCGCTTCCCATTTTCTTTTATTTTTCTTCGATTTCTCGCCGTCTTGCTGACACGGTTCACAGACTTATTTCATGATATTATATCCTATGTGTTTCCTATGTGTTTGAACTGGTTCAAATTCTTATCGGAATCGTATAGTGCGCACTAAGACTGGGGCCCAATTATTTTCTACGTACCTCGACGCGAAGTTTGGCGCTTTGCGGCGAACGATCCGCCATATTTTGACTTTGGCACGTGAAAGTCGTGTTGTCGTGATCCTTTCGCGGCATCACTCTCAGGACGGACTTTACAGTAATCAGCGGACCGTTATCGTACGCTTCCTTCGTGGTTTTGATGCCATGGCGTAGCACGTTGCCCAGTCCATCGATCCACGTGATCTGCAAGAAACGTTACAGTTAAAAATAGCATCGCTCGAGAAAACACCCGCGTCAGGGAATTGACCCGTGACCGGAATTCTTATGCTTTTATTACCATAATGTTGCCCGTGGGACTTAAAAACTTAAGGTTTTATATATATATATATACACTTAAAAGCTACAGTCATCTTTTAGAGAAACATTCCAATAAAAATGCAAGTTTTCAATATTATTCATTGTAATATATTACGATACATCTTAAATAATTATTTGGAATATTATGGATGAATTAAAATGTGGAACGGATTAAATGGAAATTAAATGGAAAATCAATTTAATTTGAGATATTAATTTCTTCAGCTTCAGTTGAAGTATGACTGTGTGTTTCGAGTCCAGCAAACTTTATTGGCGCGTAGTCTGTGAAACTGAAATAATATATTTGCATTTAGTATTATTAAGCATTAAAAGAATTGATCGCTTTGATCGAAAGTAAAATTATTTCTATTAATTAATTTATTTAGAATAATAAATTTTCTTTAACGTATTCCGATGAAAGTAGTTGGAAAATTTCGAAAATTTAAGCAATATCAGCTTTCGTGAATTCCACAAACTGTATTCAAAATTTTCACGATGTTGTTCATGGATAAAAACCGATAGCCTCGGAATTGTTGAGAGGGATGCGATTTGCAACGATCAATTAATGAAGTTGCGAAACGAATTTCCGTGCATAATGCCGTAACATGATTGTTCTGCCGGACCTGTTCAAACACAATTGCGCACGTATGTGCGTGCGTGTCGCGGAAATCAAGCTTATCGGCTCTAATTAGACACCTCATGCGAGAGTTCCTGCTGTTTGTTATCGATATGAGATCTCCGGGCTGCAAGTGCCGCAGCGTCCTTCCGCGTTCGCTGTGTTATAGGGATCACTAGAATAATCGTATTCCCATTTCCCATAGAGTGTCGCCATTATCTACGGTATTGTCCTGTATCTCACGATTTATGTACTCTTCGCACGATTTTTACCGCATAAACATATTATTGCAATTTCATGCGAGCCAACAGATATCTATCGGATACAGGTATTTTGTTTTTCAAAGCGTTTCGCGATTACTCCGATAATTCTGTTTTTTTTTTGCTGATTAATCAGCAACATGCAATCTAATGTAATATTTATTAATTAAATTCATACAAATATATTAATATTTGCAATCTTACATCACTTTTATATCTAGGTATAATAAAAATAAGAGGATATATTAAGATACTTAATTAAAATATCTGGTACAAAATGTCAGAAATAATTATACATTGAGTTATACATTCTTTAAATTCTTAAAAAAAAGTCATCATTATTATTTCTCAGAAAAAATATTCCAAGTATCTATAATAATACTTGCGAGTATGTAATATTTTGCAAGATAAAAAATGTTACGACATTAGTTGGTTCTATTTTTCTTAAGTTTGAATATGCGATGCTATTGTCAATTTTCTACGCACAATAGCATAATGGTAAAATCATAGTATATCGAATAATAGCGCGTGATACAAGACGATTTCATAAATATGTATGGAGATCTTTTTAAATGTGAGAAATATCGGAAATCGACGATTCTACGATTTACGAGCTTGCCTTCTTTCATGCAATCAGCGCTGAATCGAATATGCTTTCCGTTGACGCCTTCTTGTAAAGCAGGTTCGTTTAGTCGCTTTTCTAACTGTGGCCTCCGCAGGAAATCGATCTCGTCCGCTCTAATTAGGAGTTCTGCGGTCTCGCGGTGCAGTACCATTTACTATTGTGTCACGAGTGCGAATGAAATTGCCGTGCAAAGTGCATTTGCCTAAAGGAGCGAAAAATCGGAGCATTCGGACATTTTTATCCTTTCTCTTAAAAATTTCTCGTAAAATATATAGCCTCATAAAACTCATAATATAATTAACTTTCATGAAACGCGTTGCTTTTAAAGGCAGAATCCGTAATTTCCGAAAAAACTGAAGCGTTTAAAGACTTAAAAATAGAAATGGATTTAAAAAGTTGTGTTAATGTCTGTAACAGTATATGCGCTCCACGAAAAAGTATCATTTGTCGCAAAATCATGATTACGACGTAATCCCGTTTTTATTTCAAATCTTTATTTTATATTTCAATAATAAACAGAAGCTCCAGAGCTAATCTCCATCGAACGTTCATCCCACTTTCCCGCTCGCTTAATCATCCGATATTCAGTTTTTACATTTTCACGGTATTAAAGCGTGCATTTCGCATTTTCTGGTTGAGAATGGCAGAAATACACGCGCAGCTGGTTGCCCTCCGGGCTAGAAATTTCGAGGCGCGCGCGTCCAGCTTTATTACGAAGCATATTGAGAATCGTATCAGGATATCCCGTAGCGGTTTTCTCTGGTAAGATGAATAGATTCACAACTAATAATTTCCCGTGGGCATCCACGCGTCCTCCCCTCCATCCCGTCACCCCCGCATGGACCATTCGCACGATGGACAATAGCTCTGAAAGTGGAGTTACGGGATGTAGAATAAGCGGTGCGGCCGGGTGAAGAGGAGGTGTTAGTAGTGGTATTAGTAGTAGTAATAGTAGAGAGAGAGAGAGAGAGAGAGAGAGAGGATGCTAAAGAAAGGCGGAGGCAGGGATAGGAATTGCATGAGTAAATGCCCTATTCCGTTGTTGGAGCTGTTTAATTACTAGTTATCAGTTGAAAAGCAAACGGGAGGAACGCGCGAGAGAGGGTATTCGCGCGACAGCGGATCCAGGAAAGAAGAGAGACGCAAAATCGGATTATGGCGAGAGCTGCGAAGCATTCGACTGTGGTGACTCTGAATTTCTAGCAGAATTGCACTAGTCCTTTCTCTCTCTCTCTCTCACTTGCTTGCTTTTTCTCTCCTTTTTTTCTTCCGTGCGATTCGCCTAATGAAGGCTGATAAGGCCGCGATAGATTCAGCAATATCGGCAGCGACTTAGAGCGTCGCCCGACCGAGCATCTCAGAGGAAACGAGATGGCTTGTACATTAAGTCGTAAAATCGAGAGATCTGCATTTATTAAATGTTTCCTTCGATTTTATCACGCGAACAGACTCCCGAGATTTCTCAAGCTGAATTAATCGCAACAATTTGACAAATTATTGTTGTTCGCTAGATAATTTAAATGTTAATACGAATATAAATATATTTTGTACATTTTCTGAATGCAGTATGAATAGAGAACAATAATACATTTGGTACTCTAAAAGCAATATTAAAATCCTGCCTTGAGGAAACTTGCGGTTCTCGCGAGTTTTGACGGCAATGCGATAGGAAGTCTTAAAACTTTGATGTTGTCGGGAAGACGAAAAGGGAGAGAGATAGGAGGCGAGAAATATCAGAATGAAAGTGTATATGAACGAAATACAATAATTTAAACAATTGTGAGAGAATCGTGGCAAGTAGACGTTATGTGTTACGGGAACAATTATTAGACGCTGTTTAATATTAATCTCAAAATTATACGCGCGACGAAGACAACTTCACAGTTACTCGACTTTGTGAAAATTATTTCGTGAAAATCCTTCTGTTTTATTCATCTCCGTAAACTTTACGATACGCGAAGCACAGTAAACAGAGAGAAAAATGAAGAACAAGCGAATTCTATAAAAAGAGTTTACCGAATATTTAATTAACCTTTCTTGATACTATTTTATTTTAGCACAAAATATGATGCATTTATATAATCATATTCTCTATTGGTTTTTTAAAAAGATATCTAATATATTTTAATTTTTTATTATAATATAAATTAAAAATGCAACATATATTTTAATATGATTTTAACGTAATATGAATTAAATTAAATTAGATTTTATTGAATTTTAGTGATATGTACATTTATTGATATTTTCGAATATGATAAACAAGATAAAGATAATGATTGGAAATTTATTTTCATCTTCTTTGAAATATGCAGCTTTAAAAAATTACAAATACATTTTTAGAAACAGATTTGCAAATTTCGATAATGGGATATTTATTTAGGTCGTCGCAAACATTAAAAAAAATTCCAATGATACAAAAAAACAAGAGTAAATAAAAATCAAATATAAATATGCTTCAGGACAGTTCGGATGTAATCATTCATGGGCGCCTACGGGAGCTTATAAACCGATAACAGATTTTCGCCAATTTGAACCTGTCGCCAAAAAAAACTGCGTATTTTCTAGATAGACATTTAATGTAAAAAAATTTCGGTTTTTGCGATAAAAGTCTGTTAGAAATGTCTGATTTTGAATACATTGGAGATTGAAATGTATCGTGTATTTCTATGATTGACTTTCGTTTATTATATTTTATGACACCTTATACATTTTACTTTTCATGTTCTAATAATACTGCACACGATACGCGAAGAAAAGCGGTCTAATGATGAAACCGCACGAACTATACGCACGATATCGCGTGATTAGCAACTCTACTCTTTCGTTCTTGCTCTAACGCTTTCATTGATACAACAATGCATCGAAATTTTGCGAGTAGCTTTCGCTCCATTTTTCCGCTCCGTGAGCGGATAATGTTGAATCACGTCAATGATCGATTATGTAGGTAGTCTATTGTTTGATTGAACAGAACCGAGCGTAATAATAACGTAATTAACGAAAATTTATGAAAAGTACTACTGCCGAAAAATGAATTTTAAATCCTGCGTAAAATGAATAATTTTAATAAAGCTAAAAGAGTAGTAAAATTGTGACAAACGAATAATTTTAGTATAATGTTTATAGTTTATATAATTATATGTATAATTGTTATTATATTAAACAAATATATTAAAAGTATGGTCGTTATTTTACTGAAAATATAATGGTTTATTCATCGTTGTAAAAATGATTGTTACTTCATGGAGAGAACAGATTTTAAAAAATTCTTTTTTATTATTCATATATCATTTCTTTTTGCTAGTTTTTGCTAGTCATCGCTTTTTTTATCGTGCTTTTTTCATTCATGAATTTCGATATATAGATATCTATAGTTGCAGACATTAGCACACCTTATGGAACTTTCCATAAAACGATTGAAATAGCGGTTGGATGAGAATTTCGTATATAACGAGATTATTCAAATGATTGAAATTCGGATGTTGTGCATAGCCTATTTCCGTAATAATATTTGTAACACCGGAGAATATCGATTTAATTAATGGGTACGCAAAATGTGGTTTCGTGGTAATGAATAATGTGAAAATTAAGCTCTTGTAAAATATGATACTTTTCACGGATTTGCGCGATTTGATGCATCACAAATTGTGAACCTAGTTTTTAAGAAAGATTTACATGATACATAACTAATATACACGTACAATATAGTCAACGTTACAAAAGCCATATTAAATTATTTCTCTGAGAATCGCGATGCCATTTATTTTGATCATTAATATTCTACTGAAATTATGAAACTTCTGTACGATTATGTGGTTCAATATTCTATCAGATTGCAGTCGACCATTTTAATCACTCTATGATTTAATGTATTCTTTTTGTATGCTACGGGAATACATTCAAAATGGATATTTTTTCGTGTTTAAATATTCTGTGATCATTACTCGCGTGTCGATTCCCCGATCGCGCCATTAATCGTGGATTTGCATAATTTTAATTAAAAAGCATGCGTTTGCGAGCGATCGAGAAACAAATTTCATTAAATTCTTCGACAGTTGTCGATTAACTGGCTGCTTCCGGATTTAACATTAACGACAGTGAACGTCGGGATCATATATTTATCTGAGGATAAAATTCGTGACAAATTCACGGATTCTTGGATTATTTTGATATTTACAAAATACATTGGTCATGCATTTCATAATTTTTAAGTAGTTTTTGAAAGTAACTACTCGGTTACGGTAGTAGATTATTTTATTTATTTCCTACGTTTATAATATGTAACAAATGGGTAAGATTCAAACAAAAAAATAGATACTTTGAAAATTTTAAACAGATATATTCGTGAGAGAGAAATTTTTTTTCTTACAAAAATGTCTTGCAAAAATCTTTCGAAATTATTTAAAATATTTGTGCATTAAATAAATCGATCGGTACACTGAAAAAAAAAGATTGATTGCTGCAACAATTTAGATAGTAAAATATGGCATAACATTTTTTTTTATATGGCTGCAGCAACCAGTTTTTGATTGTAGCAGCAAATTTTTAGTTACGTCTATCCGCAATGTCAGTATATGATTTCGATAGGCTGGTTGCAGCCATATAAAAATGCTATGCCATATTTTACTATCTAAATTGTTACAGCAATCAATTTTTTTTTTTTCAGTGTAGACCAATACAATTTTATATGAAAGAGATTGTTGAATAAGAAAATTTGAAGCACCCTGTACGTATTATCTTGCGAGAAAGAAATTCTTAGCGTGCAATTGTAATGGAAAGTTATGCAGCCGTGATAACTTCCGATGTTGTTAGGTCGGCATAGCCGAACTTTTGCTATGTAATGAATGAAAATAAAGCGCGCCGTATGAAATCCGTAGGCGGTACATTAGCGTAATGGAAAACTCTTATCTCCATAGCAGTCATTAAGTTTAAGCTCTTTTATATAAGGATAAACTTCCTTTTGTCACGAATATTATGGAAACACATCTTGCAGGCTCATGAAGTTAACGAGAACTTTTTCCTGGTATTACATGTGTCTCGTAAAGCAGTCACTTTGGACTGAGTGTAATATATCAAAGCATTTATCCATCCTCTTTAATGATTTTACACAAGGATAATTGTATCATAGCGTATCATATTACGTTATGATTATTACGGTTAAAATATTTGCCTTAATGTGAAAAATGCTCTCGTGTATTATCAAGTTATTATTACTTGTAGTATTGAGTGCAAAAACAATAACAGTTAACGACGCTAATTTACATTCGCTTGTATTACACAATGTAAAATTCAGAATTATATAGTTCTTTCTTTCTTTTCCTAACTCAACTAACTTGTTCCTCACAAGCTCGTACTTTATTTATCCGAATACGCATATTATGTGTCAAACGTGTTTTATACGTTCATAAGTTCGGAAGGGGTGGAATTGCAAGAGCAATCAGTATTAACTGACGGGCTGGCTGTGTGTAGGGACATAGGTAACCCACATAAATCTCAGACTCACCAAGCGTGATTCAAAGTTGTTTTTGTTGCGCGGAACCACGCGTTCTGCTGAGTGGACTTCGCAGCAAGAAGTGCAATCCATGGCTTCAGCCCTGGTTCAGATTCGGTACTATTTACTAAGCGTGCCTTGCGTTTGAGTTCCCGCTTTTTATTCGATCAATCATAATAAATTATTCTTCATATTATCAGGTTTCAGTTAAAATCCATGCGACACGAAAGCCCTCCAATGAATCTTAATTTGACACTGAATAATATTTGTTTATTTCCACGCGATAAAAACAGCTTTGAATCACGTTCGCCATCGATATGACATAAATTGAGAAGGTTAATTGAGAGAAAAATAGTTCTTGTATTTCTGCGCAGCAATTTACCGCAAATAAGGGGATTTGATATGTGGATATGTTCATCCTGTTTTATGACAGATCCGTAACTATAACTCAGTTTATATGTACAGAGTCACGTTAAGATATATTATCACGTATAATACGAATGCCATATAACTTTAGATATTATTAGGTATAGCATAAAGTTTTGAATATACATGTATTTCACACATTTACGTTGATATATTCATCTAAGAAATGTAGTATATAAACTGAATTTATTTTTCGAATAAATAATGATTGACTCTTAATGTTAAACAATAATAAATACAGTTACTAAGGACATATAAAAGTCACGCGTCGAAATTAATGTGCAAATAAAATTTTTAATATATTTCACTACATATATACGTTGAAACTTGCAATTTACATAAGTACTTACATTTAAATACTTACATTTACATAAGTATTTACATTAGTACTTTTAAATATGCTACTAAATGAACTCGATTATGTGTTTATTTATTTTTCGTTTAGAATTGCGATTGATAATACGATGAATTTACATGTACAACAAGAGACATTCGGAAATGACATGATTAAGGGAGATACGGCTAAAGGTAAAATCAATCGAGCATAATCTTCGAGGCAACGTACTGCCCATTGCCAAGGGATATCCACGAAGTTTCCAGATGCAATCGCCGGAGGCTGCTTTCACGGCTATTAATCCGATCTAATCTCGGATAATCCTATTGGTATATGTGTGTGTGTGTGTGTATATATATATATATATATATATATATATGTGCGTGTGTGTGTGTGTGTACACACATATATATTATATATGCGTTGACAAAGATACGGAAAGAGGAAAGGGTACTTGCCTCTGCCGGTGGTTTTCCGGCGCTGCTTATACATTCGATCACCAGCTCGCGATCTTCGGTGGTGACGAGGAAGTCACCCTGTAAGATCTTCGGCTTTTGCGGTGGTACTAGCACGCTCAGCTTGGCAAATCTCGATCGTAAAGCCGGCTGTCCGTCGTTTGTCGGCGAAGCCTGACATTGATACGTGCCGTCGTCCTCGAGTTCCACCGGATATATGTGCAGCGAAAAATCACCTGCAAGCAGAAAAAAAATATGATCAATAAATATTGAAGTCTAACAGATTTTGCATGATATTAAATATTGATATTAAATTTTTCATGAGCTTTCGCTGGAATTAAAATTGCGTTCAACTAATATTATTGTTATACTTTAATATGGTTTGAGTCTTTATCCGAAAACTATAATAAATAGAGGTAAAGCGTTTATCATTGTGTGGCAAGCCATCTAAAAATATAGCCAGATAAATGAATAAGATATTCAACAAAAAAAAGCGCAAATAACAAAAAATATGGATTTACAAATGCATAGTATAAAAAGAAATACCTATATCCAAAAAAAAATACATAAAATAAAATAAATGAAACGACAAAAACTGAGCAAAAACATGAAGAATGTAACTAATAATATGATAATAAAGTTGTCAGTAAAGAACGAACAAGTATAATAATGAGGAAAATTGTGATAAACAATGGTCTCTTTAGATATGTATATTCGTCGAAAAAAATCGATTCCAAATTGAGAAAAGGATTTATCATTGAAATACAATGCGAAGTGGAAATAATCTCTACATTATATGGATACTCTCTGAATTGTAGACAATGGAGGAGAGATCGAAAAAACGATATTCAACTGCAGCGGAATATGTCAGTCGCTTACAGCATCGCGTCGGAACGCAGATATAGAATTTATCACGGCGCGGTTTTATTTTAAATTCGTCGCGTATTCACGTAAACTGTCAGGCACCATCCAGCTTGATAACTACCATCGACGAATTAGAGCCAGCTCATCCTACTGTGAGGAAGAGTCTGTCTCTCTCTCTCTCTCTCTCTCTCTCTCTCTCTCTCTCTCTCTCTCTCTCTCTCCTCCCCCTGCCCTTTCCCCACATCCATTCTTCATCTCTCTTTTTCTTTTCTCTTCCCAATGATTTTCAACCACCGCCACTACTACCGATTCCCTCGTCAAATCGCGAGAATATACGCATTGTCTGTCGAGCGAAAGTGGCGTCGTCGCTCAAAAGTATCGCAAGCTCGTCGATTCACGCCGAGTCGCATCACGTATCACGGTAACGTATCGCGCTCGAATAAATCCGCGTCGCCTGTACAATTTATCCCCCTTTCTGTGTGTGCCGTTCCTTTCGCGCATTGGCATTTTTTTTTCTCCATCATCCCGTTCGACCATCCTCTTGGTCCTTCTCGCAGATCGATGTCACGCATGCATCCCGATGCATATAACATTACGCTTCTCGGATCTGCGAGCAGATCACAAAGTGAACGAGACGAAGGCGACATTCCGCGTACATGATGCGATGGTCGAAGGGACAGCTCATGGTCAGACGGTAGAAAAATGTAATTGTCAGTCTCCGTGCATGCGTGCGACGAGAAATAATTTCTACAATAAATTGCACCTTCACGATAAAGCTGGCTGACAACGGCGGCGCGTCCAACCGGGGACGCACTAAGGACACTTTCCGCCTAGGTGTCAGCCCAAATTTACTGCTCTTATATGTGAAATATAAAATTCCGCGGAAAATACGAAGCAAGTTGATAAATGTATCCCGAGACGATAATATTATTTCTGTGAAATTATTAATTTCTTTTTGAGAAAGTTGATACAACTGGCAAGTATATTATATAAGCGATAAAAAGTATCACAAGCCGTACGAGAAGATGAAAGTTATCTGAAATTATTAAATTTGTATATAAATTTTATAGTTGTTTAAAGATTATTTTATAGAATTTAAAGTAAATATTAAGAAAATTACTTTTATATTACAAAATTAATATGAAAAAAAAAATACTAGTATAAAATACTAATAATTTATACTTTTAGATAAAATTGTTATTACTTCTCTCTTTCTCTCTCCGTAGCGTCAGCACAAAAAAAAATGTTTTTTATTATTTAATTTGACATTCTATTTGGCACCTGCATTATAGAGTACTATGGAGTATGAAACTTTATAAATGATTTTTTATTTATTCTCTGTTAGAACGGTATGTCCCTTGATTGTCGCGCTTCTGTTCAAAGCTACGGTGGCTTATGCCTGATGAAACGTGTATGAGCCGCTCGTAATACCGCGCGTTTCAGCCGTTAAACGTCAGGGCGTTATCGAAAATAATTTCCATGGGAAATTTTGTGTGGTACGGTGTGGGATGACGCGAAAAGCTTCGCCGAGTCACTCGTCCGTGATGGTCGCGCGAGTAAAATTGACGAGCGCCCCTGCATTAAATGATAAAGCGATTTTTTTGCATTTTTTTAATATTTTATTTTGACTGCAGTGGTATATTCATTTGCTATTTCCACCGATGTGTCAATGGTCGATTTATCCTTTCGAATCGTACAACTTTATCGAACAGTATTATGTAAAAGTAATTTAGCCCATCAACTAGCAGTTCCGAGTAAATCAAGTTTAAAATTTCGAAGAAATATTTTAAGCTATTTTTCCTGAATGGCGTGTGATATTAAATTTTACTTCGATCATTTTTTTTTTAAATGCAAAGTTTTATATTGCCAGCTGCACAACTTTTTACAACTTATACAATCCGATTTTTTTTTCAAATTTCATGGTTTAACTTATTTTTATATGATACCTTCCAATTAGCGTAAACCGAATAGCGGAAACCGTAACCGAGCGATAAAGTGCATTCACCTATATGCGCCTACATTTGTGGAAGTTAAAAGCCAATTGAAACGTACATTTTCTTGCTAACTACAATTAACGCTTCTCTCAGGATCCCCGTTGAATAAACTTTGAAACTTTGACATACAGAACATCGTCCGTAGCTTTCTGTAATACTACGATAATTACTTTCGCTAGATATAGTCAATGTTATATATCGTGATGTCAGTTAGAACGATCATCTATAATGCCCTCATAATCAGTTGAATTTACTTCGACGAACGTAACTTAGTAATTTTCGTGCCGCGAACTTTTGGCGTGCTATTGTTTGCGCAGCTGGTATCGTACGACTTTCTAAAATAACTTTCTCTTAAAAGATCTACATTTTACAATTTTCTTTTATGTTAAGTTTACTCAGAGTTATTTCAAAATGTTTTATAATGATGAGTATATTTTATATTTTCAATTGGCGGAGTTTTGCTAGAAAATACTGCATTGGTTGCAATATCGTTGAACAGTGTTTTTCAATCAAGCTTTTTCACAAGTTCGATAAATCTACGTTTTCGATATTTCCGTTTTACATTTAGGTCCTCTCAAGATCACTGCAAAATAATGTATTATATAACGATACATAACATAAATATATTAGATGTCTTATTAAAAAAATTGAAATATATATCTCAAAGATGCTAACAGAAATGGTTTTATTGTTAAATTATATTTTCTTTTATTTTTTTTACTTTTTTTGTATTTACTTACATATATGCATTGTTTATATGCATTTCCTTTTATATCTTATGTTTCATTTTCTTTATTACTTTTATTGGTAATAATTTTATTCGGAAGATGGAAGGTTCCATACGGTGAATAGCCGACCGGATGAATGATGGTGACAACTTCTTATTTACAAAATGTTAACGCACGTCAGTGTTACCGGGTTAGGAAGTTTTACGGAAGAGATCCTTGAATACTACACACCTGCGCGTCAAGTAAAGTTTGTTGCATTAAGCGTGAAAAATTATAATGCCAGAAAACTTTGACATCAGACAGAAGTGAAGTGAACTCTGATTATATTAAAACTCCTCGCCGAATTTTTTGAATAATGAATCGTCACGGATATTCGATTAAAAAATTATAAAAACTCTCGAAACTTTCGTAATTATAAAATGTCGCTCGTTTTGATCGCAATAAACTTATCTGATATTTAGTTTCCGTGAAATATTATAATAATTACGTTTTATTGTGGCAACGTCGAGCAACTGTTTGATATAGCGTTTAGAATTCAAGTCTTCGAGACACAATTTGAGAACATTTCCGATGTAAGGGTCTGACATAAAAGTCGGACAAAGGAGAAAGGATCTTTTGGCAAGCAAAGGTACGAGAAGAGCTGTGAAGACTTACTCAATGCGGTGGAACAATACATCGCGAGCAATTAATTAACTCCTGCGTTGTCCGCTCCGCTACAAACAGCCATAATTAATTTTAATTACACGAGTCAAGAAACGAACATTGTATCATAAACCGTTACGATTAATTACAATTTGTTACTGTTAACTGTTAACAGAGAGTACAATATTACAGTGCATTTGAATCGACCAAAAATTGCGAAAATCAATATTTAGCTATTTACGGCTTTTGACGGACGTAACGATAACGCGAAAACAAATAAGAAAAGGATGAATCGTGAGACTAAAAAGGGAATTAATGTTTCTGAATTAATATATATTTAATGTATTTGCTACTGGTAAATATATTTACTGAGGTAAAATGTTTCTGCTAATATTAATATTACAATATTATACGATTGTGATGAACCCGAACGTCGTATCGTTTGGTTCTATCTCGCGAAATATTGCAACATAAGAACATTCTTCTTAAGCACTGGGGTCGGCTTTGCTCATTAATATCAGTTGAATTTTACAAATACGATTCTCGGCGTCGAGAACGTAGCAAGCCCAAAGTTTGCGCAGCAGAGAATTTCACCCTTCCGGATGCATAATTTATGCGGGTACTCGGCTTTCTCCGTTGCTAGACTTGGACATTTTATGCTTCAAAGAGCATAAAAATGGCGACGGTTTAAAAAATTCCCAACCTGTTTCGACGTCCGCAATTTTGTTATGTCGAAATTGAGATTGTCGTTTTAAAAAAATTGCGCATGAGACACGCGTATACATATCTCGGGAGAAGGTTATGCAGTATAATATTTGTAACTTGAATACTAAAAAAACGGTATATTGCGACTGAGAAATTCATACTAAGAATAACAGCGGAGAATACGGCAAACAGATTTTTCCCGAAGGAACGTCGAGAAAGAAAATATATTTGGATACTAAAACGCTTTCAAAAGATGCGATATGTTGGCGGTAGATATGAATTTTCAGCAATATAAACGAAAAAATACTGAGTATCGCGAAATTCGAGAATCAAAATATCACAGCAAGAAAATTTTCGAAAAATTAAGTAAAGATATAGAATATTATAAAGTTACGTGTATATTTTTATTTCAAGTAGTGTGTTTGAGATATAAGAACTTAAACGTAATTTGTCTAAACGCAGTTAGCCATACTTAAAACTTTATTATTTCACAAACTATTGCTATATGCTTAAAATTAAAATAACTTTTTTACTTAATTTTTTGAAATTTTTTGATGGTATTTTGATTCGCAAATTTCGCAATATTCTGTAGATATTTTTTCTATTTTGCGTATATTATAGTTGTAGATGACGATGTCTCGTCTTAGAACTGATATTTATGCATTAATAAATTAATTGAATCATGGACATAGCGTCATAATCAAGATAACCTTAACATAAGGCCATTAATTCTCTAACCAGAAACGTGTTGCTAGTTGTTTCGGTAAACTCTCCCTCTCCCCTTCTCTCTCTCTCTCTCTCTGAGCTTAGGTCTGTAACTAGACAAACGGCGTGATAACATCGTGCACGGTTACCGGCCTTTATTGCAATACGTAGTAAATCACACACGGCCTAACTAACAGTAGTGGATTGTCTTTACACGCGATGCGATTACGCTGCAAATTTCGTTCTTCGCTAGGGTGTCTGGTCACTCGGCTTTGCACCGCGAAAACTAGGTGCAGAGGGTGAGAGCAAAATGTAAAGAGAGAGAGAGAGAGAGAGAGAGAGAGAGAGAGAGAGAGACCGTTCGATAACTCGGACAGTGCGCACGAAAGCTGCGAAAATATCGAAAACGTAATCCGGTGGGTGTCCCCGAAGCTCTCTGATATACGTTTGCGAGAAACGGCGGCCACGAACGAGCCTCGTAAAAGCTTGTGTGTTTACTGTCGACGAGGTTGCGCGCGGATTTAGTCTCCCGGCACGAAGTAATCGCGTAATCAGCGGGCGCGGCTTTATCTACTCCGGCATATCGGCATTTGGGTCGGCCGTTGGGTAGTGGATTCGGTGTTCGAGAATCGGAGAGAGCTGCAAACGGGCAAACGATAACATCCTAACGGACATCGTTGCGCGGGACGCAACGAGGGTTGTTTGCGCGAGGGCGTAGGTCTTTATCACGACGATAAATCAGCGCTCCGTCAATAATACAGCCAGGCCTTTCGCGTAAGACGTCGGGTACGCCGTGCACGTTAACACGCGGGGCACACGGACACACACGCGGAGACGTGTGCTATAGACCAGTTAGCTCGGGTATGTAATACCGCGGCCATAATTCCCTCCGAAATTAGTAACGGTTAGGCCTACAAACGGTCGGTAGGCAAGCGAGCGCCTGCCGGACGAGCCAGTCGTGACATTAATCGCGTCTGTAAATTTCACGAAAGCACAGCCGGGCATTGCTGCGCACTTGGAAACTCGTGGTGAGTTTCGTCCTCGCGCGGCGAGGAGGTGAACGGGGAGGATGTAGTGCGATGCGAACAAACGGCATTAACGTTCGTCCGGTTGAGCGGATTCGATCATCGAAGAAAATCGATACTCGTGAAGAGACGGCTGCCGCCGACACCATCCACTGTTGATTCTGATTATTCTCTACCGTGACGTAATTCTTCTACACCGATCGATCCAAAAGGAAATGCAGGAATTATGTTTCTACTTTCAGGTAGACAGGAACATCTAGTTAATTTAACTCCATAAATCAGCTTTAAGCAAGAAAGGGAACGGGAACAACTATTTATTTCAAATCAGATTTTTCTGCACAGAAAGATTTTCTACGCGTCTACTACCTTCCATCTCTCGACGTTAATTTAATAAAGGTGCATTAATAAAGTAGCTCTTTCTGTAGTGCAGGATTATACACGCAGAGATTTGGCTTGAAATAGGAATTTTATTTCGAACCTTTTAATTTTCGTAATCAGAATTAATCTTATGTACGTTCTATATCTATCTATGTACCTGCTACGTCATGATTGTGGTTTGATTATACCAGAGGCAAATATTTGTTGCATTTTCCTCAACCATGCCAGGTATCGGCCACCTGGCATGGGCTAATGCATCATTACAGATAGTTATCCTTTAATCGACAAACCAACCATACATCCTAAGGTCGCAGCAATTGCCAATTAAGCGCATCTGGATATCTGATTGGTGCTAACGTAGACCTCCATTCGCGCATGTGCAACTCCGAAATGCAGCTCCGAATTTGCTACCTCGTAGAGTGAACATTACCATATGGATAAGGCAAGATTTCGGTAAAAGTGCTTTAAAGCTCAGCTTCGAAATGCAGTTGAATTTTTCATGCTGCGGTAGAACATGCTGACTGCATACGATTTGCCATATATTTAAACATTGAAAAATCTTTCATTTTTTAAAATAATTTTACATTAATTGATAATGTTTACAAAATGAACGTGACTGAAGAAGCGTGATTTGAAAAATTTCAGTCAGATAATAAAGTTTCTTTTAAAAATGAGGCAATAGAGAGCGACGTAAATACTGAGTAAATGCTCATTTATCTTTGGGGAGTTCCGCTAATTTTTTTATCGCACGGAAGTGTTCCACTATACGCGACAAAAACTTTTTAAAACATTGATCTAATATTTACTATGATGTATAGCGCCATTATTTAGGCCAATTATCGCAATGATATCGTCTATAGACGGTTTGCAAATAAAAGGAAGATGGACGATATGTGATGATTACCGCAATGATAGTACAGAGCGACAGGTCTCGAAATTATACTCAGCTTTTACTGCACAACGAGGTTCAATCGACCCTATTGGCCACCACGCCGACGATCGTATTGATTTCGTAAACCAACCCGCGTATCGTGGTTTCTCGTTGCGGTTGGGAATTTGCTAAAATTTCAGTATCATATGCTCGTTCTCGCTATTATTTTGGCGCCGATGACGGTGTTGATTTGTAACGAAGTAATACGTTCATGATATCCTGCGAATTAAGCGTGCAGCAGTAGTGGCCGTATTATTTATGAGAATTCCATTATTTTGTCTTTCTAATATTGGATTGCTTCTATTAATCAATTTTATATACGCGAAATGTTTAATTGATACACGTATTTCTATATGCGAATCTGATGAATAAACCAGAGTGATGACGAGTATATTGGAGCAGAAAGAAATTAATTATGTTTGTAACAGTTTCACGATTTACAAAATTAATGCGCGAGCATAATTAAGAACTTTCATCCTCATCTTTATTACGAACGCATAGTACAGAATGGCGCACGAAATGTCACACCATTTCATTTATATATATATATATATATATATATATATATATATATAACATATTTATTTTTAATAAAATTGATTTAACACAGAACTAGTGTCCAATTGTGTGTGAGTACCAAAGTGAAAATTGGATAATTAAGTGATATGACGTTTCGTGCGCCGTCTCGTATACTTTTCTGTTTCAGTCGAAATAACAATTTGATCCTTTTAATTTTAACAATAGAGAAATTTGATTTTTAATAATTAAGTGACAGTTATTTGAATGCAAATATCTTGCAAATACAAAAAAAAAACACTCAAGAAAGTAGGAGTGAACTAAATTCGAATCCGATGTGTTATTAATACTTGGCATAAATTGAACATGTTATTATTTCAGTCATTGATCACGTAGTTTCGTAAAAAATATATATTATTTGAATGTATTTGCATATAGCTGTTACGTATACCTCGTACGCATTCAAAAAATTCAAAGATTTGTGAGTCTTACAATATTTAATATATTGCTTAAACTCTATAGATGTGAAAATAATGTACGACTATAATTACATAGACAGATATAAATGATCTCATCGAATTAATTTCGGAAATAAATTCCACATTTTTGTGAAAAGAAATTTAATTGAGTCAAGAAGTTTCATGTCAAATGTCAAATAACTGCAATCTCAGGATTTCTAATCAATTTTTTTTTAATAATATAAACATTTATAAGTAAAGAAAAGTATATATATGGATCAAAAATGCCATGTATTAAATTTATGTTTTAACTGCTTGGCACGTTTGAGGTCGTTCCCCATAAAAATTACTTAGAGTTAACTGAGATTTAATCAATTCTCTATCTCTTTCTAGTTTTGTCTCTAGAGAGAAACGGAGAATGAATTAAAGCTCAGTTAATTTTAACTAACGTTTATGGGAGCGACCCTAAGCCAGGCGCGCGAGTTACGGCTTCTCACGGAAGATTAAATGAAATGTCGATAAACCGCTTACTTACACGGAAAATAGTTATGCGCGGTCAACTTGCTGATCTTTCAAGTCTGGTCTATGTATATAATTTCATTAAAGGGTGACGTTCTTTTTTTTCTTCCTTCTTTTTTTTTTCGAGTCCATTTTCATTATCTCGGCATTAGACGCGACATCTGCTGAATAAGAATTCGCGATATCCCCGCCAGAAATAGTAGGTGTGGGCGGAGGTTTGCGATTTAAATTACGTCGGCCGAAGTGTGTATCCGGCAGAATATAATATCTGGCCCGGGAGCGTGGTGGTAGTAGAGTGAGAAAAATACACCGCGGGAACCGGTAAGGTCGATTAATCGGCTGTAGTTGCAGCAGCAGGATCGGCACCGGATCCGGTCGAGCAGGTTGGGCGTCCCCGATATTGCTGCCATTGCTGCTGCTGCTGCTGCTGCTGCTGCTGCTTCTGCTTCTGCAAGCGATCTTAAAACTCTCTGTATTCTCTCGTACATATGGAGAATGAATATCGCCGGAATTACATTGTGTGCTTATAATTGCGTCAATTAATATCAGGTGGCCTGTGCGGCAGCGATATCCGACGCTAATTATCAGAGAAGTACGCCCTCTGATCCAAGATAAATTTGCCCAAGTTGACTAAATCTTAGATTTCGGATAAATAATTGTTAGAATTTTGCGTTATTTTATCTTCTTGTCTCATAAATTATATGTGTCTTTTCAATAAACAATAATATGCAGGTTCAAATTTAGAATAGATACACGATCTTATGTATTGTCTCTGAACAGAAATAAATCTTCATGTAAGTTAATGTTTTAAATACACATACACAATATATTTATCACTATTCTTTTTTGGATTTAATTGGATTTAATAAAACCAGGATCACCACAGACCTGGAAAACCGGGAAAACCGGGAAAAGTTAGGGAAATTGAAATTGGTCATGGAAAAACGGGAAAAGTCAGGGGAAAATATAAAAAAGTCTGAAATTTTGAAATTTGCTCACAATTTCCTGCTCCTATTCTAGATAATTGTTATAATTTTTTAATATTGTATCTGATATTTATAATGAAATACGTTCAAAACTCGCACACTTTAAACGATTTTAATAAAATAATTAAAAGTTATATTTTATTCAGTATTTTTATTTGATCGCTCTTTTTCATAACTGCATTCTTTTTTCCAATACTAATTTATTTATTTATTTATTTTTTTTGCTTAAAATTTGCGCTCAAAATTTTAGTGTGCTACTAACCTTTTTTGCGTTGTTTTTAATAATATATGCTAGCTTTCCTACATTGACTTTAAATGTGTTAAAATTTACATATTTTATATTGGAAAATTTGCCATTTTTATCTGGAAAATCTGGAAAAGTCAGGGAATTTTAAAATTTATTTTCTGTAGCAATCCTGTAAACGTATTATTTATCATCATGGAAATAAACATATATTTATCACCATTCTTTTTTTATTTATTTGGACATAAATATTATTTATCAAATGCTTAATATCTAATCACGAACAACAAGTTATGATGATGAAATACTTCTACTAATTTAAATTGTAAGTAGGATGTTACTTTTTATTACTTCCATTCATCGGTTAATTAGCTGACTAAACAACGGGCAGACAAGTCACCCCACGCTGACTGCTAATTTCATGGAAAATTTTTACCGCGATCAGCTAAGAAGATAATAACATTCCTCTGAATACTTTAGATTTACGAATTAAGTGTACTTTACCGAGCTGCTTTGCGTAACGTGTTCATCGTCGGACTGAAAATGCTTTAAGGTCAAAGTTTCTTGATTGTATAGTATAGCTTTATAAAATTTCCTTAAGATTCCCGTCGTGAAAGCCATCCGTTGCGATAAAGCAGTATCGAGCGATAACCATTATTTCTACGATAACGAGTTAATTGTTAAAAGCATAATTAAGTTTGAAGTTTAAAATATGCAAATTTTTACTAAACAATCACGTTCATTAAGTATAAGCAATTTCCTTATAAAAACAAAGAATAAAGTACACTGAAAAATATACTTAAAATTTTAATAAATCATTTGTTCGAATAATATACCAATGAAATAATTACAAAAATGTATTTATTCGATACGAAAAAAATCATTAAATTGATTTAACAATTTTTTTTTAATAAATATTTATCGTAAGTAAATTTAATCGACACTATTCAAATTAAATCGTATTTCTGATGAAAATCTTCGATATTATTACCTCGTTAAAGTTGGAGTCAGTTTAGCTTTAGGCGTGATCGCTTCATCGATTAAAATCTATTTAAGCGTAGGTACGCGTAGGTATGCGTAGGTACGTGAATAACATTCGCCCGGGGTAGAAAGATATGAAATCGATAATATCCGCAGAATAAATGCGGAGAGCGCCGCCGATTGCCTCCGTTCCGACAACGCATCTTCCCCCAGTCACCTGTTATCGCAATAAATTCGTTCGAACGATAAGCTATTTCTAATACCAACGATCGCACATCCCAAACCCCTTAATCGCACGTATCTCGGATCCCTTAAAGACGTATCGCCTTACACGCGGTGAGTGCCAACGGTAACAAGGTCGAGCGCCGTTACCAACCACGCAGGCGCGTCTTATCGAAGGTAGAAATTATAACTTGGTGTATACGTTTTTTCCTTTCCGTGCGCCCATGAGCTCGCGAGGAACAGGTATATCGAGCATGTAACAGAAGCGACCGCGGTGCGGCGCGGCGGGGATATCCGGTCAAGTGACTGCGGCTGCGACGCGTTTCGCAGCTGGATGCCCCGCGGCGAAACGCGACAACGCGGTACAACGTTAACGCAGTGCAGCGCAGCGCAGCGCGCAATGCAACCGTTTCTCGTCGCATCGGCACTGATGCCGTTGCCGCAGCTGCAGCTGCAGCTATACCGCCGCCTCTGCCACCGATCTTATTGATCTATGGTAGAACCATTAACCATCAGAGCGTGCACCGAATGTTTCGGAACTAATTTAAACTTAGCCGCTTCTCCGCCCGCGGCATACACGACGTCGAATTAAAGACTTCGCTCTATCTCTACTCTGTCGTGTGTACATTGATATGTGCCGAGTCTCCGCCGATTAAAGCGACCGCGACACGTTGTGATTCCGTTTGCGGCATCTACTCCCGTCGACTGTTTGCTCGAATATTGATATATTTCAAGGCGCTTATCTTCGGCCGTTTAGTCCGAGATGTTTTGGTTTTAAAAGAATTATGTAGATTGAAATTATAATTAAATCGATAATTAAAGACGTGAATTGAAATTAATTAATTAAATAATACATAAATTGTGAAATGAATACATAAATATCATGAAGTAATAAAAAGAGGAAAAATTTTACAGAAAATATACACGAAATAGATTATAGATTATATTTCTGAATCTAGAGCTTCTTCGTAAACTGAACTAACTAAAAGTTTGATGGGAAGTTTGTTATACTTATTGCAGTATTTCAATTTTTGTTATTTGATATTTTTTATCTACCATTTGAATTTAGTGAATCAATTTTTGAAAGGAAAAAAATGAGCGTTTTATAATATCGTGCCAAGCGAGTGATATAGAAACTGACACATAAGTAAGATTGATCTCGATCGTGGTCATACGAGATAAAGCTTGAAAATTTCGAGCTTTCTTGATCTCTTTTATGTTCGAATTAAATGATGAAAACGTTAATTAAACGGTTTTTCCGATAGTTAATCACAATCTCGCTACCGGCAACGAACACCCACACTATGTTCCGCACTAATTAACTTTTGGATGCATACATCTAATTTTTTTTTCCTGCACTTTCGATTAATTTTTTTGTTCTGCTGGCGAATAATTTTCAGACCAACCTTAATCTACTTTTTTTTTTTTCCATAACGTGGAGTATTTTTTTAAAAGAGAGTTATTTTGCTTTTACTTTAATTACTCCAGCTCTTCATTATGAAAGCATATAGCCTAAGGTTAGAAAACGTGGTGCCCAAAATGTAACAATATTGCAATATAAGCTATGGAGCCTGGAATACTAAACCGGCAATAATTTTATGGAAATCAAGCGTTGCTACCGTTGTACGTGCCATACAGACGATGGAACGCGCTTATACGGGTATGAGAAGAATGAACGAGGACCAAGGCATCGTGCAACGGCATATAGTTACAAGTATATTATGGTTTCTCGGCTTAAACTGGATTTCAAACGCGCGCGAGCGTTATCGTCCCAACACACTGTGATTGTTGGGGAAGTCCGCGTATATACGCATCGGGAGAGGCACATACGGCATTCAGCTTAAGGATATAATGCCACCTGTATACCTAATCCTACTTTTGACTGACGCGTCATCATCGAGTTTCACGAGAAATCTCTATAAAAGAAACTTTTTGCGTAACGCGATAATTCCTTCAAAAGATTATGTTCAATTAGAATTCTCGGATAATCGCGCGACGAAATATTTAAATCGTATTAAAGTATCTGCAGGTGAAAAACTATATATTCAAATTATATTCAAAACTAACTCGTGCGAAAAAAAAATAATATCCGGAAAGATAAAGAGATACAGATTTGACGTGAAAATTATTTCTATGTCAAATAACGAAAAAAATATTTAAATGGAGTGGCTGATCAATCTTGGTAATTTTATTAGTCAAATAAACGTAATACGATATCTTTTTTTTTTTTCAATCTAAAAATATTGCCGAACAATGTAATATTTTTTAACATATTGTGAATGCAGGAAATGGAATATCGGTATAGGACGATATCGTGGGATCACTCTATCTTCGGCAAGCCCGGCGACTAATCCTGCACCCGGCAAATACCGTAACCGAAAAACGAATAGAAATAAAAAAATAAACGCCGCGTTCGTATATACCGTTCGGCGTTTCAATATGCCGACGCGCACGAGCAGGACAGCTTCGCGAAACACGTTACAAATTTTGATTGAATAAACGTTGGATCGTTTCGCTTTCGGCGCGCTGATTTTTGCGGAATTAAATGACGAATGCAGCGAGCGCGGAAAGATACGCGCGCTCCGAAAGACAATCTATATGTTGGAAGAGATACAACGGATGAAATAAACCAGTTTACTGGCTCCGCCTCGCGCGCCGTTACATAAAAAAGTTTCGTTTTATCGCTATATGCGCGATTAAATCATGCATTGATTATCCCGTTATAATATTAATGTAATTGGAACACCTTTACGAATCCTCGTCACAATTCAATTTTTACTTTGTTATTCTTATGCCATTTTTTTTTATCCACTTGCTTGTCACACACACACACACACACACACACACACACACATTTACTTGTTCATCTACTATTTGGTCACATCGAAATAAACATGATAACAATCTCCAATTATTTGACAACAAGATTTTATAATCTCGTTTGTCCAACATAAATCTTAAAATAATATTTTTTTTATTTTGTGTAGATTTGAAAGAAATTTCTGCGCTGATGGGGGAAAATCGAATGTATAAATCGGATGTATATTACTTTTATGTTTTATTTCGAAAAATCATGCCGCAATACATTTCTGCCGCTAATTTTTTCGCCGTCTATTTCTGTCATTGTTATTACCGCGATTTGCTGTCGGCATTAAGAATATTTCATTCGCGTGTGCTTTGTTATTTGCGTTTGTGTCTCTCGAGTTTATTCACCAGCAACGCTAACATCATCAGCGTTCTCGCTGCTGAGGCCAGAGACGTGAACCGTGAAGGTCTTTATTTGAACATCACCCTTTCATTTGCCGACACAATTTACTGATTGGACAGAATTCTCTATCCTCTCGTTGCCTTTGTCATTACGTTTTGAATTAATTCATCCGGGAATATATGTGTCGCTTCATATTAAAAATTCTACAATAAAGAATGTCGTCTCAAGTGCTAGGTTGCATCTCAGCGACTATTTTGTATACTATGAAAACGTTTACACGTGTAAAATAGGTACTCCTACACCAGCAAGTGTTACGAGTGTTGGGCGGCATTTTTTAGTAACTCGTTAGGAAACTAATTTAACTTCGCAGTAGCTTTTAATGCGAACTGCATCGGCTTTATGCGACGTAGTCGACACAAGAGTAGCGCGAGGTCCATCTTTGTTTTAAAGCATGCTAACAAAAGAGAACCTCTTGCGGAAGTGCTATATACAGTGAAGCGGAAATGATAATACAACTGAAAAGGAGGTCATTTCTCACACCAAAAGAAGCTTGACAGTTCAAAATAATTTTTTTGACATCGTGTCGGCAGTGGCTGTCAAAATAAAAATATATAACTTTTCGTTAGAAAATAAAGCTCATATTTTTCTTCAATTTTTATATATACTCGTATATAAAATTTTTATAATGACTTAAATTCTTTTTTAAATTGATTCGCTAAACAAAAATTTAATAACCATTAATACTTGACAATATTTTTATACGACACATGAAGAGGTCATCCAGTTTTAAAAAAAGATTCCAATATTTAGAACAGAATTCTTCGGACATGTAGTCACAGATAAAAAAAATATACTCTGTATACTTTTGATTTTTTGTCATGTTACAATTTCCATTCTGACAATGAGATATATATGTATACACGTATGTACCTCACTATTTTATGCCGAATGTTGCCTTTGTGAGTTTACTATATACATATCCAAGTTCTTTCTTTCTTCGCATATTATGTGTGCTATGTCTACGAATATAATCTCTAAGTAACGTGAAATATTTTTTCATGACGCGCAAGTCCTACGGGCAACCGGGTATGATGCGAATGTGTATACACTTTTTCGACACGGCAGAAAATCAATACCTTGCGGCCGGAAATTGAATTTGAACGAGTAAACAGGCCAGCGGCGTATTATAGTATGTTGATGTAGCGTATAGATTTTTAAATAATCCTTTACTCATAAAAAGTGCAGTTCTATCAGTAGGAAATTTAAACGTGGTTAAGTTCGCGTTCGAGAGAGCACAAAACATTGTATCGAAAAACATTAATATATAGGATGATCCTCGGTTATTATTTCAAGCATTATCTCACGAGTTCTAAAGCTAAAAAAATTGCCGAAAGTTAGTTATCCAATAAATGGATTTCCCAATCTTTTCCTAGTAACGAAAATAAAAGGAATCTTTCTAAAATTATTATTATTCAGGAGAACATTCGAAAAGTGATGCAGAAAATTAACGGTACCAATCGAAAAATTACGTTTGAAACAGATATTCTAGATTCTAGATGGTTAAATCTTGGGATCCTACGGATTCTGTATCCTTGACTTGGACCGAAACATGTTTGGCGATTTTAATTTAGACACAAAATATCTCAAGAATAATACATTTTTGAAAAAAAAATGTTTCAAATAAAAGTTGTAGGTTTAAAGAAAGCCATTAGATGAGTTACTTATAATAAGGCCTTGATTTTTTTTTATTAGATCCAAAGTGGGCCTTGGAACCCAAAATCTAACTATAGTATAGTTCTTGATATTAGTTTCTTGATATTTGAAATGACTTTTGGAATGTTCTCTTGTAAAACAGGAAGTTTCATGATCGCAAATCGCGCTGTATTTTGCATAATTGCAGTATCTGCATGTTACGCGATTGATGAAGGAATCCATTTGAGCGTGAAAACAGAATTTCCGGAATTATCTTATTCGCTTATACTTGCCTTCTTCATCGCTACCGATCATGGCGTATCGCTCATATCCGGTGAGATTCCTAACAGCTCCTAGGCCAAAGTCGTCCTTGGTCCATTGAATGGGCCCCTTTTGATCGAGAACTCGGCATGGAAGCGTCACTCGGCTGCCAATCACCGCGGTTTGATCCATCGGCTCGATGGCGAATCGCTGATAAACTACTTCCGTCGTTATAAACGGTTTCAGCGTCGACACTACCACGGACGATGCGTTTGTCACGTTCATAGCTGCCACTGTCTTCGCCTCCATTGTCATCAGCAACGAGAGGCAAATTATTAACGATACTGTTCTTCGCCCGATTCTTCTGCTCTCGTTCCTAATGAATGAGAATAAATGAGAAAAATTTATTAGATCGATCACATGTATTTGTAAGAATTGGATTATGCATTATGAAATTGGTTATCATTTATTTCTTGTAACGTTATATCATGAAATGAAAGTATGACGTGATGATATGTATTGAACTAATAATAAAATTTAAACTATATTAAATATCTTAAAATATGAATATTTAAATTGAACTTAAATATTTAAATTAAACTTAAAGCATCTTGAAATATCGAATATTTCATCTGTTAATCGAGACTGAGCAAAAAATCGTCGAAAGAAAATTTCGGAAGAAATTCTTTTCGTGAATTTTTAGTGTGCTTTCTTTCTCTTTTATGCCGTTTAACAAGTATATAGGCCGCTATCGTTTCTTACTCATTTTCTTCGTCTTATCTAATTTATTTTTATAGTCCCATCGGATTCAAAAACGGAGTTGGAAGGCAAGGAGGTCAGTGCCGTAAAAGAAGCGATAAAGGTATTGCCGGGTGCCGGCAATTTAGTATTGGAGGCAAGAATGGAGGGGATATATTCTACATACACAAACATACACACACACATACACGTATACATGTGTATGTGGCTAAGAGCACATATGGAATCGCCATTATGAGGGAAGCTTTTTTTACGACCGTAATATAATTTTGTCGTGAAAACATACTACGTCTTCATAATTATCGCGCGGAGCGTTTTACGGAGTATTAAAATGGGCGATCGTATCGGATAAAAAAAAGAGCCGTGATCTTTATACAGAACTAAATAATTCAAAGATAACTTATATAGGTACGTATATCTGTCGGTTTTTTTTTTCCATTAGAAACGTTTCTTAGGAATCGATCGATTTGCCCTTTTCTAACAAAATTCCTCTCGTTACGAACCTTTCACTCGGCGGTATAAAAAGATGAAGAATGCTAATTGGCTGTTTTCTGATCGCTGGTATCTGAGATTCTGTATTTCTTCATTCAAAATTTATACGATAAATGCATTTTGTTTGATTTTTCACAAATGATAAGTTAATCTTGATAAAATTATTTTGTAAGTTAATTTTAGCGAACATTAAAAACTGCACCGAGAATCTCCTCAAGGAACACACAAAAATCAACGAAAAATCAAAATTACTTAATTTTAATTCTTCACGTCATGAACAATCAAATTTTGTAATAAATCATTTTGTACTTTCATGACGTCAAAATAAAGTGATTTTGATTCGCTCTTGACTCGGTGTATTCCTTGGGATAAGTACTTTTAAGAGATTTAATACGCAATTATTATTATTGATTCTAGGCGTTTCAAGCTGCGCGTTTATTAACGCAACTACTTAGTCTTCTTTACCATTTAGCAAAATAAACGGAAAACGCTCGATCGTCTCATCGACCACTAATTAGTTTTCATCGTGTCGTTTATATTCGTATCGGCTATCTGCCGTCATCTAATAACGGGAACAAGATGGTACTCGGTTTCTACTTTCCTCACTCTATCTCGTTTGTGTGCAAGCCGCTTCGTCATCTATCTACGTTTCCTCCCGTACGCCGTTCTTATTCGTCGTCGGTGAAATGATCGATAGAACTGAAAATCGCTCGAGGAGAGATTCTTGAGAACGATGTATCGTTCTCGTATGTCTTGTCGGGACTCGCGCAGTCTTCGCACAGACGTGGCGCCTCGGCGTCGCCCTATGTTATCGTCGAAGCCGTTCGTTATACTGGAGTTGCATCCCTCTCTCTCTCCCTCCTGAGAAAGAGGGATCTCTCTTCCTCTCGAGATACTTCTCGGAGCAGCGAAGTTACCGAGGTTCTCTACGAGCTAAGCGTTTCTTGTTACACTATGTTCCGTTGGTTAGCAGATAGAGGATGTCGTAAGACGATGGCTCATACGACATCGCACGCGGGCTGCTTCTTACGAGCTCAATAGGATAATAACCCCTGCGGCAGTCGCTGCCGCCGAATGTCCGCCCGAATGCTTTGAATGGAATATGCGAGTAACGAGCGTAATAATAATTGCGCTTGTGCCTCGTACTTGGGGCACCCCTCGCGTCCCCGCCGACAACGTGCTGTAATCATGCGGTGCGTTTCAGAGCTTCGAACAATCTCTCTCGTTCGTAAGCGGCCTCACAAAGCGCGCTTCTTTGACCCGCGTTAAGCCATTCTTCTGTCTTTGACGAACGCGAACGGTATCGCACGATTATTTACCTTTATCACATATCTAAAGATACTCGAACGATGTTATTGTGTAACCGAGCCGTTTAACAACGAGATCGACGTATCGAAAGATTTTAGTTAGTGTCATTGGGAGGTCGTGTCATTATATCGACATCACTCGGAATAGATTTCCGTTTATTCTCTACGTAATAATTTGCAAGGGGGTAAAAATAAATTTTGTATCGAATGCAATTTACTCATTTACTTGGAAAACATTTATCATATTCCGTGACGTCTATGACAAGGCACGCCACCAGCTTACGAAACAGAATTGGGTCATGTCGGAATTGGATGGGATACGTCCCAGGCGATTTTACTAGCAGTGATTTTACATGTAAACGTATATCACGAAAGTATCGCACGCGCGCGTTACGTCCAACGGCTTCTATCACGCCCATTGGCTTTTTATCATTCGCGAGAGTATCGGAAATTTCAAATCGCCTCGAACAGGCGTACACACGCGCGTAGGCGTATTCGTAGATTATACCGCGCTGGCCTCCGATAAAATAGAACACACTGATAGGATCGTAAAACAATCAATCGCGATGTCGTCCCGGCAATTACTAGCTGCGATAATCACCATCGAATAGGTGAACGGGCGTTTAAATTTAAATAAAGTCACTAATCGAGACGGAGCGTTTGTCGAATCGGTTTGCCTGTCGAACGTCGCGTTCCGTTCGTCGGTCAGAAATTTTAACGCTCCAGAACATGCTTCTCTCTCTCTCTCTCTCTCTCTCACTCTCTGTTTCTCTGTAAATGCATTTCGGTCGGCACGCCGCGTCGCGTCGAATCGATCGGTATCCTGATTTGACCTTCGAAATCAATTTTTCACGTTGCTGCCGCACATTACTCGATACCCTATTTTGTGATATTCAATTTTTCCCCAATTGTAATCCTCGCATTTACGTGAGAATATATACTATACGTTTCAAAAATGTGTATAAAACTAAATACTGCAATAACATACACTAATAAAAAATATACGCTATAAAAAGTTTACCAATTAATAGCAACGTTATTCATTCATGATATTAATAATCATATATATATATATATATATATAACCGGCGCGATTTCTATAATGTAACATCTCCAGAATCATACTTGCCAAATCTATTTAAAAATCTAAGAAGTATATTAATTTGATAATATATATAAAAAAATAAAAAATATTCGATTATTTTACGATTGTGGCTTAAACGCAAATTAAATTTACGTTTATTTGTGCCGGAAATAAAATACAATTTTAAACACTGTGTTTGCTATTTGTACAAACGCCAAATATTTGTCGCAAATATCATTTTCCTATAGGTTCCATATTTCCCCACAGGCTTAACGTATTTCATATAATGGTATCAGTGCTACACCTCTGAAATTTACCCAGCACAGCCTAGACGCGGATCTAACGGATCTCACACCTAGCGGTGGTATAATCCACCGCATCGTACATGTCCCTCGGAAGGATCTTCCTCGTTCGAGCGTGGAAGACTCATGCCGAAGCTCAACGGCGCAACGTCACCGATCAATTTGTCATGGGATGACCCAGTATCAAAGATACGAGTCCCTTGGGTCAGTGTAACGTGTTTCTGGGAACGTTGATACATGCACACGGATATATGTGGCCGACGCGACTCGACGCGACGCGACGCGACGCGACGCGACGCGACGCGCCGCGGGGCGGCGCGACCCGAGGGGGGTTGTGTGTAGACATATGGGA